>JAUMHP010000070.1:16089152-16110217 GCA_032361065.1 Enteromius trimaculatus | reverse complement strand
AGAAAAGTGCAGAGTTGTCTCTTGACTTATATGATTGTTATTGCACACAAGACAATTATTGCAATTGAAATTTTAAATAGTGAAGTTATTGCACAAGATATATGTTTTCTGTAATCATGCAGTCACAACAGCTCCCGAATGTAGGAGGAAGAGTTATAGAGTTTAATGGTATAAATGACGTCCTGTGGCGTTCAGTTTTACACTTAGGTATTCTCAGTCTGTGGCTAAACGTACTTCTGTATGACATCAGTGACTCATGCAGGGGATGTGATGTATTGTCCATCATACTGAGAAGCTTCTTCAGCATTCTCCTCTCAGATACCTCAGCTAGAGACTCCAGCTCCATACCAATAACAGAGCCCGCTTTTTATCAGAAAAGTGGGACAGCCCTTTACAAGCCACAGGGGATACTTTCACAAAAGAATAGTTCAGTTTCCTGTGATCTTTTATCTTTATCTTTTATTTATATGATTATGAAAGCTATCTAGAGACCACCTTAGCAGCAACCACATTGCAGCATGTTTAAATGTTCTTAGAACACTGTAACGACCAAAGAGGAATCCCTGGCATCCACAACATCCCAGCATTATGGCTACACATGCATGGGTAAGCACCCCCGAAATATTTTTGCAAATCCTAATGCATGCTGACATGAAATAATTCTTGACTTGCAATGACTTGATTTATCAATTCTAACGACTGCAGTAATGAGGTTCAGCTCAGGTACGGAGGACTAAATTAGATCATCCGCAAGGAGCGGGTTGGGAGCTAGATGAAAGGAGAGTAAGGACATACAAGGGGCCTTCCAAAAGTTCTCCACCTCCAATAAGTCTAATGAAGATCTGGAACTGGTTGTAATCAAATGCACCTGAATCGTGCTGGTTCTAATTCCCTCTGAAGATCATGTTAATATTAAAAGCACTGTTATTAGAGAATGAGGTCCAAAGAATTCACCAGCTCTGCTTACATCACCTCCTCTCTTCCTGGGGTAAAACCAGAGTAAACAGTTGTTATTCTGCTCTGGCACACCAGAGTGTTTTGCACTGGAATCAGCCGTCTAGGAATTAAAACAGCTGGTTTAAAAACTAAAAACAAACAATTCTGTGTGGATCAAGGAGATCCTGCATTAAAGACTGTTTATGTACTGCAGTTAACTGGCATCTTGCCTAAAACAAAGGAAAAGCGGATGAATAAAAAAAAAAAAAAAAAAAAAAGATGTTAGAAAGGTATCTGTTACTGATATAGTTTTGGTTTCAGCCCAGCGTTTAGACAGTTATATGGGAAATCCCACTGCCCATCTAAACATTAGGCTACAGGCCAGAAAGATCTAGAGCTTTGGCTGTGATTGATTTCCCTTCCTCTTACACATACAGGCCTCTTACAAAACCATTTTACGAAATCAAAGGCCATCTGCGCTCTATAGATAGATAATTTCACATGAAGACTTGATCTCAATATCCAGGTTTACACCCACATTTTTACTTGAATTTTAAGAGATTGTATGAAAATGTCAAAAATGTGCATGAAAGAAAATTATTTGATCAGATGTCTACATAAACTATAATGGAAACATGTGCCTTTGCCTCAAATCACGCAATTGAATGACTTTTTATTACAGAAATTTTTTATTATTATTTATTTATTATTCTTGGTGCTAGCTATGCTAAGATCACATGTTCAATTCCCATCAACTGAAAAACAAGAACAAAACAGTGCAAGTCACTCTGGATAAAAGCTTCTGCCGAAATGCATAAATTAAAATGTAATGAATAATACACTCAAAGAAGCAGAGAAAAGACAAAATGTTGCTCAGGTCATTCTGCAATGTCAATCAAAATGACTGGCTGTTATTTTCGCTTCCAGATATAAGACGATGGAATGTGATAGGAATGCTGCTTTATTAGCAAATTCATTTTGCAACATTCCAATATCTTTGGAAATTTGTAACTTGGGTGGAAACAGAGTGCCCTCTAAACTTTGGAAACACTAAGGTACAAAAGCTAAAAAGCACTAATTAGGCACTAAAATGTACATTTATATGTAAAATGTAGGGGTTCTTTCAAGGTAATACAGTAAAAGCCTGTATCAATAAATATTCTGAATGTGATTTATAGATTAGTCATCAGAAACTGCTTGACTTCAAAATTTTGGAGGGAACTGCAGCCACTGACCACACCAGACTTAAATAATGTAAACTCAAAAGTATTTGTGCATATGCAATTCTACAAAAACAAGCGTCTCTTCTTCTTTGGCTACAGTCAAGCCACAAGTGAGTGCTCCAAACACCATGTCCTTTTTCAATTCACTTCAGCGTTTTCATTGGGTTATCAAATTAAATCTGCACAGAGTTGGTCCTGGGCACTGTACGATGTGGGATTCTGGGCAGGTAAAACAAACCAAGAGCCTTGAAACGTGAGATTAGAAGCAGGCCGGTCATGTGCATTTGGAGAAGAGGCAGATCCGAGGAGGCATGAAAGAGTAAAAGAGCCCCAGAGAGAAAGAGGTGGACGTGTGGGCCGAGAGCCAGCCGGTACTGAGGTAAGGAACTGTGTTAAACTCCTTCACCTGGAACAGCATCTGTAAACATCCAGCTGTGCAAATGTGTGTTGAGTGCTCCAGGCTGGCTACCTTGCATGAGGGCATCAGAAACACATACAAACAAATGCAAAACTGTTTAAATGTAATGACTTCTGTGGTGTAATGAAATCAAGCGTGACAGATAGGTTTCAATACTTTCCTTCCGCCGAATACCAGCAGAAAGGCATCTATTAAATTCTGGATAGGATTTAACCTGTTTGTTTTGCTTTATTCTTTGCAGGTTCATATTTTGGTTGGTAAACTGAGGGATTATAAAAGCTTATCTAAAGTAACTTGAAGGAAACTGTTTGCTGCGGGTCCTGCAGAACATGGTGACTCCAATTATTATCAAGATTGTCACTTTAAAAAGGAAAAGAAATATCAGAACTCAAGGTTCAAAGATAAGGACGGCCCATGACCCGGGGCCAGTCTATGCATACTAAATAATACACACAAAAAAAAGTTATTATAATTTTGCCACATTAACACCCAAAGTTAGCAATAACCAGTTTAGTAAATAATTTATTTTAGTTTAGAATAACATAACAAATGGCAAAAATAAAAATACAAAAATAGTTAAGAAATAATAATTTGAATATATAAACTAGAAATCACTGAAAATACTCAAGTTAATCTACAGCAGTATTAGGAATAAAAAAAAGAAAAGAAAAAACTAAACTAACACTAAACTGAAAAGACGACGTGACAAACCAGATATAAAAACTAGACAATAATATTCAATATTTTAAGGCTCTGCAATGGAGGATTGAAATGAACCAAAAACAAAATACAAAAAGACTGGAAAAAATCTGCAATAAACATAGTAAGCCAAACTGAGTTTTGAGAAACCAGCACTGTAACATCCAAAAAGCTCAATGTTCAAAGAAACATCACATGTATTTTACCATAGTGAAAAATTCTTTCCAGTGCATCGTGGGGCATGTTTTGGCGAGCGAAGGTACGTTTCCAACTCAATAATAAAAGCTAAGTGCTTTGAAAGCCAGTTAAGCAAAAGACTAACCTATGCTTGGCACCCACCTGGCACATGAACAACATGCATGACATCACAGGGTCTGGAGCCCTGTTAAATCACGCTCCAGCAGGGCTTTTTAACACCAAGATCAGTGCAGACCGCTGGGCAACACAGGCAGGTGGGGATAAGAAATCCCTACCACAAACCGCTTCCATGGAATCACCATCACTCTACTTCTGAAAGGGTATATGGGGAGCGCTTGGCTCTGGGAAAGCAGAAGGACCATCTCCCCAAGAGGACCAGACCCCACTGCAGTGGCAGGAAGAGTTCCATTAGCTCAACCCTGCATGAGTCACAAAAACCCAAGGTGTTTGCAAAGACAAAGTCAATAGTGTGAGGTTGCCTTTTAAGAACAAGGAAATTCTGAGAGAAAGGCGTATGCAACTTTTTTTTGAAGGACTCTGGACTGGTTACTGACATGACTTTCGAGTTGCATCAATTTTTTTCCCCCCAACATACTATTTTTGAAGGAAAAACTGTAAGATATCACTAAACCAGTGCTTGACCAGGGAATTCGCAAATCTATCTTAAAATGTTTTTTTTTTTACACTGAACTTTTGAAACAATAACTGACGTACCCAACCAGATTTCTGATAGATCATTGCTTTCAAAAGACATACTATGTGCTATGGCTATGATACCAAACAGTATAAATAGTAAATACAAACCAGAGAGCACACACAAATACGAACAATAACATTTAAAACCAGTTTATAAGGGCTTTACAGAGTTGTAGACTTTTGGGAGAATTAAGTGCATCTCAAACAAATATTTGTCTTCGGTTTATGCCAAGGCAAAGCAATTAGCTCCTTTTAGATTTATTTTACCCAAAAAGCAAACTATTTAGTCAGATTCGTATTAGAGCAATACAATTAAAATTCAAGCAGTTTCACACAGCTGTACAAAGCTTAAATGCTTTCATGTCTCATGCATTCTCACTGTTGCCCTCTTCTGGTCCTGGAAGACTAGGTGAATAATGACGGCCCTGTTTCTATAGTCTCCTCCTGTAAAGATACATCTACTTCCAAAAAAAACTGCATGAAGAATGCAGAATGCAGAGGCCATGATGGAAAAGGTAGAAGAATAAACTGCAGTATTCCAACTGTAAGGATGAAGATAGATAAATATTATTTCATGAAAGATGAAGATAAATGTGGATTTAGAGGTCTGGAGAACATTCTGGACTCTTATCAACAGGCAACTCTTCTCAAACTCAAAAGCAGGCAGAAAGTACAAACACTAAGCTGATCAATCCCTGGAAGCCCAATTAATTCTGACAGAAGGATTAAAGGAGGGTGACTCCCAGGTCATGTGATCATCGGTGGTATACACCCGAAAAGTGAGACCCAAACATTTACTTTCCTGTGGTCCTGGGGTCAGGCCCTTTGATCCCACACAACATGGGCACGGAGCAAGGAGCAGACGCAAGAACAGAGCTAAGCGACTCCTGAGGTAACCAGTTGGAGACACTGCATACACTACCATTCAGAACTTTTTTTTCATTCTTTCTTTTCTATACTTAAAAAAGAAAACTGAAAACTGCTGACATTTCAGTTTTTCCATTACTGGACTTAATTGGAAAAAGAAAAAAAAGAAAGAAAAAGAGATTTGTTTTAGAACTGTAAAAGTATACATAAAATGTCAAACGTTAACAGTCTTTTATACTTATTTCCTCATTATTAAGATGATTTTATGGTATCCTGGTCATATTCTTAACAGATTTTGTCTTTTCTTATAGGTCACTCAGAAATTAGTAATTAAATTTGAAATGAAAATGATTTGAAAATGATTATCTTTTAACAAGACATCCATCTGATACCGAGTCAAGTCAACACAGGAGAGCGAAATATCATCTGAGTGAACTTTCCTGCTAAAAACCTGCTTTTGTGAGCAGCCATAGATAATGGTCCCAGTGTTGTCGATGGCAGAGAGCCAAATATCTTGTTGCTTTACAGAGCGAAGAAAGAAACCCTGCACGGTTACTCAACCATGTGCTACCCAAGTTAAGTGGTACAAATTGTTTATTAACAGGTATTAAGTCATAATACGATCCGACAAGATGAGGGACACATGTGTTGCTTTAGATATCTGGACTAGATACTGTCCATCATGCATGATTTACACAAAACTAGAAGCAAAAGTTCAACAATCATGAAGACAAATTGATCACGGATCACAGCCTAAAAATGGGCCAAACGCTAAGACGAGGCAACATAAATTCCATCATGCACATAAAAGTTCTAAGGAATGGATAAAAGTAAAATCTCCACATTTGTTGTGTGCTCTATGCAGCAGCTCACACATACTGAAGTCTTTAAGTAAATTTTGGTTCATGGGGTCAATGCTGTTGAACAAATAAAGGGGTTGTGATGGGGAACTCCCGTCATCCATGTTATCCACGTGTGCTCTTTAACAGTTTCTGTAACAACAAAGAGAAGGTACAATTATTTAGAGCAGGGGGCAGCACCATTGACACACGAAGGGACACACACTAGAATGCGAATATATTGTTTTGTAACCCATGCACAACGTCAACCATTTACACACATAATTAATATAGCCTATAATCGCTTGGAAACGCCCAGTTTTCCCCCATTTTCCATGGCAGAGCACCTGTTTTCAGAGGCGGCCATGCTGAACCAGTCTGCGCTTGAACTCTATAAAGCATGTAATTCCTAACATGTTTAGTTGTGACAGTCCATCATGACTGCGCTCTTGATTTGAAACAAGCAAAGCATATTTCATGCCCCTGCTGCTCAAGTGCATCTGTACAAGGAGCACTCTGCACACAATTACATCTTAATCAAATAAGCTGCCTGCCTTCGTGAAAATAAACGCAGCGTGATGACTCAAAATTGGCCGGATCTCTGTTCAGTGTTATTGTGACTCATTTGATGTGGTGCCCCATTCAGATCTATAGCGCTGGAGAAAATATCCATCAAAGGGGTGGTTGCAGGATGATGTAGCCGGATTCCGGCTGCAATGCGAGTATGTTCATTTGCTGCCTTAATTCCTTTTTCAGGTCATGCAGGGCCTGAGCCTCAAAACAATGGATGAATAAATAAATAAAAATTACAGGATATTCAGCTGGGCCTAATTTACAGTAGAACACTATATCTAAACTACATCTAACAGCAATCAACACACTGCCAAAAGCATGGATTGCATTTATGATTAAACTTCAGACACATCCTGAATATTTAGTCTGTTAAAAAGAAAATGCCTCACATTCGCTCACTCTGATGTCTCTGTTATTTTTTCTACAGAATTTGGGATGAACTGTTTAAACTTGTGTCAGAACAAAAAAAAAAAAAACTAAAATTAAGCCTGCATTCTTTATGGAATATATAATTTCTTTTTTTTTTTTTCACCTGGACGTGATCGGGCGACGGGGAGTGTGTTTTGTACCGTTTCATTCTGATTTGTTTAAAACAAAATTCCATGCACTCCAGTATGGGGTTTAAAGTAATATTAGAATCTATCATAATCAGCACAGGGAGCACACAGCTGCCAATTTCTTCCCACTTGTGTGTTGATATGAACTCACACAGTCTCACTCTAAAAAACAGGCTGCACTGCTAACAGACTGGACCTACAGATAAGCTGCCATTCACCTAATGTAGCTCTTGGCAGTACACTAATGAACAAATTGATTGCTGTAACACATACTGTTGAGAAGATCAATAGGGCGGCCACGGGTGACATCTGCTAACAATGCAGTCTGATCAAATTAATATGCATTGGAAACCTAACCCAGCCAATCTCAGGTACCCACTGTGCTTGTTAGAGAACATCACTGCCTCAACACATTGTTGGACCTCAGGCTAAAATAAATCAAATGAAGTATAAACGAGGGAAGTTGGAAGCACATTTTGTCTGATAGTTCAATGGTGCACAGACTAGAGATAAAAAGAAGACACTTTCTTATCTTTATGAAATAATAAACAACTAAATGTTTACATGAGAGACCTACATTCACACAACAATAGTTCAAGAACAAAGGAAAGCAGCATATTTCGTCCATAGGATCATCTTCACTAGATTTATGGAAAAATTAAGCTAATACGGTATGCACATTTAAAGACAATTTTAACAGTTATGCCTTGTAATATATATATATATATATATATTTTTTATATATATATTATGGTGCTGTTGGATACCTTTGCAACAGTTCTGACGTGGTGAACTTTGATGGTTGCTGACTTCTCCTCAAAGGCTTTCACCCTGGACTCCTCCGCTAGACGATGAAGGACAACCAGGAGGTTGAGCTGGGCCTGTGGACACAAGACAATAACTAATTATTAATTAATTTGTCACTTATCTGACATTTATGCAATATAGAGGAACTTATAGAGTTTACAGTCTGTAAATTTTTGCACAAAAGGTAAACATGCAAACTCAGAAAACATTTTTACTTTTAGTTCTCTTTAAGCAAAAAATTAAGTCAGAGCTAAAAAAGAACCACAGTGCTAAAGTGATGGACAGCCTTTTAATCATTTCAAGAGGCTCTTTGGGAATTGGTGCACAAAAGCTTGGAGTCAAGAGAACTATCCAATGTTTTGAGCGAGGTGTAGCATGCAGAGCTCACCCTATACCTGTGCATGGATCAACAGATAAGTACCGTAAGGATAATGTTACAGGAAATGCCGGACAGATCCAGGAGAAGGGGGTGTCAGAGAAAGACAAATCTTCCAGCCCTCCCCAAAGACACCAATCCTTTTGCAACCTTGTCGGATTAGACCAGGAAATTGTTTCATTTTCTGCACTTCATCATCTGTCTTGGTGCATTTTGTCATGAGATGCTGAATGGAGGTCTGCACTCTGGGATGAATTTCACATCAGTCTTGAGCACAAATTACGTTTACACACTTAAAATTACCACCACTTGTCCTGGAACATGTGCTAACATGACACCACTGTATACAACAACATGAACTAAAGAAATAAACAGAGAAAACACAATGTACAGGTGTATCTACCTGGTGCAGTTCATAATGTGAAGTCATTCTGTTTAAGAATCTAAGGGTATTTCCATCATCATTTAAACATCATTTAGTTCATTCTAAACCACACAGCTGTAGCCATGTGTATAAATATTATTTTATGCATGAAGAGATGCTTTTGAGGGTGCATCTCAATTTGCCATTACTTTACATTTACATTTATTCATTTAGCAGACGCTTTTATCCAAAGCGACTTACAGGTGGGGAAAAACAAGTCTCTTTACCCCAAGTCTCTGTAACTTTCAGCCATTCGAATTCCCCCTCAGACAATTTTCGGTGCTGTAGCTTTAAGACTTAGGCTATAACAATCAAATACTTCAAATTGATTATTTCTGGCCTGTTTTTACAGCTTAGTTTTCATAAAACTAAGGAGATTTGCCTAATATTCCTAATAACAAAATGTGAAACTGATTTCCTGCACTTTCACCTCCACTGTGGCCTGCACTCTGTGTACAAGCTGTTATATGACGAAAGTTCTGTATATTATTCCCTGCACCTTCCCTCTGTCTCAAAACACATATACAACAAAATGAAACAAGTTAACACATCCGCTGAACCACATCCAGCTAGTTTTCCTAATGATTTCAGCTTTAAAAAGGCAGCGCTCTTTGTGCATCTACATAACGCCATTTGGATGCAATTTAAATCTATTAATACCTAATTTTCATAATTGTGGGTCATCTCTGGGGCGTCTGAATACTTCTCCAACAGCTGGTCTTGAGAGTGTTTCGAGAATGAAACTGAGAAGCACAAGCAGGCTTTCCCTGTGCCAGAGGCTTTGCCAAATTATAAAGACCGGGCTGAACTGATTACAGCGGAGGCTGTTTCTGCTGCCTCGCTCAGACACGGAAAGCATATGGAATCCTCACCGAGGGCAGAGGAGTGCAGACAAAACCGGTCTCAGCAGAAATAGGAACATTAAAGAGAGTCTGAAACTTCTGTCTCAGAGTGTGCAGTACAGACTTAAATTTACCTATGATCTGGCCAAATGTCACCTTGGTTTTGTAACAGAAAGTGTAACCAGACAAATCTGAATTTATATTACCTGAAAGAAATCCCTTTGGTTTGACTGCAGAAAAGGTGTGAGTTGAATTCACACTGCAACGTTAAACACCAGATGAGTTAACAACACTGATACAACAAAACCAACAGGCAATATGTTTTTTGGTTTAGGCCTTCCTGCAGCTTTACATTACAGCATAGCAATACCTTATTTTCAATTCTCATGGAAATTTATCTAACCAACTAAACAAAGCACCATCTTTGCACTGTAAAGCAATTGAAAGTTAAAATTATGGACAATACCGATAATAATAATAAAAAAATGTCACATTACAAAAACTATATACTATTTTGTCTTAATAACACGAAAAAAATCAATCACTTTAAATTTAACATGAGTTCATTTAATTCTGGGCATCAACATTATAAATAACTGAAATAAAAAAATGTTCCTCGTTTTACATTTGCTAAAAATTATAAAGTGAGCATTAGATGCCAATGTAATTTGAAAATATAAAGAGTGAGCATTCGCAATTAAATCCCATATTGACAAATTAAAAAAACAAAAATAAACATATATATAATAATATTATTGGCACATAACAATAGGCACTGATTGTGCATCCCTAACATTCACCTCAGACCACGATTTGCATTCATCAGCTCTTAAATAAACATTCTTGAACGACCTACAACCACCAATTTCAGTTCAGGAACCGATCATCCAATTACAGTACACAAGCCAGGCACGACTAATGACCTGGTGTGAAAATGCCAGGAGCTGTTTTCCTGGGCCGCCAAAACAGGCCGTTGATTTTCCACACTTTCCCAGAGATTCCTAACACCAGGGAAGAAATGTTGCTGTCAGGGGGCAAGAGTGGGTCTACAGTTTGGGGGGAGATCTGGAAAAAGAAAACAGTCACTTTTTCACAGCTTCCTTGCAGGATGCAGCTGATTATTTTCGTGTTCAATCAACCATCAAATGCAGTATAGGCTATCTCAGTTCTGCAGGGGGAACAAAGCGCTGTCTTAAGCCACTGCTCCACCCGGCGGGATGCACTTATGAACAGGAGAGATGAAATAGTATGACTGGGATAATCTCACAAGCTGTTTTGGTGCTTATAGAGTAAGATCTGATGCAGGAGAGTGTAAACATGAGTCTAAGCACTTATGATAGAGTGCAGCATAGGCAAGGAAAAGCCATCAAAGAGAAATCTGGATCAAAAGTTTCTGAGGAAATTGAATATGTATTTGCCGTTCAAAATTCTGGGTTCCCTGTTTCTAATTTGCCATTTTGGAATCTACTCTGCCAGTCTATTTATGCTCACCGAGGCCTAAAGTTGCCTCTGTAAATTATATAAATATCTGCAGTACACATCAGATTGTTTTTGCATATGACTTAAATTTCAATCTGTTTCTCATGAACACACAAAGAAAATGTTGAATTTTCTAAAGATTTAGAAGTATTCAAAGTTCATACATTGAATGCTTGCTTGCTTTTGAGTGAAGCAAAAAAACAACAACAACAACAACAACAACAACTAATTATTGTGTGTTTATCTTAAATCAAATTCAGAATGCAATCACATTTTAATTTATTTCCCTCTTCGACCCTATAGATCGAAAATCAGTGCAGTGTTATATAATTGTACATCTACAATCAGAGAACTAAGATTAAGGGTTTCATCTTAAAGCCAAACACAATCATAGCTTGACCAATTAAAAGCAGACTCATTCATGATGAGATGCATAAGGCAAAGTGTGAAGGGCCTTATTAGGAATTTTGTCATTAAAAGCACAGGAAATCAGATCAAACCGGTACATATTCATAGGATGATAAAAAAGGGCCTTTCTTTCATTTTTTCCTGCATTTTCCTTTTAATTTAATGGCTGGATTAGACCCCTGTAAAGCAGAGCACCTTTCAGGCGGCTTTTACATCCCCACCTCCAGTCTCTATAAAGAAAGACCAGCTGCAATGGACCTTTAATTAGGACCCTGTTAGCACACGGACAACCTACACACACACACAGAGCATAATCAACTATGTACAGTGCCCCTCAACTTAGAAACAACGGATAAGCAATTCCCTAATTCCCATGGAAAACACTAGGCAAACTTGCCGAAAGGCAAACCCCAATCAACTTAAACCACTGGACTTCCCTTTTGAGAAGTTCCTTTTAATCAACCTAAGCTATGAAGTGGTGAGTATAAAGCAATAAAAAAGGCAGTGCTATACATCTATTGCATGTACTAACATTTACAGTGGCCACTTCATGTGATAATGCATAACACAAATTGGTTTCATCAGTGCCGCTTGTATATAAAACGTTTAACAAATGTAAACACATCTGCTAAGTTAAAGGGCCAAGTTTCCTAAAATAAAATTGACTTTAAAAAAAGTCATCATAGTGGTTTGGTTTTAATGGCTTGTCCTCCCATTTGTGGTTTCCTGATCCTAGAATTAGGTCTTTCCCTAAGTGACAAGACGGCCAAGAACTTTACACTGGTAGCAAACAAATCATTACCATCAGAGCCATGGTCTTACTAAAAATGCTCTGACATACGTTTCTAATGGAAACAACGTGAGTTTGAATATAGCTGCAGTCATGTCCCACTATAGTTTCACATAATAATTATAATAATAACAACCAAAAACAGACCAAAAAAAAAGAACAAAAAAGAGCTATAAATAAATAATTTATGTAGGTTATTGTATATTCCTAAAGAGAATAGTGGCAGCAGTGCTTCTTGATTTTTGTATTATAATGCAGATAAGCAATAAAATGCATCAGACATTAACATTAAACATTAGAGCTCATTTGCATTAGCTGTATTTTTTCTCTAAATAAACTGGCTCACCAGTTGGTAATAAGTTTTGTACTTTCTAAATGTGTAACAACTAATAAATATATGTATTATAACTGTGGTTAAAATAATGTATTAATGCACTAAAATACTTAAAGTGCGCTACATATAGTCTTAAAAAAAATAGGCAACCTTGCCATATAGCATTATAATGTTCACATAGGCTAATTATTTTGTATCTGCATTGTGCTACAAAAGAGAGTCAGATTTTGCTCCTTCAAAAATAACAGAACACTCATAAGGGGAAAAAAAGTAATATTATGAAGATGTTTTTGTTAAAACACATTTACTGCCCGATCACAACATATGGATATCTTAAAACCTACTCTCTGTCTAAGACAGCGTTTCTGTGCTCAATGGGGGCGTTTTAAACGTTCCCAGATTCCTAAGCTGTCCAAAATGCTGTCTATATAGGCAGCTTAATACATTTTGAGACGCAGCCCAAGACAACAACGAACATCCATTTCAACAAATATAACGCAGCCTATAGATGAAACAACAACTTCGTTACAGTACACATATCATTTGACATGTATTTATTAAAATTAAAAGCATAATCCCATACGAATATGACGCGCGTTTGTGGTGGAAACGTCTTTCACTTCACTGAACTTACTTTTCATTCACTTACCATCAAGTCTGCGTTTTTTCCTATCCGTATGCTAGTGTTCTTCTTCATATGGAGCTTCAGGGCTGCTCTCGGTGCTTTCTTTGACATGTTTTGGTTGTTTGAAGGCGGTTTGCCGTTTTGAAGAACGAAAATAAAGCTCGCGACTGTTTGTTTTTCGCCGTATTCAAAATATCGCGCGTTTCACTACCGGCTCTTGATGATGACGTGTAACGCGCTTAATGGTTGCTCTCACCATCACGTGATTTGTGCGTATTTACCACGATCTGTGGGTGAACTTGTGTGAATCACTTGAAAGTTATAAATCCCCTTTGAAAGTTTAGAATGCAGTCCAGGGTAAGAAATTATAGTCAGGCTATTTATATTTGACTAATCTGGTGCTGTTTCTGTTTAATATTTTTCCACAAATTAAAAAGTCTTATTTAAACAAACAATTCAATGACATTGTCAATGACTTTTGTATGTATTATAATAGCTGTTTAATGATATTACGGCTTAAAAAAAAATAATTATGGCTATTATTCATGAATTTTTATTAAAAATGTATATTTACAAATACATTTCATTGTTTGACATAGGCAATATTGCTATAGCTTGAAAAAAATGCCAGTAATGGTACTAAAACTATATAAAGCACAATACAATAAAGTAGAATAAAATAAACATTCAATAAGACATTTGTAGATCAGAGCTTTTTTTCAGGTGTGTTACGTTCTGTGAGTTTTTGCCCCCAAAGCTCAAAGAATGTAAAACAGCTGCAAAGCATTTGTTGAATTAAAAATAAATTAATATATAAGATGGAGCTGAAACGTTGCCAGAACTTTGAGTCCATTTTAATGGCACATGTTTTATGGTTTCTATTAATTGCTCTGGGCTTTGGCATTTGGCTGAGTTTTAAATGAAAGAGAATAGCTCCCGGCTTTATTCATCTTATTCAGTAATAAAATGTTTCAGCTTGACCTACTCATTTTTCTCCATCCTCACTGCTGTTTTTTAATACACATGTAAAAGCACGGCTATGACATTATTCATCTTTAATGAAGCAAAAAAAGTATTTTCAAGACATACTTACACAACTGAATAATTTATCTGATCTTTCTTAACTGATAAGTTGTGATGCAAAACAACCGACATGTTAAGAAACAATGCGGTTTGAGTAATTGAAAACTTATTCTTAAGTGTTTATTGCATGTATATATTTTTAATTTTACTCTAACCTCAGAATGCCACTAAAACAACAATTTGTAAGCGTGAGAGTTTCCTTCAGAATAACAAGGAATTGAGTAACACTTCAAAGGACTGATTAGTGGTAGTTCTTGTTCTGGTATTCCATGTGGGTTTCATTTACAGATTGCTGGAATCTTTTGGATCAAGACATTTAACAACCAAATACACAATCAGATAGTTTTAGCTGCAGGGATCTTGTACTGTAATTACATGGATAAGTGCATAAGTAATTTCACCCAGAACTCACAAATCATGAATATCTAGCTGAATACTTGCCATATATATATATATATATATTATGTATTTGTTTGCACTAGCTAGAGACCAGTTAACTTAAAAACTATTGTTTCAGGAGGAGGAAAATATACACCACAATAAACATAAACATTTTTGGTTTTTTATTTCTATTACAAAGAATATGAATCTGTATGAGTTTCTTTTAACTGTTAAACACAAAAGAAGACACGTGGGTAACCAAGGAGAAGACATGTATTCACTGACTTGGAAAAATAAATGAATACAATAAAAAACAATTGAGTGAACTATCCCTTTAAGCATCTCATCAGCATTCTACAACATATTTTTCCACTTCCTGTTTTGATTTAATCTTGAAGTCTCCGCCAAAGCTTCATACATCATTTACTCGAGAGCACTGCCATTTGCAGCTATTGAAAATAAAGCTTTATCACACTCATCTTCACACACAGCTACTAACACCACCATTTCCACATCTTACTCCACCAGGCCCAACCATCCCATTTCCTACATTCATCTTGCGAAGCTGAGTCTCATTCACAGAAAGCAGCAACGTTATGGATGTGCCGAGTTCTCATTCAGCTTCCTCCTCCACACCGCAGCCTTTGTAAGGTAAGAATATGGCCCAGACACATGTTTCAGACATAATACTACACAAGCACAGACTGTCATTGGTGAAATACTTCAGTTTTAGATGTGTTCTTTACTCAGTCCAAACCACTTAAGAAGCCACAGATTTATAACATTATATGGATATCACCATTTTGGTAAATCAAGCAATGAGAAAAGACCAAGATCAAGAGGTCTAAGAAGGGCTCGTATATTAGGACAAGTGAATTACCTTGTCCAAACAATGTCCCAACATGCATCCAATTCAATAGCTTCTCAGTCAGTGATAGGAGCACGCTCACAATGAAATGAAGGTGCATCTGCATTGCACTCTGTTCAGCATTAAGCAAACGCAGAAGGTCAACAGAACAAGTAATGGAGGTCATTAAATTGTTTTATCATAGCTGATAAATGTGTTTAAAAAAGTCCTACCGAATCCAATGTTTGAAGTTTTGCCACAATGGCTACAGGAGGGGTAATTTAAACCAGAGCAAATGGATTATAAATCTTCAGAGAGCCTTTAAGTACTTTGTTGCAAGACTTTGATAAAGAACAAGCTTTTTGAAACAGGTGTTCTACAGATATTACTTTACGATAACTTGTGATTTTGTACAGATACTCCTCTAAAAATGCATATAAATACCCTAAAATCTATCATTCAGTGCTTTTCCATTAAAACAGTATTAGAATTAGAAAATATTCAGAATAATGAAAGAATAGGCTTAATGTTTGAAAAACTGATGCAACAAGGTGTTTGGTCAAATAAGTCGTAACCCTGATTGCAACAAATTAGCGTGGTGTAGAGGCTGCAGATATACATTTTAATGGACAAACTGTGGAAAACAAAGAGTTGGGACCTCCAACACTGACTTGCAACTTAAAACAGGTGAACAAATGCTGTTAAGAGTTTTCTAAGCTCCTGCTGAATGTCATAGCACCTTGGAAAATATGCTTCACATACGGGTTTAGCGCACAGGTGCTAAGTAAGCATTGCAATATGTCCTCACTATGCCCCAAAATATATGTCAATCGTTAAACATTTGAATTTGCATTTCAATTCATATTTAATTGTAAATATTTAATATTTTGTATGAATATGTCAGAAACTTTTATAAAAAAGGACCTAAGCTGTATATGTGATCAGTATACCGTGAAAGCTCGTTTCAATAATAAATCTCTTTTAAATATTTGAAATATAGAAATGACTTCTGTGTCTGCTTGTCCTGTAAGATGAAAGGAACATCGTCCTCCAGGTTCTTCATGGAAGATGATGGGATTAATAACCTTGACCACATGGTTGTAGGCAACTGAAACTCATTCCATATGATTAAAGAAAATCACATGTTGGCACGTTTATATGTGGCTCTGGTGGAGATAACTCTGAAGATGCTACCATGGAAAATCTTAGTATTGGCTCATACGTTTCCTGCAGCATCATGGGAGTCTTTGATTCCTGTCTGTATTAGATCATGTGCATATGTCTTTTGGACAGGAACTGCGTTTATGGCGGTTTTCTCTACGGGGGTCTGTGAAGGTATTTCCAGAATCGTTTTGGCAAAGATGATCAGTCAGTCATGGATCCATGAACTCTGGATTTCTGAGAGTAAAATTTTAAAGATTCTGGATATGAATTCATATTGCGTGTGGGTTGGAGCTGGGGAGAAATGTGTTTAATCAGATTCAAAATCTCAAATATTTGTTCTGCAACACATTCCCATACCAATGTATATTCCATTGGTATGGGAATACCATTCTAAAATTCATGTAAATGGTCATGAAAATAAAGAAAACACATTGAAAATATATATATATATATATACCATGCTCTCCATGTGTACAATATTTCTTCTCAAACCATGGTGCTCAATCAGCACAAATTTCATCCTTGCAGAAGAAAAAAAAGTTTCAAAAGGGAGTTTCATAACTCTGACAGAATAATTTTTTCTCCCTGGCTCCCTGTCTGTCTTTAAATTATGAACCTGACGGTGAAGTATTTCCACACATCAGCATTATAAATCTGATTGTAATGTTGTTGGGTGTGTTAAATATATGCTTTCAACAATTTGAAGGTATAGCATGGGAATAAAAAGTGTCTTTATTTCACTATTTATATATTTCACATATTTCACTTTACATCACCCGAGTAGTAAATGCCAGAATTGCAGTATAATGTCTGATTAGCTGCTTTTATACATACTGTACACTTTATATACTGTACATGTCCATCTCCTACATCTCTGTTACACCATTAAAATCACTAAGCCTAATTGCATACTCAGTCCATCAAGCCTGTGCTTATTTAAACGCCGCTGTCATGCCTCTGATCCAAAGAGTTCACGAGAGCAGTGTCTGAGAGGCCTTTTGAAAAGCAATCGCTTGTGGAAGTGAGATTTCGAGAGACTAAGCAAAAGCGGAAATAGTAAAGAGAGGGGGGAGTTTGTTTGCATTCCCACTTTATGTTTATATCCACTGTGGTATGGTGCCTGACGGCAGGCCCGTCTGAAGCCATGTGAACGGGACACACTGGAACTCCCTGCATTTACCGTGACAAATAACAAGAAGATTATCAATTAAACAGGGCAGTAAACTGATTCTGACTGAAGAAAAACAAAGAGACATTTTCGAAAATGTACCAGTTGTTATGGGAATGAAACAGAAGTTATGTCAAAGGATGCTGGGAGCCACTGTGCAGGGTTAATGTACTCTATTTGGTGCACCAGACTTACCCAATGACCCATGAAAAGATTATGATATATTACGATAACACTTTATTTTGATAGTCCACTTTAGAGGTCAACGAGGAGTCATCAACACTTTATTTTGATGGGATATTCTACTAACCCTAAACCAGTCTACTCTGAGAGTTAGTAGACATACAGTATAGTTGCCAATTAATGAAAATTTGTTCACATATACACTCAAAAAAATGATTCATTGGATGAATTGAATTTAATTAAATGCAGGATTTCCATCCAATAAATATGTGTAGCCCCAACTCATAAAAAATAAATTAATGTGATGAAATTTAATGAAAAATTAAATGATGAAAATATAGTTTTAATGAAAATGATACATTTTACGCTTGTTGAACTCAAACAAATTATGCCAGTTTGAAAAACATTTTACCAAAAAATCAGTTAATAGGAAGGCATCCTTCTACACTGAGGAAAAAAAAAAAAGAAATGTTTGATTTACTTAACTTTAGGCATTAGCCAACTTGTTATGCATAACTTAAGATGGTTTTGATACCACCACGGTATGCCCATAGTAGTTTATTTATTATTAAAACAACCTTAAGTTATTTTAGCAGGACCCTAAGCACATGCTCTACACTTTACCACAATGGTAACCCCCAAAAACACTAACATAGCAGAAGGTCTTTTAAATACAAACATAAAAGAACATTAAACATTAACAAGTCTCCTGACTCTTTAAGTCAGTTTAACACAATGCAGTTGTTTAAATAGGGAACCAAACATAATTGTGTTAAGTGAAAATATTTTTTTTTTAAATAAACTGAACAGTGTTGGGGAATCATTTTTTTGAGTGTAGTTACAAAGTAAGTTACAGTTAGCAGAGTATCTAAAGTGGACTATCAAAATAAAGCAACCTGACCTCATAAAAATATGTACCTCTGTGCACTTTTTGTTTCACCATGGTGTCGACTGAAGCACAGATCCGTGAACCATGGCACGTTTTTATAACGTATAGGTATGTATTGTGGCAGTTTAGGATGGAAATATCCGTAGACTGTTGCTAAAAGGTAATGTTGGAAATATGCCCTACACCAAATCCATCCCTAAACCTACCTGATAGTGTTAACAAATGCAAAACTGATTTAAAAAGGCATTTGTTGATGCAGCCGTGCCATTTCAACTTCCTTTTACACAGATTTGAACTGTTTTGTCGAACCGTAGTTACACAGCAATCAAAATGGAGCTCCTCACCTCTTAAATACATGTATGTATTCTGTGAGCTACTAAACAAACCTACCATCAATGAAAACACGTATATATGAAGCTGGATATGTGTGATGTTAATGTTCAAAAGAATCAGTTTTCAAATATTCCACCATATTAATGTTGTGGATGTTGGTACACTGAACGTTAAAGTTTGTACCCAAGTTTTTTTTTTTTTTTTTTTTTTCTCATCTTCAAGGACAAAACAATTCCTACTAAGTGTAGTATAAACCATGAACATATCAATATTTTTCTTTATGGGAATAAAGTCAGATATGCTTGAAATACAAAGAGTATTTTTCCATTCATCTCGCTCATTCATTTTCTCTCCCCCCGGGGCTGTGTATCTTTGGAGTGACTTACGCTCCTGTCTCACTTCATGTGGTTGTTATCTGATGACATTCCTAAGTGTCAGAGACACAGTGGATATTCCAACTAGCCTACTGTCTTATCAGAACATCACAAGCTCCCACCACTGTCTTCCAGCACTGCATGACTTCAGTGTTTCATCATATAGTGCTAGGCCTCAACCACTTTAGAAACAATAAAATACAGGCTATTTCTTGTGCATAGTCTATCCTTGTGTCATTCCAATCCTGTATTATTTTCTCTGTTCCTCGAAGCACAGGAGTGCATCATTGGGTGAAATACTCTTTTTAATTCTGACTAGGGAAATGTATTTACCACCCTAAAATATTTGGGATAAAGAATATACATTAAAAAGAAAAACAAGAACAGGCCTTACTGCTCAAGCAAAACCAAAGCAGAACAATATCTGTCAAGCCAAGGAGGTCAAAGGTCAAGAGAGGTGTGATCAGAGCAAACAGCAAATAAAACTGATTTACGGCACCTTTTCAGAGTGTACTCAACTATATAAAACTGTCTAAACTTGAGTTACCATCCCTGTGCAATGAACACCCACAAACATCAACAAATACACATTTTCTCACTGTTCTCCCTTCTATGGTCCTCCCTGAGCTCAAGAGACAGGGGAAAGTTCTTGCAAATTTTTATGAGCAGCAGTCTAGAAAACTGACTTTCCATTCTGTATATGTGTGTGTGTGTGTGTGTGTGTGTGCTATTGCAACAGTATACAGAGTAGTAGGACGAAAGCCAATTAAATTTGAGTTGGGTAAATTGAGTTTTTACAAAACAAAATACCTAACTTGTATCTTTAATTCTTTAATTGGTAAAGTCAAAAAGTTTTTATGTGAATAGGACTGCATGGCCAAACTTTATGAGAACACACACAATACCTAATGCGTATCTACAGGGCAGTAAACTGAAAGATGAAAGATGAGAGAGGCCTGTAATTTCCTTCATAGGTCTACCTCAACTATTAGAGACAAAATAAGAAAAAAAATCTTTTTAATTAATTTATTTGCAAATTATGGTGGAAAATAAGTATTTGGTCAATAACAAAATTTCATCTCAATGCTTTGTTATATACTCTTTGTTGGCAATGACAGAGGTCAAATTTTTTCTGTAAGTCTTCACAAGGTTCTCACACACTGTTGCTGGTATTTTGGCCCATTCCTCCATGCAGATTTTCTTCAAAGATTTTCTATGGGCTTGAGATCTTGAGACCTTCTCAAGGACCTTGAAATGCCTCTCCTTCGTTGCCCGGGTGGTGTGTTTGGGATCATTGTCAGGCAGAAAGACCCAGCCACGTTTCATCTTCAATGCCCTTGCTGATGGAAGGAGGTTTTCACTTAAAATCTCATGATGCATGGCCCCATTGCCCCATTGCCCCATTGCCACTGCCACCAATCTCCTATTACTGATAACCCCGCGAATCTCTCCTTCTCCACCTTAAATACCGCTCACACCCTATCCTCGGCTTCTGCGTTTTTTGTCTCAGAGCTGTTTCTCCGCGAGCCGGGCAGCACCGCAGTTTTCACCG
>JAUMHP010000070.1:16051925-16080338 GCA_032361065.1 Enteromius trimaculatus | reverse complement strand
ATATTATGTAAAGAAAAACTTTTATTTTGGATGCGATTAATCGCGATTAATCATTTGACAGCACTAATATATACATATATTACAATTTTAGTGTGTGTGTGTGTGTATATACACAAATGATTACAACATATAATTTAAAGACTATAAAATGAGAAGACAATATCCGTACAGTAGATGCGTACTCAAACAAATAAAAGAAATGAAAATCTGGATTATAAAAGCCTGTGTGCACTTTATTAATTGTTAATGCAGCGTCAAAAAAAAAAAAAAGAGAATCCATTAGCCTTTACTCCAGCTCTCTAAGATAGACTGAACAGCATATAGTCGTATGATGGCACTCAGCCAGCGTTCCCCATCAAAGGGCCATTTTTATTCAGAGGTTTATTTTTAGAAAGAAAGACGTCTTTTTTATCCTCCTTCCATCCTCTCACAACCCTTTGTCTGGTTAATGCAGAGAAATAATGGGGTGGTTTAAGCTCTCAAGTTCTATATGTTCTGAAACTTGCCTGTTCCATTCTGGCAGTAAGCGGTGTTACTGTATATACAGTCTTTATCTGTATTTGTCTCACTGACCAGGAATTGGGAGGTCTTTTCCAGTGCTGCGCTTGCCATCTGCACTCCGCTGCTCTGTAATCAGCAGTGAAAACACATTTCATGGGCCTGATTACCCAGGGCGTCTGCACAACTACAGAGGCAGGACCTGGAGTCTGCATTACACACTCGCGCTTAAAACCAGCTGATGTGAGAACCCTTCATCAAAGCTCCCTCTCCAGCAGGGGTGAGAGGGCTGGGAAAAAGGCTTTGGACCTCTAGGGTTCATAGTAACATGGTGGGAGGGTAACATGTTTCATTCGGTGGTGATGGCGTTCGAAAATTCTCTCTGTGTCTCTCGTCTGCTGTTGGACAGGCCCAGTGGATGGCTTTCAAGTTAAGCTTTAACAACCAAAAACTGTATTTTGTTATAAAAAATACAATTTGGGATCTGGAAAATGGCAATGAGTCCTCGTTGGAATCTACAGTCTATCTTGTTTTCATTTCCGAGGCTTTGTGTGCCACTTTTCTTAGTTTCGCAGCCTGAAAATTGCACCTCCATTTTGTAATTATTTCTGCATGGGCCCGGCGTGAGGAATGACATTAGAGGAGATGATTACGACCTAGTGGATGTGGAGCTCAGAGGAGGGAACATTAATTCCAGGGCACATGCACACATTATTAACACACATTCTTAAATATCACACGCATACTTTCACAAGCTTTTGGTGCCAAATATGACTTTTTAGCCACCAGTGCTGAGGGGTTAACATGCACAAAGTAGTGTAACTGCTAAATCAACTACATTGTCAATAGTGTAGAATTAGAGTAGCTTTTTTCTAAACTAGTGGTTGTCCCGTAGTCTATTGTGGCCCAAAAACACATCCAAACTGTTGGAAATTCTCAGTTCCCATGGTCCCAAAGTCTTTGCTTCCAAAGTCTATTTTCATGGACAATATAAGAGAAAAATGCTAAATGCATATACAGGTAATAGGCAATGCACAGATATTATTTATTAAAATCTTAATCTATTGTTTTAAATGCTATAAGTAAATGCAAGCATCAAAATGCTACGGTATGGATTATTCTGGAGTTTTTAAACAATCGGTCATTGACAAACTCATTGTTTGTTTGTTTTTTTCATACCAGAATGAATCAGTGAATTCTGAATCCACAGATTCTTTTATAATACTGCTTGATTCAGACATTAAAAAAGTGGAGAGTCATTGAATCATTGACTCAACTGATTTGTTTAAAAACAGCTCGCTCAGTAAGACAACCACGTGTTTCATGCATGAATAGATCTGTGCTTTCAGGCAAATGGGCTAAATGAATAAATGAATAACTCACTCAAAAAGACAGTCACTTGTTGCCACCTACAGGTGTAACAGTGTACCCTGCAGAAAGAGCCACTTTAAAATTCCCAACAAATTCCTGTTACATTGCAGACTACAGCTGTTTCTAAAGCATTCAAGTGCCACTAAATTCAAAATTTATTCAAGGAAGAATCGCGATGCATTCAGAAAATTTCAGAATCCATTTAGAATCATTTCCTTGATTCACCATGCAGATTTAAAGACCAAAATTGTTTTAAAATGAAATAAATGACTTTATTTAATATATTCTATTTAATATTTACATAAAAGCATTACTCTGTCAAACGCTTTAATATAATTAACTACTTTTTTTAGTTTTTGTAGCTTACTATGTTTTCAAAAGTCTAGCTTGAATGCAAAGTAGGAGTCGCCTGCAGTTCGACAAGCTTTAGTTTCAAAGTAGCTTTCCAGCGGTGTCACCCACAGAGTAACTGCTTAAACAGAATCACAAAAATGTTGCCTCAGCCTGAAATTCAATATATGCATTACATATGCACAAAATTATTTCTTGACTGTCCCAGAGTGCTTTGGGGGGGACGTTAATCATTTATATGATATGTTTCCTGTACGTCTATGGAATGTGCAAACATTCGAAAGTAGAGTTATGGCAGACTGGGGCTCACATTCCACTTGTCTGCCATATAAAGTCACAAAAGAACCTCACAAATGTCACTTTCCACACACGGCTTGTAGCGCTGGGGTATGCGAGATTCACAGCATGATTTATAATGCCTGTGTGACAGCTGAACGGTGGCCATATCATGAGATGGGAGCTCATTTCGAACTGCAAGTGCGGGTCTATTCACATGGTCAGCGGTTTGCGTTAATTTCTCTCCCTCTTTCTCTCCCTGTCTCTGTTCCACTTGTCTCTGTCAGCTCCCCTCAATGGGGTTGGTTAAATCGTCCATAACACATAAACGCTCGTTTATAAAAGCTGACAGACATGGCAGTCGTTTACAGAAATTAATTACCTTCCACTGGAGCTTCATGCGTCAGTCACGCTAGACCAGTCTCAACTACCTCCATTAGAGACACCTCCACCTGCTGAGAGACAGACAGAGAGAGAGAGACCCATAAAACACATCTTTTCTTGCCAATAATTTCATTCATGATGGAATTCCAAACAGAAAGCCAAATTGTTTTGCTCTTTTTTTTTTTTTCTGGAAAAGGCTGCAACTTTCATTAATCTGCGGTTGGTTAATGAAGCCAATCTGTTGAACGTTCATACGATGCCACCATGACTCTCTAATTACGGACACAGATCAGTTGAGCTTGGTTAGCTTTTAGCTTAATGAATGCAACATGGCAGAAAGCGCTACATCTCAGCTCTATTAACGGAATAATAATTTATCCATTGCCACTTTTGCAGAGATTAAAGTGAACTGGTATTTTTCGTGCCTTTTCTCCAGCTCTACGGCGGCGTTAATGCAAACTTGTCAACCATAATCTCTGCTTGGTGTGACTTTCTGAGAAAAGCCTCTCTATCATTTGTTTATCAGGGTATATGCTGAAAAACACAAACTAGTTTAATATCCACCCATTTCAACCCATTTTACTTTGCCAATTTGAGGTATTTCCGAGGGAAGCAGGATGTTCAAATGTAGAGAAAAAAATGTAGGGTTGTGTTTTAAAGTGAAATCCCACCCAAAAACTGCCTTTTTGAAAAATGTCAACCGTTTTTATTCTTATAATGTAGGTAAAGGAGTGATGTGATGTTTTGTACCCCATTAACTTTCATGACATGGTCAAAAACAGTTCTTTTCAGGCAAGAAGTTGTGGAACGACTTGTGGGGGAATAAATGAAAAGTAAACTGGCTTATATTTGATTTGGGTTTTTTTAGGTTGTTTTCCCTTTTCCTTTCCCCACCCAGTTCGTTCTCAGTTCATTCTTACATTAACCCTTCTTCTAAAGCATTTAAAACCCATCCTATCCTCACACCCTCCTTTTCAATCCAACTCACTGTAGTACCACCAGTTACTCAAATGACACACTTAAAGAAACGTAGGATGAAATCAGTCATTTGAAGAGTGGAAGATTGCGCGTCGTGTGTCTGGTGTGAATCTGTGGCCGCTCTTTGCCGGCAGAGGATCTAATAAGTGCGCCGCTGTGCTGTGGGTCGCCCAGTGTGAGATTAGAGGAACTCTATTAAACTTTATGGCTTCGAGTTGAAGCACGGGGAACAAAGCTGTGTGAAATGAACCTCAACTACCCTGGGACTTAACAAGGCGCTCATGAGTGATAAAACACACTGGGACGTTTTCTTGGAGAGGGGCGGGTTGGTTTCGAGCCCACCCACTTCACCGATATTTCAAAACATATCATGTTTTCTCACTCATTTGAGCACTGCTTTTGGAGGAAGTTGAGATATTACTGGTATTACGTGTCTGTCATTGCAGAAGTTTTTACTAAAGAGTTTTACAGTTGTGGGCTATTTTGATGTTCAGAATTGCTTGTGCTTGTATTATTGCTGTATGCAATCTGCATATACCCTGTATGAACAAAATGAAGAAAGCAGTATACAACAATACATGCTAAATGGTATTCCTTAATACATGTGCTCAATTTGACCTTTCATTTCCAGCGTGATGTATGAAATGGGAGTAGTATCACCTGTGATTTTTAACATTGAGAATTGCATACTATAGAATATGATTTCTGCCATATGTATATACAATATATAAAAATAATTAGAGAAGCACACTGGTATGCTATTCTAAACATGCTGTAACTATTCATTTCTTGACTAGTTGATTGGACTGCCTAATGTTACAGTTGTACTAGGACTACATAGTTAAAACATTTATCTAATATAGTTAATAGTGATGTACTGTGTGTGTGTCTATTTAGACAAGAGTACGTTACTGGTGGATGAACAAGATAAGGTGTCCTACGCAGGGCATACAATAGATCCTCTTGTGGGACTTACAGCCATTCTTGTATAAGAAACCATGGCTTGCAGGGCCTGGAGAAAATGCTGATGTGAGAGCATGTAGAACTTTAGTATATTAGTAAATATCAGTATTAGGTAAATATTAGTATCGACTTAGAAAGCTTAATTGTTAAACCAACACAGTCTCACTCCAACTCGTCACATTTTGACGCTTGGAGTGAGACTGTGTTGGTTAAACACAGGACTCAACATATAAAATCTCCCTTGACTTAAAATGCAACAAAAAAAAAGAAGAAGAAAAGGTTTCAGTTTATTTTGATGGTCCCTTTAACACATTTTGTTGACTATAATTAATGTTGCACATAAATAATGTCTACCAACTCTCATTAGAGTGATAGTTTACTGGCAGGGTTAGAATAAGTTGTATGTTTATTTATAGTCAGTTGAATGTCTGCAGGGAGACCATCACAATAAAGAGTTACAATAGCAGATATGAATCAGACAGTCAACTAATATTCTAATGAGAG
Organism: Enteromius trimaculatus; assembly: GCA_032361065.1. NCBI lineage: Eukaryota > Metazoa > Chordata > Actinopteri > Cypriniformes > Cyprinidae > Enteromius > Enteromius trimaculatus. The sequence continues at coordinate 16,075,013 of JAUMHP010000070.1, read as the reverse complement.
TTAGTTGACGTAGTGCAGCGTTATACTGTCATAAGAATGCACAAAAGGGACCATCAAAATAAAGAGTTACCAAAATAGAATTGAATGAAATGAATAAACACATTTTAAGATAACTGGACGCTTCTGACATGCACGTAGTGAGGTTACGTGGGCACAATACAACCCCCCATATTATTGTATAACATTTGTAGTCAAATAAAGGGAAAAATAGTTCAATAATTACTACTTTATGTGTTGTACATTATTTACCGCTTGGATTCTGTGCAATCACAGATCTTCTCCAATCTTTTCAGCCTAGTAAATATTAGCATGTAAACATTATAATGTAAAATGCGTTCATTCTTACCATGTCTCTTAGACACAATTAGCCATGATCAATCAAATTGCATTTCTTGAGATGTGATTTACTATGCAAGGTCAAGACCCCGTAACAGCTGGATCTTTAAATGGAAACAGCATAGAAGAACCTGTCCCAAAAGTAGCATGCCAATGGTAGAGCACAGGAATGCACTCTTGGCACTATGACTCATCCCACGTGATCAGATTGTATCAAGATTCCCAAATTGTTTCTATTCCATTGTTTGCAAACAACAAGCCATAGATAAGAAATGAATATTAATATAGTCAAAGATTGCTGTGATAAATTGTGTCGGTGAGGTCTGATCGCAAATTGATTATGCATGCATGTCGGATGCGCTCTATTTCTATCCGTTTCTCGTTCGTTTTCTCACTCGCTTTGTTTCTAACACTCTCTTTTTCACCCTCCCTCCCCCTCTTCATGATTGATGGCATTGCAGCTTTTATCTCAGGTAAGCCTGTGCTGTTACTTATCTAGCCCGACTGTCACTGGAGGTGTTTGCTAGCACCACTCAGACAGCAGATTGGCTAGGCCGGAGCCAGTTGGGATAAACCCCCAGGTGGCAGGACTGTGGCCAATGTGGCTGTGCTGAAGTGTGGATGGTACATGCAAAACTGCCTTTTCACATTGTTTGAGGAAATTGAGTGGTGCTTGTCTGTGCAAAACATGGCACCACGATACTAGAGTGTTGTGGCAAGTTGCCCACCTTCAAGCTATCAGTTAGCTTACCATCTAAACTAACACACTGTTTCATCTTTATTCAACACAGTCGCACAATCACATTTTGACGCTTGATCAAGCGTCCTCCATTGCTCTCAGTTGTTTTGCTTAATGTAATGGTTTGCAGGCATATATACATTTATTATATAATTGTTTAGTTTTATTGGAGCACCAAACCCCACCCCTACCCTAAACCTACCCACCTCTGAACAATGTAAACACACACAGGCAAATGCAGTCACATGTAATTATTGCACAAACTAATCATAAACAAGCAATATAAATACATTACAAACAAGTCGTGTCACATTCCAAGTCTTCTGAAGCCATATGAAGTCTTTATGCGAAGAAGAGAGTAAAACACAAAGTTTTAATCACTAAAAATGATCCCGCTCTATTCACGCGTCGTCATCTCATTCAGAAAACATACTCCCGTCCGGTAGCATGACGCAATCAATCACGAGATACACAAGAGCCAATGGCATTTCACAACAGCATGATGCAATCAATGACAAGACACGCAAGAGCCAATGGCATTTCACAACCAACGTTGATGTAAGGATTCTTGTAGCTGCATTTTTGGAAATCACGCACAAACTGCAGCAGCGCACAGGAAGTACACGGAAGACGGACAGCGACCACGTTTATTCCTCTCTCAAAAAGGAATATTAATATTTTTCTAATAAATGATGACAGTAGTTGTATCTGCCTGCTGTATCTTGTGTTTTATTGAGAGATGGTCGGTTTAGGGGCAGGGGATACCATGCAATATGCAATAATGCCATTGTTTTTACCCAATATATCTTTTAATAATGGCGATAAAATAAAAAAAAATATTATGTCGGTATATTGACGCTAAGAGTTTCCTATTAAAAACAACGGAGGACCCTTCGAGTCCAAAAGTGTTTTCACCAAGCGTCAAAATGTGACAAGTTGGAGTGAGACTGTGTTGCAGTATTACCATCAGACTTTAGTTAGAGACTGGTGTAATGGAATAGCACATTAGTGGTAGATTTATGCATTTCCATCTACTGGAAAGAATGTCTACCTTAATATGCTCTTAATATAGTGGTATTCTCCATTACATTACATTGACTCTGGTGTTCAATATTGAATACTAAACCAAAACTTAACACTCTAAGCAAACAGTAGAAGTCTGTTTCTCCTTTTACGTATTAAACAGGCCTTCGACTGACACTACAGTATTACATCCCTGCCTCCATCCAAGGGACACAATTATCCCATGTTTTTTTCTGTCATCCCACAAATGACCGACTCTATTTTCCCAGCTGTGCAGCAGTCCGATGAGAGCATTTTTTTTCTCTGGCTTTTTGAGAATGGTACCCCTGAGTTGCAGGGAGCGTGTCCAGCTCCATGTGCAGAGTTCTTTGAAGACCGTAGCAAGAACAATTACGGCGTCGTGGCACCGGCCTCGTTCTGTGAGCATGTACTCACGCTAACCCTGTACAATCATTCCAGAGAAGCCCTAAAACATCATGCAAAGTAAGGAAATAAAAAGGCTATTAATTTCAGCTTTTTACCTTTCAAGCCAATACATAAAACTACATGGAGTAATATAGAATTAACATGCATCACAAAAACAGATCTTGATGGGATCCATGGCATTAAATAATATTTAATATACAGTATTTTAATTAATCTGCAAGTATAAAAAACAGATATATTTAAAATATTCTGTCACATGGTATCAAGCTATGAATGTGTCATCATAAGGAATCCAATTTGCCTTGATCTTTTGAAATAAAAGAGTTTGATGCACTATGAAATCACTGTAACTCAAATCCCCCAAGACCAAAATGACCAAAGATTACAAAGCTGCAAAAAACAGCCTGTTCTCTTTTTCTGATGTTTCAATCTGATCTAACGGTTTGTGCATCATATTTCTGCATGAGATGTTTTGTGATCCTGCCGCAAAATATAATACATAGTTTAAAAAGGGTGTTATTGAAGGACGATATACTGTAGGACTTAAAAGCAAACCGTTGTGCGTAAGCAAGCCTTAAAGGTACAGCAACAACAAACGATTGGAAGGTTTAGTTTTAATGATCAGAGACGGGGAGAAAATTGTCATAACTAAACTATGAATGTTCTGACACACAAAAAAAGCTTTCACTAATGTTACTTTATACTAGGACCCTGGGAGGAAAAACTAAATAAAAAAAAATGTATGACCCTTTAATATTGTTTCCTTTGTCATCTCTTGAAACGCAGCTCTATTTGTGTTTCTGTTGCTGTTATAACTGACTTTTAGTGGCAGTGCACTTGGTGTGCTGTGGATTATTTGAACCCCTTCCACTGGCTTCTTATATCTCTCTCTCTCCCTTCCTCCCTCTGTGCCTCAGCATTCCAATCATAGTGATGAGAGAGCTAGACTCGTACACCTCTCTCTCCTCCCGCACTGCAGACGACTTTGAGAGCCTGTCCTAATGAAAATGTATTGTTGTCTTTCCCAATCGCTGTTGTTTATTAGGTCTCACATTCCTTTCACTTTACTGCAGTCTTTAGGCAAAAAAAAAATTGCCATAGCTCTCATAATTACCGCCGTCAGTCTGCAAACACTTAAAGCCTGCTTTTTCTTTTAGCACTAATTTGTCACGCCCTGGAACTGTCTCTTACCAACAGCCATATCTGCATGTGAACTTCGTTTTAAAAGAAAGAATACCTCAACAATGTCAAAACTATGATCAAAGTGCAAACTCGAAAGAGCGTATAGGAATGATTAGGGAGAGATTTTTCAGTTATTTTCTTTTTGAGTGCAATTTTTCTGCTGCAGATAATTGGCCACTGCAACAAACATTATTGCAGAGGTGGTGGAAAAAAAAGAATCTGCTGTGAAACTGCTCTCTATCCCCTAAAAGCATTATTTAATTTTTTTTGGAATAAGCAACAGTGCTTTATGGAAGACTGATTCATGGCCATTTCTGCACTGCACTTATGTACTCGTATGCATGTCAGTGTGTCAGTATGTCAGTGTATCAGCCAATGCAAAGCTACCAGTGTGTGTCAGACAAGAGCAAAGAAACATCTTACTGTCATTCATGTTTTATTTATTTACAGAAAGTGAAGTTAAAAATACACTCAGAGGATAAAAAGAAAAGATAAAGCTTGAGAAACAAGGACATATGATTAGGTACAGTCTGTGGTTGACCAGTAGGGGGCCTCGGCTCCTTGCTGTGTCGTCCACAGTCTCCTCCCCCAGAGTGTGAGAGTAGGGATAAGTCGTCCCCTTCAGCATCTAGTGAAGCCATGCAGTGGGCGGCGTCTCTCCCATGAGGACAAACAGAGATAGGCTGCTCAAGACACTCCCCTGACTGGGAGTGGTGCAGCCAGCCCTTAGCTCCACCCAGCAGGCTGGAGGAGGAGGAGGAACACAGCGCTGCCCGAGCTGATCCCTTCAATCTTCCCCACAGTGTGGAGCAGCCGGCAGCGCGCACACACACTCACACACTCTCACACAGCCACACACACTCACACTCACTCTCGCACACACACTCGTGCGCGCAACAAAGCAGGCAGTCGAGGGAGGCGGTAATAAAGAAAATCACAGAGGAAAAAAACAGCGTTTGCTGCACCTGGACTTTTTCGGATACTGCAGTCTGCCTGGAGTTTGTGGCGTTTCCTGCGTGCCTCGTAACCTCACGGCTCACATCTGGTCCTTCCTGCGGAGGGTTTGAGTCCCGTCAGCTGCGCTTGCAGAGATCCAAATCCGACGACTGTCTACATTGCCGCTTTGTGCATCCGCCAGACGGGAACAAAGTGTGCAACTGGGATATCTGACAAGCTCCTCTGGGAACCCACGCTGCACCGACTGTCAGAGAGAAAGAGAGAGAGTGAGAAACAAGGAGCTAGATAAATAGAAAGAGAGAGAGAGTCAAAGTCAGGGCATGAGCAGGAGACTAGAAGCCGGTTTTCCGGAGAAGTGATCGCCACAGTGCCCCCTCCTCTTCCCTCGCCTCCTTCCTTCCTTCTCTCCTCTCTCCTGTGCCGCTGCTCCTTCTTTCTTCGCGCACACCTCCGCTGGTATCCCATCCTCGTACCTCAGCTCTCCTTCCATCACCTCCTCCTCCCCTTACCCGAAGACGGCGTGAAGAGGAGAGGCACGGCGCGCGCACACTTGCCTGTGTGCTGTATCATCTCTCTCTCTCTCTCCATCCTTCCTCTGGCTCCGTCCCTCACGCGGATCTAGCCTCTAGCTGCGGAACCACAAGCTGAGGCTTTTTGAGTTGTTGGATCCCACACGCGAGTCTCTGTATCCAGCCAAAGCCAGAAGGATTCCAGCTACATGGGCAAACGCTTGGAACAGCAACCAATGTACCCCCAGTACACTTACTATTACCCTCACTACCTTCAGACTAAGGTAAGACACCTTGGTTATCTGGTTTTGTGATGTTCTGATTGTCTGCCTCACATGCTTTCTTGCATCTGCACAGTTCTGACAGAATTACTGACACACAAACCACATGACCGATATTTGACATGGGCCGTTTATCAAGAATGCATGCATACACTCTCGCACGCAAACACTCATGATCCTGAGATTCTGTCCTCTCAGCTGTGTAGCCTGTGGTGGAGGGACTTGAATAATTGCATCCATCTCTCTAAGCCCCTACACCACCCGGACGTGGAAAATTGATTACTATGGGCTGATCGATAGTGCCTAGATGCTATCGGGGGCAGTGGTGATCTCGGCCTCCCTCTGTAATTCATGAATGTTTTTATGCGGCGCACCCCATAAGAGGCCGGCACTTGTGTAACATGTTTGAGTGAATGAAAGTGGAGAGAGGGCTATGATTGGATCAGAACAAAATAAATGGCTGTCAGAACAAAGGGCGTGAAGATGCATTTGCCTGATCAACTTGGGGTGGGTAAATTACAAAGTGAAAAAGACAAATGTGAGGAAAGAAAATTTATGGAAAGTCTTTCGGAGGAGTTGCTTGCTCAACGTTGGCCAAATATGCAAGCGTTCCCAAAAGACACATGATAAATGGCAATGGCCAAGTCGCTCTCCATCAGCAAGTGTTTACGGCCTCTCTCTTTCCCTCCTTCTACCCGTGTTATACTACAGGAATTTAGTAAGCGCTTGGCCAATCTCAGCCTTCAAAATCGAGCTTATACAAAACAACTTGATTGACGCCCTTCATCGCTAGTCTATATGCGACACTAGCAACAGGCACCGTATTACCCATCAACACACACTCCCCCACTCCTTGTAGCTGCCTTCAAGGTCACGTCAAATTGGATCTTACCCACTTCCGCTGTCTAATGAGTTCCTCAGAGTGTCTCCGAGGGATGTGGGGGCTCGTCCAGAGCAACATGTCTTTGTCCTTCTCTTACGCCGCAACCAAAAGTCCTCACAACGATAACTCACCTTGCTAAATAGGGCCTGTCAAAGAAAATGCATGCATATTCAAAAGGCTCAGAAATGTGCAAAGTATGTTGGGGATCCTGAGCACTATGGCGAACACTGGAGCATCATGGGTAATGGTCAAATGGGCCAGTCTGGGAATAATTATTGATCTGTAGATTATTAAAGGAGATGGAGGAGGTTTTTTGGCACTGGGACGGAGTTTCAGATTTCAGATATTCGGTCTCGCTTGTGAAGGATGAGGACCTCATGTGAGCACGGGTCAGCGTGAGTGCGATTGCGTGTGTGTGCGTGATTGAGGATGTAAATGGTCTGTTATTAATCTTATTAATCTAGCGTGCTCTCTGAGTGGAGGCATTCCTCCGGGGGAAATCAATCATGAGGGGGAAGAGGGGCAACTGACACACAATCACTGCCCTCGCGCTCCCTCTCTTTCCCTCTCTGCCCCAATAATGCTGTGTGCTCTATGAGAGGCAAATGTTAAGCAGGGGAAATTATGATGCGACAGTTAGCTGCTAATGTCGAGAATCTGTAATTCAGTTAAATTATTATAAAGACCCTGGTATCAATTACATGTAAATGACTTACTTTCATTGAAGTAGGTTCAAAAGAAAATGAAATGTGGCTGGAAACCCATCCTTTGTTTCATAATATGGGTCATAGATATCACTGAACGTGAAATTCGCTGGAAACAATATCAGCTAGATTTGTTATACAAAGTGAACAGATTGCAAACGCAGATTACATTTCCACTTTTCTTCCTGACACTTTAACAAGAAGGCAGCGTTAAATCTATCTATCTATACCTTAAAACATAACCTCACAAAACTTTAAAGATTTCAAACAAGGATTTGACAAATTATGCTGTTCCGTTTAAAATATAAAATGCATTTTAAACATTTTGATTACTTTTTATTTTTCTTCCTTACAATCAAATTCGAATTGCAATTCTTTCACTCTACCTCAGTTCAAAGACAACAATTGCACTGGAATAAAATAAAAAAAACAAAACATTCTCAATTCAGTTCAATTTCAAATGACACACATCCCAAATCAACGGATTCACAATCTAACTCTCCTAATGCAGATATCTACTGTACCAGTCTCACTTCCCTTTCCTCTTGCAGAGTTTAGCTTAACATGGGTGGATATATAAACGTGAGTGTGTGAGCTGAGGTATCCTTGACAGCAGTCATACACCAGTGGGATATAAAATAGAATTTAAGGGAGGTAATTCCCCTCTGGTATTGTGTCAACAGAGGCCAGTGGGGCCCCGTCTTCCATTCAATCAGTGGCTAGAAGTCAGAGCTTTATGGTGTGTGTGCGCATTGATGTTTCGAAAGAAGGGAAAGGGGAAGACAGCCAGAGCGAGCACTCAAATCCAGAGCTATGAGATTGTGTATGCGAGCAAGTCTGTGTGTGTGTGTGTGTGTGGTGTTCGGTTACACTCTGTGGGGTCAGCTTTATGTACAGCAGAAATAACATCCAGTCGGCCGTTTAAACCTCTCCTCGCAGTGGGAGTGCACACTAACTGCCCTGCAGTGAGGTGACACGCGGCTTGCAAGCAACGTTCATGCTGCATTATGGGAATGGTGCATATAGGTGGCTCATTATATTTCCGCTGCTCTCAATGTCATTTAGGATTATTACGTTGTGATATTTACTCCGCTTGTGGATAATTACCAGACTGATGCATCATTTTCCTCTAGCGGCACCTATTTTTTAGCACACGGGTGAAAAAATGCTCTCATCTCCCCTCCTCCAAACAACCTTCATCTGAATAATTAAACTCGTTAATGGACAAGCAATTTTCAGGTATCAACGACAATTTGATTTTCGGTATTCATTACCAACACTGTCATTAAACAGGTGAAAGGATAGATTAAAATCCACAAGCACACTCAGCCGTTCCACACACAAATTACTGACTGCAACAAATTGAGTAATTTAGCCTTAAAATATGCTTAAAATTGTGAATAATCGTCTTGTTTTTTTTTAAATATGGTTACAAGACAAAGCCTGACTTCTAATCACTTGCCTAGTCCAGCGTTTTCCCTTTGAGAGTACAATAACATTACTTGTAATAGCATTACATGATGTTAGGCTATAATACTGTTTCTAAAAGAAAAATTTGGGTTGTTTTTACTCTAATGTTTTTTTTTTTTTTTTGCTGTTTGAGTTGTTGTTGGAAGAGATCCATAATGACATATGCAGAAACATGAACTTTCAAGAGTGCAGGCTTTGTATGCGTGTGTGAATTATACATGTAAACACTTCCGTCGGGAAAGCCTGCACTGTAAAATGCTTGCAGTAAGTGTCTGCCTGTAACCATCGAGTTAGGGATGTCTGATCTGCCTAGAGTGCTAAATTATGCTTGTCCGTGTGTAATTTTTCTGTTAGCATTGGAGTGTGCATCTAAGCCACAAATAGGGCCCTATGAATTCAGTTTTATTTTTTTCCCGACCTTTGTGTTTATTTTTCTGGATTCTGTTTCAATGGTTCAATAAAATTTGAATAATCCAAATCGATGTCAAGTAAATTGATATCACAACGTTTAAAAAAAAAAAAATACAATTTGCAACAATATTTTCTTATTATTTTTTATCTAAAATAATCAAATTAATGCATTAAAATCTTGATAATAAATAATTTAAATATAATCAAATGAAAATCCCTTTAATTTTGTACAATAAAAGATTCCTGTTTAAATTAAAACTTACATTACAAGTTGTGATACTGTGTGAAAACTTTTTATAAAGTTTTAATAGACTGTACTGTATTCAATATATTATTATTCAATTATATTATTCAATTAATCAAAATTCAGTTTTTACGAATTGAATTAATTACGAATTAATTACGTCCAATTTTCCACATTGATGAAATCGTCGGGACGTATCTGTCTTTTCACTCTGAGGTTTCTATTTATTGTTAAACATTGGTAAGTTGCGAGACCAAAAATATAGTGTCACATGACCTCGTTTACTAGGAAAGCACATGTTAAACTACATCACTAATATTCACAAGAGAGAATGGTTTTAAAGGAGGAGAAAGTGACATGTGGCCAGGTATGGTTTCCCATACTAGAAATTTGTGCTCTGAATTTAACCCATCCAAGTGCACACACACAGCAGTGAGAAGTGAACAACCACACACACACACACACACACCGTGAACCCAGAGCAGTGGGCAGCTATTGCTGCGGCGCCCGGGGAGCAATTGGGGGAACGATGCCTTGCTCAAGGGTTTCACCTCAATCGTGGTGTTGAAGGTGAGACCCTTGAGCAAGGCACCACAAATATGAATACAAGCATTCATATTTTTAGTCCATAAATGTTCTTCTCTTTTCCTCCCTATCTTTCTCTCATCTTCCCTCCCTTTTCCTCTCTCTCTCTCTCGCCCTCTCCTACTGTGTCCTGGGCATTCTCTCCAGCCATCTGTTCAGAGGGGTGGGGTTCACTCTGAAAAGAGGAACATACTTGGCAAACATACAATCATAGGTGGATAAAATTTTATGCCCAAGATTGTCCTCGTTTCAGGGGTGAAACGCTTTGCATTAGTCACGAACATGAAAAGAGAAGAATACAAAGCGCACAAAAGAGCTGTTTGTAGTAGTAGTTCAATATTTTTTGGCCCGTTCTGAAGGTGAAATGTGTTCTAGATTTTCACATCTTGCATCAGAGAGTAATATCTCTCATGCGCATCCAGTCACACAAAACCAATATAAGAATGCAAGAAGAATTTTTCACTGTCACGATGCTGAGTTAAAGTACTTGTACAATAGCACCGATAAAAACTGTGACTGTACAATCTGAACCAGCGAAATGTGTCAATATACAAAAAATAAAATAAAATAAATAAATATATATAATTATTACATTTTAACACACCAAACTATTAGGAAAATAATCCTCATTCAAAAAGCTCCAGACAGTTTTCATGTTTTATTAAGGACTCTCTGGACCAATAAATGATCCTTTTTCATGACCTTTTTAGATATATAATAATTAAAAAATATATATATATTTGTTTGCAAGAGGAATGCAGATGCAAGAGTTGTGTACTCTTATGAATGCACCTCGAAGGAAGAGGAAGTCGTTGAATAAAGTTGTTATTTTTATTTTCTTTTCACACAAAAAGTATTCTCGTAGCTTCGTAACATTACGCTTGAACTGCCGATGTCATACGGGCTATTTTTGACCTTACTACCTTTCTGGTCCTTGATTGTGGTAGTTGCGCAGGACCTGATTTTGCTAAGTTTAATGTGTCTCTGGAACAACTTTGTGATTAGCCAATCAGATTTAAAGAACCAGTTTATAGTTTTTGTAAAGTTTAGGCTTACAATCAGTGTTTGGTGCTTGTGCATCATTGTCAGTCATCTATCATTATACATGATTTTAGGCATTACTCATGGGTAAGGTTAGGTTAAGGGGTGGAGATATGGTAAAAACTAAAATGTTGGATTAAACATCTAACTCTGCAAAATCAGGATGCACTGGTAGTTGCATTGCTGTTTATGCAGGGTCTTGGATTTCATTAAAAAAAAATCTTAATTTGTGTTCTGAAGATGAACAAAGGTCTTACGGGTTGATATGAGAATGAAAGAATTTTCATTTTTGGGTAAACTATTCCTTTAACTTCTAAATTTAAAAAAACTGGCACAGGGAATGTTTGCATACTAACAACTTTTACAAAATGTAACGTATGAGAGACAAAAAGAGAGAGAGAGAGAGAGAGAGAGAGACTCACCACTGCACTAGCATTAGCACAGCTATTTCTCATTTAGTGACAAAACACACACCAAAGCTTTCATGTGGCCGCACACAGTCTAAGCTCCACGAGGGTAACCACAAAAACTCATGACAGATACTCTTCTAAATCACTAAGCAAACTGCACATTTACCACAAGCATACTTTTCCCTTTAATCAAAAACACATAAAATAATTCATTTTAATTTGATTTTAAACTTTACTCTCCTGAATGAGTCTCTTGCAAAGCATGCTAGGAACTTAAGTTTCCTTAAGTGTTAAGTTTCAGTAAATGCCAGCAAAAAGTGATTTATGTAGTTTTAACCCCCGAAGGATTATGGTAACTTCCACTTTTACAAATTCAAGTGAATTGAAAATAATTAAATACGTTGTTGCAATGTTTAAGAATTGTTAAAGGTATAGTTATTAAAGGTATAGTTCACATTTAAAAATGAAATTCTGTCACTGACAACTGTCCATATAATGAAAGTACAGTGACTTTCATGGTATGCAGAAACAGATACATTTTTCCTTTTTCCTTTTTTTTTTATCTTTATTTCTTAAAATAAGAAAGTTATAGAATAGTATAAAACAATTTGAGGGTGAATAAATAATGGCAGAATTTTTATTTTTTAATGAATTTTTTTAAAGGGTTAGTGCACACAAAAATGGAAATTTTGTGATCATTTACTCAATCCTGTGTGAGTTTATTTCTTATGTTGAACATAAAAGATGATATTTTAATAAATGCTGGTAACCAATGAGTTGATTGTCCCCATTGACTTCCATAGTATTTCTTTCTGTACTATGGAAGTCAATGAGGACCAACAATTATTTGGTTCTTCAAAATAGCTTCTTTCGTGTTCCACATAAGCTCTTACAGCATACAGGTTTAGGAGTGAGAACATAATTCATTTTGGGTGAAATATTCCTTTAAGCAAATTGAACAAGTAGCGAAAAGCCATTTTCTGAGTGTATGGAATAGAGACAGACCTATAAACTAGACTAAGAGGTGCAGTAGTGTTACATTAAAAGTCTCTTCTGCATGTGTATCTGGTCACTGTCACCTTTATTTGGAACTAACTGCAAGCACTTCCAGTATTCATCCATGACTAGCACTCACGTGTGGTCCAAGCTGTAATGGGGCGATCTGAGATAGCTAGTTGGTTTCTGTGGGCTTGAGAGAGCCAGAGGAGAAAGGCACCGGTCCTGAGGTAATGGCCCTGCTGCATTTTTAATAGAGGACCACTTTGTAACAACCCGAGCCTGATGGATTCTCCCCTTTTAAGGGCCCTGCCATTTCTTTTTTACACACAGCTTGCTTTTAGGCCACTGGCGTAAGTGCTCGACAAAGCCTGTGTTCAGGGATAAATGGTCGAGAAGGAACGAGCCAAAGCCGCGGAAGGCTGCGGCAACACAGGGACTCATCGACGTTTTACCGTCGGCGTCCGATCCAGTTCCTCATTGGCGCTGCCGCTTCTGGGCTTTGCCTCGTTGCATCTTTGAGATGAACATGATTTTAGTTAGAGGCTGACCGTTCAGCTGTAAATATAGATCTGCTGTGGATTCTGGAAGAGGATAGTGTTTTCTCGGGGAGCAGGGATGTGTTTGATTTGGGATTTTAGAACGGATCAATCATCTAGATGTAAAGGGTGACGTATGACGCCATCGTCAGCGGTCACGCGTGCATGTGCGTGTGCATGAATCTGGTGGTTTAATGAGCTTGGAGTTGTAATTAGCGGTCGGGAAAGCTGCTTTTGCTATGAATTCACACAGAGATCGCAGAGGAACAGCCGGTGCAGCTTGGCTTCAGTCACAAACGATAACCACTCGGTTTCAATAAAAAGAGGAGGGTTGTTGGTGGCAGTCTGCTCCTCCTTCACAGTGTAGTGCCTTTCAGCTGCTTCTGTCATCTTTTCTTCCACCCCTCCAGTGCGTTTTCATCTAGAGACTCATTGGAAAGCGTTTCCCCCTGAAAGCAACCAAGGACAGAGTAGGCAACGTAAGGTGTCATAAATCATTGAGAACATGCTACTCATTCCACGGACCCCACCCCCATGCCCTCATCTCCAGCCCCAACCTTTTACATGTCATGAAAAGTCCACGCACTACACACACACACCTCTCCAGTGTCAAAAGAGCCTGCTATAATAATATACAGCTACAGCGATTCTAACCCACCATAACTGTATCCAATTCTCCGCGGTCTGACTGAAAATCCGGCCCCAAAAAGGTACATTAAAGACCGCTCTGGGAAAGGCCATTTGTTTTGGCCTCGATTTCAAACCACTGAAGACCGTAACGATGCCATCTGAAAGGACCCGTCCCTTCCTTCACTTCCCTATTGGAAAGTGCCCTGGGAGCGGGTGATGATTCAATAAAGATTTCCCCAGCCTGCAGAGACTGCTCGGAGTTGGCATAGCGGCTAGCACCCTGCCTGGGATTAGCTTATGTAAACAGTGCTTTTGTTGGGTTTCGGTTGAATTCATTTGCTCGCCCCATGTGCTTTTATCAGGATAATTTGTGAGGCAGACACTTAAAGACTTGTCCAAACATATCCCCAGGCTCAAGGCTAAATACAGAGCTAGTAATGACACTCAAACGTGTGGCGTGCTCTTTTTCCAGACTTCCCATCATGCTAAATGCGGCCGCTGAGGTCACATGTTTCCTATTGAATGTCAAGGTGAATCACAGCTTTAATGCATACCAGAGCTGTGCAAAATTTTGAATTGAAGAACCTGCACCCTTTTAAATTAAGAGGGTGAAATTGAATTAAATTGGGCATCCCTCAAAGGAAGTAGAAATAGAATTACAGGAAGTGGAATTTGCTATGCAGAGAAACAAACAAATTATGTACATAAACGTAATAAATATAATGATAGCTCTTCATTTTCATTAATTTTAACACTATACTTGATGCATTTTTAATAATTGTTTGACTTGTTTTCAAGTAATAAAAAAATCCTTGAAACTGGATAAAGCTAAATAAATATTTAAATACTTAAGTGCAAATATCAGACAATTCAATGAGACTAATTACACTTGTATTAACAATACATTTTAAGAAAACAAGTTTTAATGTCTTGCACAGTCGTTTTGGATATTTAGAAGCATACGCATTTCAAAAAATACTATTTTTCTAGTAAAAAGAAAACGTGCAGCTGTCTAAGACTTATAAAACCCTCACAATTTCAAACAATCTCAGATTTAATATCAAATTGCAATTCTGCATCTTACTGTATCTGCTCAATTCAATTCAGTTTAAATCTGAACTGGAATTTGAAACCACATTCTCAATTCTAAATGCTGTTTAATTCATAACCCTGTTGAATTCTATGATCAAGATGTCCACCTGAGGTGATGATTGCCCTATGCTCTCATTTATCCATTTGTTTGTACGTGACTAATATATCCTCAGCTGGTCTGTGGTGGGTTCAGTGAACAGCTGTGCTTGTTAGCCATGGTAAGCTTGAAGGCAGGAGCCTCTGCTTTTGATGGTTGAGTTCACTTGAGTGCGTGGATGCTAGAGGTGCTAGGTGGTGGAGAAACCAAGCCTGGACTTATTAGCTGAACTATCTGTCACACAACAGCACCCTTGATTGCAACTCCTAACGCTCCCTCAAACATAATTAAAGAAAGAAGGACATACAAGTCAGAGCTGTGGCTTAGGGGTTAATGCACAAGCTCTAGGCAACTAAAGACTTATTTTCTGTACTGTCTTAAACACATATTATTGCTTTTTTATGATTTTGGAAATTTGTTTTTTCCATCTTTTTTTTTTTTTTTTTTTGAAAATAACTATGATTTGTAATATCTGAATATATTTTCGTATATAAAACTCATTCCTGTGATGGCAAAGCTGAATTTTTAGCATAATTACTACAGTGTTCTAAACCACATGATCCTTCAAAAATCATTCCAATATGCTAATTTGTTGATCAAGACACATTTCTTTTTATCAATGTTGACAATGTTTTGATTTTTTATTATTTTTATATAACTGTTGTACATTTCTTTAGAATTCTTTGATAAACCAAGTGTTCCGAAATTAGTTTGTAATGCAGATCTTCGTTTTAACTGTCACATTGGTTTATTTCAATGAATAAACATATTAATTTCTTTCAGGACAACCTACATACCTTAAAACTAAATTCTAGAGATTAAAATCAAATCTCGAACGTTGGATTGTAGAACTTTGGATACTGCGGTCCAGTTTAAAATATCTCTCTTCTAAAACTCCAGAGGAGAAAGCTGCAAGTCTTTTCTCAGGAGAAACAGCTGAGAAGGAAGTCTCTATTTGATGTCTATATAATCTCATTGCCAGGAAAACAATGGAGATGTTATTAGAAATCTCATTTGTGATTGTTACTTCCTGTGGCTCCCTCCCTTTTCTTCTTGTCATTTCCTGTCTCCTCGCTCACCGTCTCTATTAGCAAAGTGGCAAAAAAAAGCACACAGAGAAAGCCAGAGAACGAACAAGACAAATGCATAAAGAAGTGCAGAAGACAGGAAGTAGAGGACGCAGTCCTGACAGGATCCGCCCTAGAGATGCTAACAAACAACGTGACCTCATCTTTTCAGCCCCAGCAAACTAATCGGCCTACATGCACACAATAGCTGATTCGATGTGTCTTTTTTAAAAGTTTAGGCAGCACCGGAGCACTTTACCGCATTCATGTGCTGCATATTTTATTAGCCTCTCCAGTTTTATGAATGATTAAGCTCCTTTGTGTGCAGCCAGGTCTTACCCTCAACTAGAGCGTGCGTGTGAACCGCTTTTTCAGCGCATGTGTATCTTTTCATAATGCTCTCTCGAAAACAATGGGCCCCTACGGGCCTGCACTGCCCAGCGTCCCAGGGTTTTACCCTTCTCGTCCTTTTGTGCTAGCGTGCCTTTGTTTGAAATGCTGGCCCAGACTTTTCCCTCTGCACCGAGATTGTATTTCCCAATGCTGGTCGCCGGGATGAGATGCATTTAGCTGGCTAAAGTGGTGCTAGGCACAAAAAAACAAGTCTTTTGTAGAGGCACAAGCGCTTTCATCTCACACTGCGGTAGCTAGAAACAGAAGGGCCTTTTGGGGGAGGATGTTAAACTTTAAAATGTCTTTTAAACTTTCCGACGCCCGCATCTATATTCTGCTACAGTCTGTCTGACTTCCATCAGCTTCCTTTTCTGTCAGAAAAACCATCTTCCACTTCAAAAAATAAGGTTAGACACACACCATTCGCAGTCTCTGATTGGGGTGTCATTATTTCCGCAAGAAACAGTGGGTCGCTTTGACAAATAGGTGTGAGAGGAGAGAGGACACGGGGCATGTCAGGGATGGCTTGCTAATGGCTCTGCGGACACATTCCATAAGAGGACGTGTGTATCGGTGCACCGCACACCAACTTCACACTAATCATCTCACTCACAGCTTAATGGCCCACATTTGTTTAAAGAAAACAGGGATGCCCGTACAAGCCAATTAGAGAGCGTATTGACATTCATGAAGGGATGTCTTTCTCTTTTGTGTGGGTGTTTGCGTGTCTCTTTGGATGACCGTGTGTTTGTGGAGTTCGGATTGAACTTGCGGACGCCGGAAGGCAGGTCAGAATGAGAGGTCGGAGAGAGTCTTGGGTCACAGTCACTCTAACTGTCCGATGCTAATTAGACTGCTAACGTGCACGCAAACACACACACACACACTCGAAGGAAGTACATCCTAGCCCTACTAATGAGCCTATCACTGTCTAAGAGAAGCATCTCATATCTCTCTCTTTCTCACATGTAGTGCATCAGAGTGAATCAGACACTTAAGATTCGATCGGAACATTGAAACATGAGCCGAATTCCACAAAGAGGCCTCAAGACAACAGGAAGTCATAAATCGGCCCGTGAAACCTTGTTGCCTACCTCTACAGATCCAACAGACATTGTCACAGGACAGGTTGTAACATTAACACAAAAGAGTACAGTATACTCATTGTATAGGTATTTTGAGTAACTATTGAATGGCTTATAGTTTAATATTTGTGTTAAGTATGGTTTTTCTTCAAAAGTTTCTTCCCTCCAATTCTTAGTCAAGTGTATTATATTCATGTTATAGAAATCGTGTCCAAAATTATATTCTGCAAGAGCGGGAAAATTCGAACCATGTGACTGATAAGATAACATTTGGATTTACGATTTGGGGAGGAGAAATATCGCCACACCCTGAGCTAGAATGATTAAAACACAATTTTGGGATGTGTCCAGAGATGAGTTTTAAATGGTCAAGACATGATTCAAATTTTGCTCTTAGCCTGGTTTTAAACTATTCTGTTAGCCTCAGCTTTTAATATCCAATGTGTTGTACGGCTCGTTCACTGAATCGCAGACCAACCCAGTAAACCGCCGTAAAACAGAGATTCTGTTATAGACTCTTATATGATTCTGATTTGGTTCTTTGTTTGAGCTAAAATTTGCTTATATACATACACACACACACACATACGCATAGCCTAATGGGCCTGCTCACTTACTGCCCTCTCCTCCCTGCTGCACGACACTCAAACCATTGAGTGCTGCAGATGGTCTGCTAGAGGAATTCACAGAAGACCAGTGTCTGCAGCTCAACCTTGGCCTTACACAGAACAGGAGTAAACAGGTTCTGATAATGGATATATATATATATATATATATAAGATATAAAATGTATAGGGATAATTCATCAGTGTTGCTCAAAAGCTGAATGGCTTTCTTTCTGGAGTGGAGTAGAAAAGGGGAATTTCTGAATATCCTGGCCAGGTCGAAGTGAATAAGTGCATGGGCTGCCAAGCTCAAAACTGATAAATAAGCATAAAAGTAGTCCATACATTCCACATGGGAGCTTTGTGTGAGGATCATACAGAAATATAGGTCTAAAAAGGTTCATAATGGACAACCAAGCAATTGAGATTCAAAAAGATTATGAATCGTTAGTTTGATTTAAATCTTTCTGGATATCACAAAACTGGTCCAAATAATGTGTCGCTGAATTGGACTGTTCTGGATCTCAAGTTCAGCTCACTAACTCTGTGATCCAGTTGCAGTGGTCAACATCTCATTGGAATTAATAATGGTTAAGAATCTGGCCTGTTCATTACACAAAGTTGCTTTATACCAGGAATGCAGTACCTTCACAATATTAAAAATAAAATAGTATGCTGATATATACAAAAAATAAAAACTGCATATAGATATTTTTTAAAATGGCTGCTGGTTTAGGGCTAGCTTAATCTGGTCCTTAGCTGGTCTTGAGCTTGGTCGGTTCTTAGTTGGACCAGCACCAGCTCAAACAAGCATTCATGCTTTCAAACATACCAGCATATGATGTTTTTTTGTTTTTGATTTTTAACAGCACTAAATGATTACTACTGTAAATACATGTACCATTGCCTTAATGGTCCTTCAAAGAATTTCAAGAGGATTCTATCACAGTACTATCACACAAAGTCCATGGTACTTGTCCAGAAAACCGTGGCACTCATGCAGACATGCATACGCAAATATAGACTGATAGACAGACAGACAGTTAGATAGATACATAGTTTGATCAAAGAAAGTATAAAACAGAGGGATATAACATAAGCTCTCCTCTTTCCTTTAAAAGAAAGGCCACAAGCTGTCTATCTCCCACTGCCAGCCCAGTTAAACTCATCACGCCTGAGCTGAGCTGGGTTTGCATAATTCAGCAGGGTGGGCAAATCCAGATCTACAGATTATCATGGCTAACAGCACAAAGGCACATGAGCGCTAGACTAAAGATAAAAAACAAGCGTGCACACACTGTGCATTGCCATGTCTGTATCTTCTGTATTGATTACGTCCTTTTATAGCCACTGAAAGTGCTGTTCACACACTGTGCACACAAATTACAGCAATTAGGTCTGTTCTAGGCCACACTTCAGATTTCATACAGCATTCAGTCAGTTTTGAAACTTTTCAAACCACACCGGCACGCTGTTTGACTTGATTCTCTGTCATACCGGCTTGATATTCTGTCATCTCGTAGCACACACTGCCAATCCTTTTTTCCGCTGCCTTTTAGCGTTTCAAGCAATTCGATTTTATCTCAGCCTTACGAAAGGATCGTCACACAATTTTTTTCCAGAGAATTTTATTAAAGGTCCTAATGGAGGACGCGGTACTGCTGTTGATTATAGCGAAGAACCTGAGCTACCTGAGGCAAATCTAGTCTCCAGAGCAGGTTTTAGCGTAATAGGACAGGGAATCTTCAAAGCTGAGAGTTCTCACAGGCGACAGCTCTGGTTTTTGCACAAAAGGAAAAGCTTCCTCTGGTCTCCACAGATGTTATCTGGTCAAATTGGCTCTGGTCTTTGTCAAGAGCGTGCTCCTTTTTGAATATACGGCGGGTGTCTGTTGTAAATACCTCACTGTTTCCATTGTGGTCCTGGTTTGTGTTGAACATTGACTTAGGAATTAATCCAATATGAGGAGAAGGTCAGATTGTGGACAGGATGCTGTACAGAACAGATTTTGTGGGGCTGCAGCTCTTTGTATCAGTCAAAATCTTAATGAGAATAATTATCATGCAAAATGTTCTTAAAGAAACAGATCACCTAAAAATGAAAACTCATTTCGTTCCAAACCTGTATGCTTGTCGTCCACAAATAATGAATGCACATAGTGACCACATCTGTTAGGACCAGCAATCCTCCAAAAGAGCACAGGAGTCTAGCTTGTGCTCTTATGAAGCCATTTTTTTTAATGAAGCCATTAATAATCGTCCCTTTGAATCTCCAGAACTGCTCATTGAAGACTTAACATTCTTAATAGCCATCTATTAAAAAAGTCTGATATTGATAATCATGTTTTCCAGTAAGAATTACCTTAAAACACGATATAAATTCTTATCTACAGTAATAATAAATAAGATACATTCAAGACTGCACTAGACTTGTTTTGATAGATCTTCTATGATACGAAAGTTTTCATGTCAATTACTTCATTGCCAGATTTTTAGATAAATTCTTGAAAACTAGTCTTAATATCTTATTTTT
This sequence comes from Enteromius trimaculatus, assembly GCA_032361065.1. NCBI lineage: Eukaryota > Metazoa > Chordata > Actinopteri > Cypriniformes > Cyprinidae > Enteromius > Enteromius trimaculatus. Next base: position 16,054,776 of record JAUMHP010000070.1, on the reverse strand, counting down.
ATTTCAAGGATTCTAAAATATTTTAACTGAAAATACCTTCCTTTATTAAGAGTGAGATTTTTTTTTTTTTTTTTGCAGTCTGATCAATATGAAAGTCTCCTGTAAAGATCTAATTCAGTCATAGTGCTTTGGAACAACATTCGAGTGAGTAAATAATGCCAGGATTTTCATTTCAGTCGAAATAATTCCATTTATGCTTTGCAAAATGAAATGCAGCGGCAGTTGTCGTCAAAGCAAATCACGCGGGTCGTGGCCTCTGGTTCAGGTACAACAGTTTGAGAGCCGCCTGACATGCAAAGGTATATACTTTCCAGCTCTTTGGAGTGAATTCCTTGCAGGCTGCAGACACAGCTCGAGTCATTCCAGGTAGGTTTAAATTTCAAATGCATTCTCTCTCTCTCTCTTGAGTGGAGTGGTGCTCTCTCGCCCTCACGTTGAGCCTGCTTTACTGGAAACCAGCTGCAGAGAGACTCCCAGAGGTGTGTGTGTGCCAGGATCACCCCTTACCACCAATTAAACCGCACAGTCTTTTCAAAGAATCAATTATTAATAACAAGAGGTACTTCACAGGGGCCTGCCTCTCATGTAATTTTCCTCTCTCCCTCATGTCCTTTTTGGGTCCTTTATCCCTCTTTCTTTCACTCCGTCACCGTTCCGAATCGTTTATGCATCCCTCCCTCTCTTGCCGCACGTACACTTTTCTCAGGTAACACTGCTGCATTCCAGAAGAGGACAGTGATACGACCGCATTGTGCTAGACACGCAGAGCTCTAGGAAAATCCCCACCCTTGCTTTAATGATGTTGCAAAGGAACAGCGTGCCATCTACTTCTGTAACCTGATCAGCGCATGTGTGTGTACTGCGAGCTGGTGCACTGGAGCAGTATACGGCTCTTATGGTGCAGTGTTCGACTAAACAGCACTATCATACTCGGCGCAACTCCTAATGGGTCTAGCGGAAAGAGGCCTGGCTCAAGCGGATGTCCGCCGCCTGTACGTTAATTGGCACTTAGACAGTAGGAAAGACAGCGAGGGCCGGGTTAGTACATTCTGGCAATCACCCGCGCATACCGCACGATTGTTATTATGCACGAATAATTGGATTTTTCTTTTTATTTGTGTCATTCTATTCCCTTCACTCCCACACTTTTCCATCAAGCGTTTAAAGCAGACAGGCCACGTTGACATTACACCAAGTCTCAACCCTGATTATTTGTATGAATGATCACATTGTGTCCAGCAAACACAAATATCTCAAGAGATAATTACATTGAGTGGGTGGACAAACACCACAGAATTGAAAACAGAAAGAACACTGTCCGTCCCACTTCAGATTGTGTTCACAGGTTAAAAAAAAAAAAGCAACAGCACAGGCTGTAAAAAAAAAAAAAAAAAAATCTGGCATTATTTACTCACCCTCATGGCAGGTCAAACCTGCATGGCTTTCTTTCTAATGTGGAACACTAAAGAATTTTGCCGTGGTTTTCAATATAATTGAAAGTAAATGTAGACTGGAGCTGTGGAGCTACAAAGCTAATACAAAAAAATTGTCCGTACAACTTCTGCACTGTATTACAAGTAGTGCTATCAAACGATTAATCGTGATTAATCGCTTCCAAAGTTTTTGATTGCATACTATATTGTGTGTTCTGCGTAGATTTATTATGTATATATAAATGCACTTACATACTTAGAGTATATATTTTGAAAATGTATGTCTATATATCATTTATATTTTAAATAAATATATGCAATATATAAATATATCATATTTTTCTGAAATATTTACATGCATGTGTGTGTGTTCATAAACACACATATATTACGCGAACAAAATCGTCTCAGTTAATAATTTCCAGTAGGCTGTTGCGAATAATCACTGAATCAGAGTTTAAGAATCAAATTAATCATTTCAAATGATTCTGTGAATTGGATCAACTGATCCAGTTAAGGATATAAAGCTAAATAGCACAAAACGCTAGAGCAGACATTCAGAGAAAAATTAAATCAGACTGTCCTTCACAGAAAGTTATCGTAAGAATACTAGACACACAACAGCTCATGTGTGGTGCCATATAAATCGCGTTATCTAGCATTATGACAAGAATTAGACAAGGACAGGAAGGTGGAGGTGCCGCTAATTATTTGTATTCCGGAATCTAATAACAGAGCACATGATATATTGTAACATGACATCCTGTCCGCTTCATATTATGCATCCGTTGTACATGTGTTCGGTGCGTGGACTCCACATGGGCTAAGAGATCATCTTAGCTTGCTCACGTCCTACGCCTGGACCACAGCCACGTCCTTGAGTGTGCGCTCTGACACAGCAGCACCCTTGTGGATCTCCCATCAGCGGCCGCACACCCACGCAACACTACATGCGTCACATCACACCGCCGCAGGACACGCATCTATGAGGCTGAACTCTAATGCAGCCTTGTTTAAAATCTAAAATCATCAATAGAATATTTACGAAATATAATGGTCACCCTAATGAGTGTCAGGTTGGTGAGGTTTAGGTTTGGATGGTTAGCATTACCCTGCAAGTCCCTGCTGGTAGATCTTGTAACTATAATTAAAAGGGTAAAAATAATAATTTTTGCATTAATGGATATTTTCTTTTATTTATTTTTGTTTTTGAGTAACATTTAAATATAAATACATTAAAAAAATATCATTTTAATTAAATGTATATAGGCCAAAGAGGAAAAGGGTTCAACCCTAAAAACAATACGTGTAAAATTGCTTTAAAGGGGTCATCCGGTGCCGCATGCACTTTTTCAAGCTGTTTGGACTGAAATGTGTGTTGGGAGAGTGTGTACACAACCACCCTACAATGATAAAGA
>JAUMHP010000070.1:16033627-16051825 GCA_032361065.1 Enteromius trimaculatus | reverse complement strand
GGTCAGCGGAGCTTGTGAAGATTTAAAGGGGAAGTACACAGAACAGAGTGATTTCTAAAGAGCTGTTTTTGACAGGGAAATTGAGAAATTTTAAAACAAACTAAATTACAAACTTTCCATTAAGACCCTAAAGAATCATATAAGCTAGTGGAAAATTGGCTTTGTATGACTTTTAAATTGTTGTTGTTTTCCAAAAAGAAATCCAAAAGTTTTCTGTTTAAATTAATTAGTGTTCATTTATTTTTTTATTTGCTGCTTTTTTTGCCCATTTGTCCGTAAGAAAAGATTTTAACTGAAAATTTTTTATATGCTTTTTATTCTTTTATATATTTTAATATGTACAGTCAGAAGTCAGATTATGTACAGTATGTATGTTGTATTTTTATTCTCCAAAAACGTAGACACTTTGCTTACATTTAATGTGCTTTCTACGGACATAAAATCACTTTTGTGAATTTCTTTTGATGTGGTCATCTAAACGTCTCTTACACATGTGCATATTTAATGTAAAAATAATTTAATGTAACATTTTAGTCTTTGCATTTTATACTAAGACAAATGGCACACTTCAACACTGTACATGCCTGTGCATCGAATTACAACAGAGACAAGTGTTGTATACCGTCTAGCCCAAAGCATCTCTCATCCCCTTCAGTATCAGAAAGAAACAAATATTAACCTTTCATGGTAATTTGATATGGCTTTTAAATCATTTCCAGCACAGACTATGTCTTGATCATCATCTGCACGGCCAGCGTCTGTTTTGTTCCCCTCTTCCTCTGTTATCGATCAAATCAGGCTCCAACGTTTAGTGAACTGATGAAGTACTAGGTATGAAAATTGATTAATGGCTGCTTCAATGTCACTCGTATTCAGTGACCATTTGAGGGAATATAATACTCTGTCCATGGACTGGCTATCTCTCTCCATCTCAATGTCAGCATCGAGCTTAGCTGAGGTTTCTGTAACACCCAGAGCGGGTGACATTGAGACATGGATCTGTGCCTTTTTATCATTTATTTATTTATTTATTTATTTACGTCTGAAAGCAAGTGGAAGTGCAAGGCTATATGGGGGCCACAACATATAGATCGCTTTCAGAGACCTCACACATGCGCAAACACACACACACACGCTTACTAACATTATGTGACAACATTTGATGATGTGTGATTAATGGAGTGCAGAGCTGATGACTCAATGTGGAGGGAGGCACAAGGACACGCGGCATGTAAGACTCTTTATCATCTGTTTGTCTGCTTGCATGTGTGTGCGTGTTCTGGTACGGCAGCTCTAGAGAGAGGCCAAGAACTGCAATGCACAATTTCATTCACAAAATGTTATGGTTTTCTATTGCAGCATAAGGTATAGATTTTAGAAAATATATAAATGATAAAATATGGTATATTACACAGCGGGGTCCAAAGGTTTGCTTCTATTGTACGTTTTCCTGTAATTAAAAAAAAAATTAAAAAAGTATTTTAAAAGTATATTACTCACACACATATATATATATATACACACACACAGAATATATACAAAAAGTATATTTACACATGCAGAATATATTTTGAAAAAGTGCATGTATTTACGTGTACATATATATATTTTATATGATACATATATTTTAATATATATAAATATTAAACATAACATATTTAATAAATATATGCATGCATGTGTGTGTGTGTGTATATATATATACACAGTACACACACATTATGTAACAAAAATGTTTATTTTGGAATCGAATAATCACGATTAACCATTCGACTGCACTAATACATATACGGATATGAATCATTTTATACATATTTATTTTAAAATTACATTTTTTAATTTTATATTTGGTCTCACTCCTGCATAAATACACATAAGTAGTATCTTAGCAAAATCACGGTCGTTTTTTGTGGCAGAAAATGTTTATTTAATCACTCCTATATTTGTTTGCTTTGTTAAATGAATCCCATGCAGTGGAAGTTTCCAGGAGCAGAACCTTCAGCCTGATCCTTCACTGTGTGCACATCACTGTCAGCGCTGAATAAAGTAATGATTTCATTTAGCTTCCTTCCATCAAATCACTGTAACATGGATGTGACCCTTAAACCCACCCAGCTGTCATGTGATGCCAATTAACAGTGGCTGTTCCTCAGACAGCTTCTGGAGACAGGAATTCCCTTGAATGGGTCTAGTCCGGAGTTCTTGGAAGCCCTGCTGCAAAAGCAAATTGACGAAGGAATTTTAACGAAGGCACGGGAAGTGAGCTCTTCTCTAGCTAAATGAATTGTGTATGACTCTTGACCAAAAAAAGGCTCATTGGCTTCTTCTGATTTTCTTTGTGCATCCTTCATTCTGTTTTAATTTGAATGCTAATGGAGTTTAATTATATTGGGAATGTATAATATTAGAGTTTAAAATCCTACTTACTGAGGCGACAGGCGTTAAAAAGAACTTTTTTTTGAACAGCGATGCAGCTCTGGCAAGGGCCCTAATGAATTTGACAAACTGTGGAGAAATCATGACCCAGTGGCTCAATGCTTCTAGAGAACAGAGACGTTTCTAATTGATTGATAAGACCTCACCATGTCCTCCACTTTGTTGCCGGGGCAACAGAGGTTGGTGGACTGCTACCGTCTGCACGGCTCTCCGAGCGGTCTGGTCCGAAGCGAGCAGCACATTCGGATGTTAATTTCAGCAGGAAGATTGGGAGACGAGAAGAGAGAATGCTATCAGACTGTTTCTCGTAACAATACAAGAGGAAGTCATTCTCAGATTAAAATGGACTGCCGCGGATTTGCGGGCTTCCATCTCCCGTTCATATGCAAATAAGCACACTCTGATTGTTTCCTCGTATTTGAATGTGCTGCGCTTGCCCCTGAGGGGCCGGGGATTTTGCGGGTCACGAAGGAAGGGGTATTTAAATAGAGAGACATCCGCTAATGTAGTGTACGAATGAACTCGGAATTTGGCCTAAATTCCAGATGCGTCTCAATCCACGCAAACTTTATTCTGAGTTTTCCACCTCTTCGGAAAAAAACGGACAATTAAAACCTGAGCCCGTTTCCATACATGCCAACTTAGTTAAACCTTGACCTCCACGAAGAAAGAGGCGGGGTGCATTTTGAATATATTTAAGAGAAATTAGCATATATCTGCATAATAAGGAGGTGGTGATGATTATTCATGCGTCGCAAATACACGAGAGGTCGAACAATTGTGGTGAATAATCCTTTAGTGTCATCACAGCGGAGCCACAGATGTGAGCCGATTCTGTGCGGAATGAGGCGCGGATTGTCATATGTTGCGTAGGCGGATGAGTTTGATTGCAAACTGAGTGTGAACCTTTGCTTGCTGTGCTGTCGTGAGAGAGGCCAGTGAGGAAGATGTTGTTAGTGCTGTCTGGGCGAATGTTTGTGCAACTCGTTCATGACATTAACGGTGCGTGGGCCTGACGTTAACAAGCTGGAGTGCGGTTGGGTGTCTGGAGCAGCGTGTTTCTTCTAAATTAAAGCCAGATTATTTGTCTTCACATTCCTGCTGACAGAAAGAATTATGAAAGGTGCAGACCGGTGCTCTGGTACCTGTTTAGTCTGCGTGTGGTCTATTACGCTTTGTAGTTTTTCAAAGGGTCAAATACGTGAAAGACGTGGGTAAAAAAAAAAAGTCTTTATTAATTTCAAACAACTTGTATTCAAAAAATAATGCATGTTTTCCAACATGTTTCCCTAGCACTGTAACTTTCTGCTATTAATCCCGCCCACACACTCACGCTATTGGCTGAACCATTGTTGCTATCTCAGGTAATGCCAAAACAAACAAAGTTCTGAAAGCATCAGAGAGTTGAACAGTATTTAGACTTTTTAGATGACTCAAACTGGGATAGGGAATGGCATAGTTCAGCTTTGGTTTAACCAAATGGAGTGCTTGCTAAAACCATCTCACTTACAGATTTTTTAAACATTCTGGATGTGACCAAATATGGCCATGTCAACAGTGACCCTTCCCTACGCTCTTCCCCTCTCTTAGTTACTGTTGCTAACTCAGACAAACTTTACACAATATCCAAAAAGAAAGAATTACAGAACTACCTGCCTTTGTTCTCTAAAGAATTGTTTTAATTACTCTGTAACTTGATTAAAAACTGCTGAGAAGTTGCATTCATTTACTTGAGAGCAAACGTAGTTGTTGTTGGTGATGTTATACATGTTCATTTGGGGCCATATCCTCGAGCGCTTCGCGAGATTAATTTAGAGATTTAGAAACAGAAACAAAAACATCTCTGGGTACCTTGTGCCACTATTATAAAACCTCCAGCATCACTGTGATGATGTCAATAAAACTGTGTTATCCAAAAACACATAGGCCCTCCATAGACGTACAGTACATAAAAAAGGAGCAAAAACTTGTCTGAGAAAATGGCCAACGGCAACAGTTGCTAAGGTAGTGAAGGGTCAATTAGCCCTTCTACTTCAACCAGTTTGACCCATTCAGGCCAATTAGTGGAGCTAACAGGCGGGTATTATCCTATTCACGGCCAATCGTAATGCTAAAGAGGCATTGCCTTGTCACATGACTTGTAGCCCCTTTCTTGCGGTTACTCCTACACATTCATGCTGTTTTAGGATCTAATGAGACTGCACTGAACTCAAGCGAGGTGAAAAGAGGCATTGCCTCCCTCTAAATCGGTATTAAACAGTGTTATTTCATTTTATATTTTAAGATTCAATATGTAAAAGATGATTAGATATTTTAAGTAGGCATGGTTTCTGGGACAAAGCCCATGATGAATGACACTGACATGATGTTTTCATGAGTTTTGACACTGATTATTGACATGCTCATTTCCTTCAACTGTCCTTTGTGTTGAGTCACAAGCCAATGACAGGCTCAATGTCATGCCGGCGAAGGCAAATGTTTATCATTTCACTAGTAATGATCGCTTTCTATGTGTCCAGCACAAAAGAAAGCTGTAGAAGAAAACCGTCTCTTTATTTCAAATGAAATTCTGCAATTCAAAGCGGTTCTAATGCTGCGTGTTATCGACTATGAGCTTTAATGGCAGAGAGCACTCAGTGCCTGCTTGCACAGAAGGCTTAAAGCTTGCTCACTCGCTCTCTCTCTCTGCAAGAAGCCTCCCTCCTACCTTCGCTGCAGTAACTCTAACATATAGATCTTCTTGAGAGCCTAATGGGCTAATGCATGTGATAATATATTTCTGGGTCAGATAGAGTCATGTGTTTATGTGCGTTGAGTGTGTGTGCGCAGAGTGCTCAGTGTAATCTTTGGGGCTTCCTTGGGCCTCCGCTGTCCGGATGCAGGGGATCTCAAACCCTTTCCCTAAATAGCCAGCATTCTTTCCCTCACCCCCAGGGGCCCTGGGGGGAAGAGTTGAGGGAAGGAGAGCAATGCTCGCTGTGTCCTGCTCTGGTCTCTGTGACAGCAGGGTCATGGCGTGTACTATCGATCACTACCGTCAAGAGCGAGGCAGAGTATGCGCGCGCGCGTGCGTGTGTGTGTTGTGAACGCTGTCTGCAGAAGAATCCAAATTGCTATGGATAAGCTATGAGACCTTTCCTCCATATTTGGAAACAAAAAATGGCATATGGGTCAATGATATCATGCGTTGTTCTATCTATTAATGCATTTAAAAAAACATTAAAAATGCATTTACAGTGCATTGCCCAAATACACCTCTTCTATAATGAGCAAGTTTTATTTCTGTAATAAAAATTCACTTTGATGTTTTACACAAAAGTCTGAAATGTCAGGGTGATTCAACTGATATCATAATCAAAGAAAAAAAAACTCATCAAAACAACATTCTTAAGAGTCGGGCATAATTTTTCTATTATGATTATAGAATAGTTTAACAAAACTGCATCATTTTCTATTAATATTTGAATTTGGCTGCACGATTGTAACAAAAATCATACTTCCTTGAAATGGTAATTGCAATTATTAATTTCAATTATTACAATTTACACTAAATGATGTTTATGCCATTGTTTAAAGCAACTGCATGCCATATTTTTATATGACCATAAACAAGCTGAAAACATTCAAACTAAAATCCTTTATTGATAAATGTGGCGTCCGTAATTGAAATTGGGATTAGAAAATCGATTAATTGTGCAGCCCTATTTGGAATAAGTACATTGAATTTTATAACAAAGCAAAGTTATAGTCCTGATTTTTTTTATATTAAACTTGATGCCTTACATTACTTTACATTTTTGCTGTCAAATCATATGAAACCAACATGAATACAATTACATTTTAACCCTCGTTTTTCTTTATTATGCATAGTATTATACATCACTGACCCATATCACATGCAGTACTGCATCAATAAGTGAATACGAGGAATATTTTAAATGCATGCATATGCAGTTTGCGCACACATGTACATTTCCATAGCCTAAGCATAATCACAGTTGGCGAAGGCAGGGGTTAACTCCACATACTCAGCAGGCAGCGCAAGAAAGCTGACCTGATAGAGGTCAGTCTCTCTCTGCGAAGAACAGCAACGAAGAAATAATGAGAGAGAGAGAGAGAGAGAAAGAGAGAGGGAAAGGCAGACGGACAGACAGAGGGAGGAAGAGGGGTTGGAGGAGAGAAGAGGTGGCCATTCAAAACCCATTTCAAGGGCTCTCCAGGAAGTACTAATTGTTTGGTGACTGGAGTACTCTTTAGGGAAATGAAGGCTATCTGGGCGTGCAGAGAGGAGATAATGTGTGTGCACATCACTCACCCTTTAATAAAGAGCAAAGCCCGGCTACGCACCGGCCAACACTGGGATACGGAGGGAAGGAGGGGAAGCGGGAGGGAGGGATGGATGGATTTATCCGTAGTAGAGGAGGGGGCGGGGGAGAGGAGGAGACGGTTTACAGAAGCCAGACTGCGGAAGAAGAGGGGGGCTGAATGGACAGATTACAGTCATTAGAGTGGTAGAAGACAGGGATGAGAGAAAGGCAAGAGACAAGGAGAAGAAAGGCAGGAATTGTTTAATTAGCAGACAATAACTGGTTTCCTCTACTCTGGAAGGCTTCAGCCTTTTTGCCTTTTGATTGAAAGCTACAGAATAGAGATGACTAGAAATGATGGGAGAGAGAAATGGAACAAATGACGCAAGCTGAGCTTAAACTCATACAGACTATATAAGCACCAAAGCTAAACAACATCCACCAATTACTACTGTAGCTGGGCCGGACAACAACTGTAAAACAGGCTTTACAGATGGAGCTTAAATTTACAATTAAAATATTTCATATTTCATTAACAGAGATAATGGAATCATAAATAAAAAGTAAAAAAAAAAAAAAAAAAACATAATAATGGTAATGTTCTGAAATCGTTTTTGTAATACACTGATTATACAAGTAAACTGTAGTATAATTTAGTAGTTATAGATAAAAACCACCAGTCTTTATCAAATTGCACCAGTTCATACCATGTACTAGTGCTTCAATGATCACAGAGATTGTGTGATTAATATGTGGAAATATTGTTTCTGCTACAATTTTCTATTTGAAAGTGTACCTGATGAAAGAGCATTGCATATGGCCATCTCAGCAGTGAGTCCATCAGCAGCATTGTACCGTCAGTACAGTTGAAAATTAGATTACCTGTTTCCAGCTGCTCCCACGTTAAACATACAGTATAAATATAACATCATAATACACAACACATGTATATTTACTGTATCATTAATGTTGTTTGATAGCTGTAGTGCTGTTGGTGTGGTTTGAGGCAAATAGAATAAAATCCAAATAAAATAAAAATGTACAACATTTTTCTTAACTATTATGCAAAAACCCTTGTTACCCTCCTGTTACATGTAGTTACGGTTTAAATGTGACCATAAACAATTTAAGTTACACTATGATATATATGTTTCAAAGTTGTTAACCAATTACTGTATTACATAGTTAAATACAAGGTCCAAAGTCCCTAAGGACCCTTCTATTTTTAGTATTTAACAAAACTGTAACAAAACGTTTCCAAGAATATAACAAGAATGCACACAAGCAAATCATGTTCTACTGTAAATGTATTTTAGTCATGCTGTCAATTTTTTCTTTCAGCTCTGGGCAGAATTAGGAAGCAGAATTCTAAATATAAATTTAACACATGCTATGATTTTAAGTCAGTTTTTGGCCACTACGTGTCTTAAGGACTTTGCCACTAGTTCAGTTTCTTTATCTTGTGCCCTATACCCTGAACCAAACTCTAAAATGTTCACCCCAAGTAAGATATACACGTCATTAGGCCATGACTCCAAAGTATACTATATAAATACTTACCAAAGCAAAACCCCAAGACAAACAGTTGTCCAGTGATAACACATCACAAATGTAAACGTTATATGCGCTAATGTGTTTCAGACAACATATGTGTAGCCTAATAGCACATCTATCAACAGACAAGTTGTCTCCTCGCTTGACTTAAATGGCTCCGCTAAAGCTGTACGAACGAATGGGATTTGTTAGTGTGTGTGGCTACAGAGACGCCAAGAGTATGTGTATGTGTGTGATTCCTGCTGGAGTCCGTTGTAAAAGCAACATCATCTCTCCCTTTCCCTCTAATCCCAGCCCGTCTGACGGCGAAGTGAACGCCTTTGACGTTTCAAAGGCTTCCCCCATCATGACTCCTGACACACTACACACCCTGACGCGCTATCGCCGTGCCCCTGACAGCTGCACAAATTGGCTGAAAGAGGTGTCTGTGGCGAGCACTTTGATCAGCCGAGCTTTTGCTCTCTTGCGCTCGGTCTGTCTCCATCCCGGCGTCGTGTTGCGGAGGCCAGGCCCCCGATCTGCTGAGGAGAACCGGGCCGGGTGGGTCTGATAAGCTTCTACTCACACAGGAAGCTTTTTGTGCAGTCAGATCATGCGTGTGTGCATGACTGCCTGAAGCCATGTCAGGCATGTCAGACACGCATATGGTGTGTGTATAGTTTCTGGGAATTGGGTGTATTTATTATATCCAGATTTCATGTAGGGTTCTGGCACACTAAGACACAGCTTTTAGGGCATCAGTGTTGGAGAACATTAGGTTTAAAAGTAATGCTATACAATATTATCTTACATATCAAAAAACATTATATATAATTGTATCACTGTATTTTTTTTGCTTCGTTTTTGGCAAAATATGACTTTAAAGTCTGGTATTTAGCAATTTTACTTCCGTATTGTGACATACTTAATTGTGACAATATTAAATGAGTAAACTAGAGGGTGTAGCTTGTTTTTTTTTACTGTGTATTAATTGGATGTAGTAAAGAAGGCCTTTAATTCGGTTTACAACGTACTGATTCACCAGAATGACTTTCCAGGCCTAGCTTACATGTACACACGACCATTTAGGAGTGCGTGTTTGTTCACTCTTTGAACGGAAATGTAGCGTTTGGTTACTACAAGCTGGAAAAAGAAGCTTGTTACTGGAAACGCATGAAGAACTGTCAACCGTAGGAAAATAAAGTTAAGTAATAGTGCTACTTTTAGCTACCTGCTAACTAGACTGCTGGTATGTGTTCATGCAATGTACTCGCATGAGGCCCCAACCTTCTCATATTCATGTACTGTAAAATCCCCTATGTTTACATTTGGAACATGAGGTTTATATTTCCCTCTTTGCACATGCGCGCAGTGCGTTTAAATGGCAGTTCTTCATCTTCTATTCCCTGTCTGTGCGTTGTGTTCCTGAGAATTCAATAGGTTCATTCATAACTGTAGCCTGAGGGACAGGGGTGTGTGAATTATATGAATGCAGAATCTATTCTAACCGCGATAGGCCCGTCTGTCTGTCTGTCTTAACGTCTGTCTGGAGGAAATTGCAGGCTGTGGGGAAGTGCAGGTAATAGATTAATGCCAGGGGAGACTTGCCAGTGTACAGCACAACTGACAGCCAATGATTATCGCAAACACAGAGAAAGCGCGGGCCAGACACACACACGCAGTCCGTTACATAGACATCACTAGGAAAGCACACACACACATAAATAATAGCTCTCATGCCACAGTCTAACTGTCACAGTGATGTTTCTATATCTGACCGCCGTGTCTATCAGAAAATATTGAACTCTCAGTGTGTATGTGGTTCAAATGCCTCACTGAATCTTAGTTCGGGTAGAAGCCATAGTCACACTGAAACAAATTAAAACAAACTGTGAGGGATAGAAGTACAATCAGTTGTAAAGTACCTTGCTGTTGATGATTCAGCTGGCAAAGTATCGAAAGTACTGGAATATACATCCAGGTGCACTGTGTGTTCTTTGGACCAATCAGCCGTGAGAACGAGGTCAGACTTGAGTGTTGATGTGTGCACTTGTTGTATGGATAGTATCAGTCCTTTTGTAAATATAAATCCTACTACAGATAGTTATGCTAGTTATATTATTTTTATTTTTACATTTTATTAATACGCAACAATTCGTACTTTGCTGTTTCCTGATAATGGCATATGATAGAAATTTAGCAAAGTTTCAGACTACACTAGCAACTTTTTATTTTAAAAGCACCTTGCTACAAATTTAGCAATTTTATTTGGCAACTTTTAGCAACTTTTGATAAGTGACACAACAAGAGGAAACCAAAAATGCCTAGCAGTACACGTACAGTGTGAATTGCAATTGTTCAATTTAATAATAATAATACTAATTTAATAAACGAAAATCATCAAGCACTTTGTTGGTAGATTGTACCTGTGATTGTTGATCAGTTAGTACATTGTAAGGAAAATGGAAAAGTTTTTCCTGGACGTTATCCATTATCCGTTGTAACCCTGTAACCCAATACGGAATATTCCTTCATAGTAACATAGCAGATTGTTCCATATTTTTACAGACTTTTCTTAGAGTGTAGCCTATTAAGTGCTAAAACGCAGTTTAAAGCATAATTGTTTAAAATGTGTAGTGTGGCTAGTTTACTAGCTATAAAAAAAAATGAAATTGTTATCATTCAAAAATTTTTAAGTGTTCAATAATAATTCAATGCATTTAAAAAAATCTCAGACAACAAGTTATTTGTATTTAAATATTATGCTATGCATATTATTTGACAAAAAAAATCGACATATATATTAACATACATAAAATATATTGCATAGTGATTACGCCATGACATTTTTAGCAACTTTTAGCAATGTCTTCTGAAAATTATTTGACAACACTGGCATGTTAACGTCCTGTAAAATAATTTAAGAATGGAAAATTAACTTAAAATTGGGCTATTACTGAACAGTAATGTACATTTTATTCATGGCATCAATACTGCAAATTGTCTTTTATAATATTGTTACAATATTGCTACCAGCATATATGCCTGGAAACCAAATAAAAAGTCCAGTTCATTCTAGATAAGGTGTTGTGATTCTGCAGTCTATTGAATAGACTGTAGATCTCTCCCTCACAACCTTGTTTTTATATTAAATATGGTGTCGACTCTCACTAAGGTTCATTGACTCATAAACTCTTCACCTAAAGGCTCACAGTGGCTAGAGATGCCCATTGGAGATTAATTTTTATCATCTTTCTAACTCATGAGATCTTGCTGTTTCAAAGTGCATATTACAGTAATCTAATATAAATCACATACATTTTTAATAACAACTTATGCTTTCCTCTGTCTTGCAGCAGTCATATGCCCCGCCCCCTCCCCCCATGGCTCCGCCCAGCCCCAGCACCAATAGCAGCAGCCACAGTGCAGCGGAGCAGCTCAGTAAAACCAACCTGTACATCCGGGGCCTTCCGCCTGGCACCACCGACCAGGACCTCATCAAACTCTGCCAACCGTAAGTATCTTTTCCTAAGTGTCCCCTATCTGTCGCTGCCTTTTATCCTCTGTCTGTCAGGATTGTCTTTCTATACACCTACATGAGCAGTCGCTCTATACCTATTTATAGTTGCAAAGACACAGGTACCCACATACAAGAACTCATGCAATCATGTAAATGCACGCACAGAAGGTCAGGGAAACGAAAAAAAAAGAAAAGTAAAAAAAAAGTTACCATGCTTGGTTACAGAGAAGAATATGGCCCATAAATGGTTATGGTAAGTCAGCATCATTAGTGTGTAGGGAGGTCATTATGAAACACTGTACAAGAACCAGGGGGCAGCTTGCATAATCTTCTTCTCTGATGACTCATGCAGATGTAATTCCTGTGTGGGGGCTTTCTGCCTTAAAACTCAAGACATTTACTTCAGTGCCACGACCTTTTGTGAATTTTTCTCAATTTCCTAATTTCACCCATACATAGTTGACCTTGAAAATATGGATATGGGGTCAGCAGTTTCTAAGCAACGTTTAAACCAAGGACTGCTTTGTCTAGCGTACCCTACGCTGATGACTGCTATTACCGGGATGCAGCTCGTTCCCAGAATTCATTGTGATTTTTATTTTATTTTTTTCATTCGAGAGGCAAGAAAAGAAACATTTTCATTTTAAAACACTGAAATGCGTGCAACTTACAATGTGTCCAAATGTTAACATGTCAAAACTCAGGGGGCAGAATGATGAAACCTCGAGCCACAGCCTCCCACATCTCTCAATGTCTCTCAGGGTCTCGGGCTACCACGGTCCAGGTTAGCCCAAGGCCTGAAGCGGGATTGGAATAAAAAATTCATGATTATAAAAGTTTTATTAGCTGCGGCTGCCGTGCCAAATGGGCAGTAGCATTTTGGAAAGGTCAAAGGGGTTCGCCTTGGGGCTCACTTCCGGAGCTCAGCAAAAAAAAAAGTGTCCACAAACACACTTTGCATGGTTTTTTTTTACATAACACCGCAGTGATTTAGATGCCATGCATGCATATCTGGCACCCTAGTGTCACGATCTAAAGCTTACAGCTGCGTGCATGCATACGCACTCATTTTGCACACATGCACACACAGTTAGTGACCCTTTTCTGTTCTCCAGTGGCTCTGCTGCAGTGGCGGGAAGGGCAGTGAAAAGTGCTTCTGTCAGGCTGACATTTCGGAGATCTTCTTGTGTGATTCCCCGTGGAAGATTGGCAGGCTTTTGAGGCTGAAGGTACAATGGGGTTAGACTCTAAAGGAGAAAACGTGGCCTCAGCAGAATCTCAAACCTCAGCCATGAAAACGAGCCCTTCTAGTTTTCAGCCTGCCGTGCTCACAGTTTTTAGAATTAGATTAGCTGATAATTGAGGAATGGCACGTTGTCAAGATGCAGATGCAGAATGTTTGTGACTTAAACATCCAGATTTTAACATCTCGGTTATGAGGTAAAAAGGTCAGATTGGAGGAGTGTTGCATTTACTGAGGCAAAAAAAACGTACCGGGGCGTTTTCATAAAAGGCCTGAATATGAAGTATGAATTATTAATGAAGGCCTTAGGTGAACACATCGTCATCATGTTTATGTGCTTTCATTATGCATCTGCAATTGTATGTGTGTGTGTGCGCGCGCGTGAATGTATGTATGTGCGTTGGTGGAAACCAGAGGGCGGAGAGTCATGTCTGTGAGCCAGTTCATTACTTTTCCTTTCCATGCTTCAATATCATAGAGTATTAACCCTCAGGACACAGCATTTTACAATATCATTTAAAATAATTGCATTTCAGAGCCCCTCATTATGTCTCTGATTGTAATCTAATGCTACAGAGAGAAAGTGAATACAATCCAGCTCAATTCTGCTCACACTTGGAGCAAGGTTTTAAAGAAGTGAATTAGGAATTTTAATTCCAGTAAGTTTTTTGCCAATTTGTCTCTTAGTATATTTGCACCGTTATATGTTTTTATTGGCCTTTTGCTGTACCTATATCTGTTAGGTTTTATCTATTAATATCTTGGCTAGTTTGATTATGTTTCATCTACGAATAGGTAGTAGGACTCTATATGTACCTTTAAGCTCATTTGCAGTATTCACAGATTTTCCCACATCAGTAGAGAACATGAAAAAAAAAAAGTAAAACTCACTGAGGACAAATAAAAAATGCAGACGAATTAAACCTACAGCGATATTATAAAGCTGTGGTGTGGATAGCTTTTTCATTTTTCTCTTTATCTTGAAATGTTTGCTTCATATTGAAAACTTTAGACTTTTGATTCTGAATTTGAAACCCTAGAAGAGGTAGATGCAAGATTAAGATCACTTTTTTCAAGAGCATAATCTAGGGAGCAGGAGATTTCATTTGCTTTCCATTTAATCTCATTGCAGTCTAGGAGAAACAACTGAGATATAAAATTGATCTCATTTGTGTTTTTCTTTCCTGTGTGTGTGTGTATGTGTGAGTAAGCTCAGAAAGTTATTGCATTGCTTCCAGTATTGGCATTCAGCGGTTCTCATTTTCCAGGTTTTATTCTATGCATCTTTCCTATATATAAAACAGCTAATTTTTATATTCACTGAAAAGCATCCAAGGCTTGCTGCCCAAAAATAGCCCCCTCCTCCCTTGTTCTCTGTCTCTCAGCCTGATTGACTAACTGAGGCGGTGGAGGAATTGCCCTTGTGTACAGGGCTGCCATATCTAGGGGGGCCTCTGGGGTAGGATCTCATTTTCAGTCGGCAGAACCCCCCCGGGCTCGAATAACTCAAGGCATCCAGAGCATGCAAACCATTTCTGAGCCAGTGACAAGGCTAGTTACAGGTCATGGTTTTTATTTCAAAGTGTTGCTTTCTTACAGCACATTTGTCGTATTCTTTTTCTACACTTCTGATTTATGTCTCCTTCTCATCGCGGTAGAAATGTCTAATCACAGGGAGAAAATCTGGCTGGTATTTCTAATGATTTGAAAACTGATTCATAATTCATATTTTTTAACTTGAGTTTTATTCATGTCGTTGCTGTAGTGCAAAAGAGGGGATGGTTCAAAAAGCATTCAGAGAGTGTGCCGGAATCAACTCTGTATCCAGTGCACTCTCTCAAGTAAACGTTTCTCCGGGGACTTTTATGCAGTTTTACCAAAACAACAATTTAAATTTATAGCACTTTCTGTCTCGGTATAGTCTGTTCTTTACTGAATGCTATCATATGGGTCTTAAAACAGTAAGAATAATAATTTTCTTATGCTCACCAAGGTTGCATCTATTTGATCAAACAACCTGTAAAAAATGAAAAGCTGACGACTTAAAATTTCAAGGCAGCTTGCTACACAAGCTTCAGGATCAAGTTCATTCAACCCAAGTCAATATCTAGTCATGTGTCTGTGTTTGCTCAGTTAACACACTTTATTATCTTTTATGCTGATGTAATTTTTGTTTTATTTACAGTGCAGTTAAAACAGTAAAAATTTTAACAATTTAGAAAAAAACTTTATTTAAATGTATTTTAAAATGTAATTTGTTCCTGTGATGCTGTGATTATTGATATAATTGTGTGAATTTAAGAACTTTTTTTGCTTACATTTGTAATATTAATACAGTGTTTGGTCATCACTTCATGGCCAATCTAAAATGTGTGTCCTGAAGAAAAAAAAATATTGCAGTTAGAGCCACTTTAATGGTTTTATGCATCCGTGGTACAGGATAAGTTTCCCTTATGAGACTTCTCTGCAATATCTGTAGTTATTTCTCACTGCTGTTATTTTTTTTAAACTTAAAAGCTTCAACATGTCTGCAGCATTCAGACCTAACCTGAGGTCAGATGAGTGGCCGACTCCTCTTGAAGCTCGACTGCCCTGGGTATGTTCAGAAGAGTGTATGAGGGCCAAAAAGCCGCTAACCATCAAGAGTCGTCTTGAAGTCTTTGTGAACTCAATCTCTCTGTCTCCCTCAGTATCACACAGCTCTTGTCAATATGTGTGAGGTGGGAGAGAAAGAGGAAGTGGGAAGCTTAGTCAAAAAGTGCCTAAACACTCTGGATAAAGGTCTTTTAGACTGGATTCTACTGTTTTATTGATATCAGCTCTGTCTAGTGCCTTCCCGACTTCTGAGGCGTCAGTCATCTTTTCGAATTCTTCTTAACAGTTCAAACCACAGACACACGCTTGTCAATCTCTTCTACCAAGGACAAGAAAAGCGATGCAAGCCTTGTCCTGCTCGCACAGCTCCTGTTGCGTTTTGGACGCACAGACCTAGATTTACTATAAATAATAAATAAAGTGCACTAATAATGTAAGGTAACTGACAAAAGGAAACTAATTTGCTAGTACAATCTACAGATTGCGTGTGTCTGTAGGCTTATTCCGGGTGATTTAAATAAGATTTACTGCGCACGTCCACATTTGCAAATAAGTTGGTCAAACCTGTATTTAAAGAAAGAGTTTTGCATTTGGTAGCTTCACCAAATGGAAGTCATGTTGCTCTCTCGTAGCTCTCACAGAATAAAAGGACACCTGTGGTGTCCTCGGCAAAGACAAAAAGAAATTTCACTTAAGTGTTAATCCTATGGTAAATTTTTAGATCTGGATTTCAGGGGATGATAAAATATTTAAGCCAACAACAAAAGATGGGACTCAAAACAGCCCTGTGAAAATTTTGTTTTATTTCATTTTTTAAAATGTAGATATTTTACAATTTATGCCATTGCATTTTCCCCCTTATTGTAAGTAATTTATTTAACATTTACGTATTCACACATTATAAAAATGTTTGTAAATTTAAGTTAATGTTAATTGTATAATTATTACTGTTATTTAGTTAAGGGTAATTTCCTTTACTATGTATAATGAAATTTATCTAATAGGTCTAACAGAGGGCATTTTACAGTTAAATATAGATTTTGTAAGTAAGAATGTAACAGTTTTCTTAATTAGGTTTATTTTTTCCCAGATTAAATTTTTTTTAGTAAAAAATGTATCTACATTAATCCAAGATTTGATAAATATCAAGTCATTACACAATATACTGTAAATAAAATTTTTACGACTGGATTCTGCGATTATGTCTGCATTTTCCACCTTGCAGGGCCCTAATTATATCTAAAATGTTTCAGCAACAACAGCTACCGCTGTACACTTTATGCAGTGAGCAGAAAGGCTGCATTATGAACACTTTTGTTTATTTTGTATATTGACTCGTGACAATTTTTTTTCGTACATTTTTCGTACTTTCTATTACGTTTGGACAAGGCTTCATGCTTGTGGACATTCAGTAAATGAAGGCCATAGCACTTTAGGAAAATGAATCCTTCTTTTGCAAAGTCACATGGCCTCTTTCTCGAATCCAGCGGCGCAAGCGAGTGTACAAACAAACATCAGACGCTTGTAACTCACGGCACAGAAGTGTCGAGCGGCGTGTCAGACGAGACAGCTGCATTGGTAGCCAATTAAGAGATCCTACACACCCACCTGGATAGAAGTTGAAAGAATGCTGGTTCACATCTCTCGGCACGAGACATCAAACGGTCCTGCATCCGTGGCTGCCGGTGCTCTGGGGAAAATAAAAACACAGATCAGAGTGTGTGACGGCCCTTTGAGAACTGTCATTAGCACTTCACACACTGCAGCTGAAAGCTTCGTACACAAGACGCGTTGTCTTGACGGTGATCAAATCAGCTGGGATCTGCTCCCAGCTTGGGCTGTCACAGCACGTCGAGCCGTGTCGCGATCTTTCAAAAGCGCGCGTGTGGATCTAGAAAATTTTTCATCTTCATTGAAAGTCGTTCTAGGCATTTTGGTTAACCTCATGTGGTGTTTTGAGTTTTTTGTGTTCATGTTTATTTGATTTTGTGTGCTTGTGGGTTGACTAAAGTGCTCAGAGGGTTCACTGTGTGCTGTGTTGGAAAGGGTGGTGGCCTGTGTGTGTCATTTGTGGGCATCTCTTTTGGACCTGATCTGCTCTGGTCAGCGTGGAGAGATGCTTCTTTCATCCAGATGACCGGAGATAGAACATTGTGATCCCACGTCCTGGCTGAGCTGTGGTATTTGACAGGAGGTTTTTGGTGTGTGTGGTATCAGGAGTCTAATTAAAGCTCTTTGAGTATCTGTTATTGGAAGGGCGTTGTTGCCTCCTTTCTTTCTTTGATTCTGTCTGTCACAGCCGGCTTGCCTTCAAGTGATATTAATAGTTGTGAGTTTCTTCACCAAGGTTTGAGGTGAAGAAATGTAAATAAATCTACTCTGACATTCCCATGTGTTTTATTGGCCCCTAAAGCCTAAGGCATTACTTGTAACATTTTTATAATGGAATTGTTTTTTTGTATGTTTTTCAAAAATTAATTTAATAAAACACACACACACACACACACACACACACATACTTGTATTTCTTACATAATGGGGTCCAGCGTTTTTTAACAAGTTGT
>JAUMHP010000070.1:15986986-16004365 GCA_032361065.1 Enteromius trimaculatus | reverse complement strand
CTTCTTTTTTTCCAAACCTGTATGAATTTCTTTTTTTTCTGTTGAACTTAACAGAAGATATCTTGAAGTATGTATACTGTATATATGATATATATGTACATACACACCCACACACACAAGTCCTGTTTTATCAGCTGTATTGTTGCTCATTTTAAGATCGCAATTTTTTTTTTTTGCAATTTGCTAATGTTTTTAAATGACCGTCACGTCCTGTGATGTTAAAACAACTGCTTACAGAGGCAGATCACTCGTTTTTTGAACAGAGCATTTAACATCGTCCAGTCAGACTCTAAACCATATGGTTACAAAGACACCAAATATCTGACGTCGTATCTTGCTGGTTTGACTGTTCTTTCTCTTTGTTTTGTTTTGTTTTGTTTTTTTTTTTTTTCGAGATTGAGTTCTTTGAGATTGATTCAAGCTTTGCTGGCAGCCTGTGTTTGTTGCTACCCATAATTCACTGCTCTACCTCATGACAGACAGCACTGCTCTGGATCGGCCGCTATGGCTCTGTGATGGATTACTCCAGACTAAATGCATTGCTAAAGACGCACACACACAACCCTTTTGAATTGTTAACCAATTTTTGTGAAGCAGGTTAAACACACAAACATGCTCGGAGCACAACACACCTAATCTTTTATAAACATTATACACCAAATTACATGCACAAATTCATCACACAAATACACAGTGAGTCACACAAACAACAAATGTGGCCCCTCTGGTTGGGCCTCTTTAACAAGGTAATGCATCATAAATTCATTTGGCTCCCAGTAAACATTGTTGAAAAATGAGAGTGATGGATGGGTGCCATGGGGAGGAGAGCCACGAGCTCCTGAGCCGCAGTGTGTGTGTGTGTGTGTGTGTGTGAAACACAGACTGCCACTCTCTTCCTAAACCTAGGAAGCTTTTTAGGGCATCGTAGGCACGTTCCTGACGCAAAGTCTGTTCTGGTAGGTAGGGAACTTAATTATGCTGCCTTATAAGACATCTTCAATGTGTCTACATTTTTGCTACTTTGAAGCATTTGCTGTTTTCCAGGAAATTATGTTTTAAATTAATTTGCAGTATTTATAGTATGTAATAAGTTTAAAATAGCTATAAAATATTTTTTTT
Source organism: Enteromius trimaculatus (assembly GCA_032361065.1). Taxonomy (NCBI): domain Eukaryota; kingdom Metazoa; phylum Chordata; class Actinopteri; order Cypriniformes; family Cyprinidae; genus Enteromius; species Enteromius trimaculatus. Next base: position 16,003,246 of record JAUMHP010000070.1, on the reverse strand, counting down.
AATTTTTATTATTTTTACGGTTTACACATGCATGTATATATTTAAGAAAAATGTGTTTATATATTAAATATATAAATGTTTGTGTATCCTAAATATTATATTATTATATTATTTCAGTTAGGATTAAGTGTTACAGTAGCTTTAGCACGTTTAGTCCCTTCAAAGCAAAAAAGTGCAGAAGTGTGACATACCTGGGAACATACCTTTTTTGTTTTCACCATAGTACAGTATGTGATAATCAATCCCAGAATACACTGCAATGAGAACAGGAAAAATATCCAATATTGCCAACAAAGTAAAATAAATGTATTCTTTTTACTCGTTTAATACAGAAATGTATCTATAAAAAAATACTTAAAATATATTTTACCCTGACTAGTTCATGGAGTATGTATAAAACTGACAAATTTTTTGACAAATATAATTGTGCTTTTCAGGTTATTGCATCGTGCCTCTTACTGCACTGAGTTTTCTGTACACTCAGCTTTTCATTTCATTAATTTTGTTTCATTAATATATAATAATACTTATAAGGCAGTTGTCTAAATAGGCGGTAGGCAGCTCACTAGGGTTTGGAACAGAGCTTGTGAAGTACTATATAAATGATTGTGGATGATTGTACAGACATTGAGTCATACACATGTTTTCAGGTCATGGGCTGCTAATCTTTATGGTGGTCATTTAGCTGTGGAGAGACCTTTGAGAGAGAGGGTACAAAAGAAAAACAGCAGAAGAGGGAGAATAACCAGGCTGGAAGGTGTGATATCCCACCGCAGAAACCACGGTGCCAGAGGAGACTTGCGTTTTCCATTTTGGGATTCAGCTGCGTCTGCACTGAAGACACTGACAGTCTCAGCACCTTTAGGAACAATAAGAGCTCACCTGGCGAACACACATACTTTTTCCCATCCATATTGTATCCGTGCATGTTGAAGGATGTGCCCACTTAAAATCCGCTCTTGCCTCTTTTTCTGGTAAAAACTCATCATTTCCACTTGCAATTGCAATTATCGCTGCCCTTTTTTTCCCCATCCTCTTAAAATGAGGAGCAGCAGCCCTGATGCGGTGATTAACTCTAAATTGCAACAGCTGTTGATGGCAACTCCAATTAAGACTGCAGGCATCAATTTAGTGGCAATCTATAGCATTAGTGAGGTTTCATCTTTTACCAGCCCTGTTAGCCACCCAATGGTGACAGAAGCCTGTCACTCAAGCCTGCAAATTACTCTGATTGGTCAGAGAATAGAAAATAGGGTGGCTTTCTGTGCTGCATATGGAGAAGGACAACTGAAAAGTGAGAGATGTGCTATTTCTATTGCATCCTTGAGCAAGACATTTAACCTCAGAGTGCTCCAAGGTTACTGTTTCTGAAACCAGACGTCGCACTGATGGGTTTAAGGGTATTTTGTAATGAGTAATTTTTGCCAGTGATAGCAGAGACGAAATGGGAAATCATTTGTGTGGAGAGATGCAGAAGACTTTGTCATTAATATTAATGCAAATAATTTAAAGCGCTGATAAAATGTCATATTAACCACTGGTTTCACAGACAAGGCTTAAGACTTTGTTTTGTCTCAAGATGCACAGCTGCAATGTTTTTTAATAAATGTCCTAATTGAACTATGGCCTAATTCTGGCTTAGTCTGTGAAACCAGGTCTAAACATAAAAAAAGAAATATATATATGTAGATTTACCTACACAATAGAAGTCAAACAAACGGCAATGATTTATTTGTATATTTTTATATATTTTATACATTTTATTTTATTTTTTATTATTATATTTTTACTTTTTTTTTTTTAAACGTGGTAAACCATTTGTAAATAAGACATCAGTTTTTCACGTTTAGGCATCATAAGGATTTCATTGTTTTTAAAAATGTTATTAAAAATAAAAACTATGTGATATATATATATAATGTAAACATTTAGACATTTATTATTATTAGATGTTTATACATGTATTATGTATGCATTATTACTGTATAAACATCAATGTAAAAAATATTTATTATTCTTTTTTTAGAATATATACAAATGTTTCTATTTATATTTACAAAAATAAAAATAAATATGTTTGTTTGATTGAAAAATGTATTTATCATCATTTTATGAGAGGGCATAAAATGGAAATTGATCACCTGGCTGGTTTAGTGACAAATGACTCTTTATATGGCCCCACTGTGTTAATCGAAAGATGGTATTGATTTTATCATTCCTTTTTTTAACAACCGTCATTGTAACATCCTAATGGTTCTTCTAGTCCTTCTATTCTTTCCCAACCCTCTCTTTGGCCTTCCCTGGCAGAACTCCAACTAGAGCACTCTGTCCCTATGGGCTAATCAGCTGAGCCCAGGCCCGTTGGCTGGGCTGTTAGTTCTGGCTGTAATGCAGGCGGTGGGAATGTGTGTGAGCTTCCCAGCCCTGTTTAATCTCTCCTCTCTCTGGAATGCTGATACTCTGAAGTGCTGCTTCAGCAACACGGACCATTCCGAGCACAGAAATATTGAGTGTAGAGCATCGACAGCACCGGCAAATGCTTGGACACCTGTCTGAGACGTACAATATAGACAGAAGCATTAGTTTGCATGAAGGGTTCCGCCCTTGACTTCACTTCTCCTGCAGATAAAGTTCGTAACGAGACTCCTGGGCTCCAAACGGTTTAGATATTATTAACTATTTATGTTACGTTCATTAAGCATTTAAAAACTATTTATAGAGCCATCAGCGAGAGTGGCATGTTCCTCCGTCAGTAGCGTGGTCTTTTTTCACTGAGCTCCTGTTAGAGAGAATTAAACAAAGCGTGCTTTTTGATGTTTTGAGCGGAGCCAGAGCTGTCCGAAAGGAGACACAGAGGTCTAGGTGAGATGTGGATTGGTATGACATTCACAGATGCTTGCTGAAATCCCCATCGCTCACTTCTGGGAAAGGACAGAATGAACTCTGGCTCTTTGTTGCACTGTGTCAGAAGGAAATCTGCTTTTTACTGTGTCCCTGTGGCGATAATAAACCTTTTTCTTATTTTATTTTATTTTTTTTATTTTTTTTGCACACGGGAACAAACACTATGTCTGTGTTTCGTTTTGTATAGTTTCTATTTCATATTCTGTGCGTTTGCATATTATTTTGTACATGGGTAAAAGACATCAAGATGTCTGCATCAAAAGAAAATCACAAAAGTGATTTTATGTCCCTAGAAAGCACATTAAATGTGAGTAAAGTGTCTACTTTTAAGGTTTCAAATAAGTTGTTGGATAACAAAATGCACAAATTTGGTTGAAATAGTTTTAGATTGTCATTCATTGTAATTCAATATTCATGTAAAAATTCAAACATGCTTATTTTGACTAAAAAATATGAAAGAATAATGAAGCATATTAATTTTTATTGTGTTTTAAATTAGTAAAATAATTCTTACTGACAAATGGGCAAAACCTAGGAAAGTGGCAAATTAATAAAATGTAAAATTACAAGTAATTAGTATTTGGGGGAAAGGACATTTTAGTGGGTGTCTTCTGTAAATCAGGGAAAATCTATCATATTTATTTTTTGCTTAGAAAAACAAAGACAAAATTGCAATTTTTTTTTTTTGGTTAAACGACAACAAGGCAGTATTAAAGCAAGCAGTATGCATCTGTTCATAATAAAAAAAAAAAAAAAATTCATTTTCATAAAGTCTTCCGTAACAATTATTTTTTTTATTGATTTTTTTTTTATCATATTTATTCTCAAATTGTTTTATTTAAAAAAAATGTATTAACTTATTCTGTTCAATACTAGTACTGGAATGTCTATTTATCTATCCATTTATCATATTTTTATTCCTTTTAAATGCCTCTTTATTTAAAATAAATATAAACTTATACTGCTTTATAAACTGACATTGACATTGAAAGATACAGTTTAATATTATGTAATTATACCAATTATACCAATGTCCATTCATTAAGGAAGCTGTAACAAGCACATCTTATTGTGTGTGTGTGTGTGTGTGTGTGTGTGTGTGTGAATAGTTGCTCATGTGTACTCAGCCGCACTGGTGAGTTACTCATAACTGAATAAGTAACTTGAATGAATAGACACATTTTTCTGGTATGTCTTTCCCTGCTTTTAATTTGTTGTCCTATTAAATGGTCTCATTTTGGATTTCAAAGGCAGACTCTGAAAAGCATAATTTGATCAATTCAGTAGCCCTCTTCTCCATGGCCTAGACCACTTTTCATATACTGTAAGGTGAAAGACATTAGAGCTTACAAAGAGAGAAAAAGAGAGCTGGAGACATTGTGTCCTCTAGTTATGATGAAGACCCACATACATATGTTCATCTAACGTTTCAAAACAAAACCCGAGGAACAAAAACATGCCCTTGTCCTCCACACTGAATCATTCTGGAAGCATACTGATACTTGAAGGTATATACCTCACACACACACACACACACCCAGCTCTGTTTTCACTCTTGTTCAGGGGCCTGAAGGAAGGGCCGGTGTTTTCATTTCATATTCATAAATCATTCATACATCTCACCACATCCGTCCTTTAGAAAATCAGCCCGTCGTCTTTATATTGAGATTCCAAATGTATTTTCCAATCCACATCACAGACGTAATCCCGCTGCCTGTCACTCTTTCCCAGCTCTCAGCTTTGACGAGAGTGACACATTTATGAGATATTTTCACTGAGCTCTTATTCTTTTGTATTTCTGAGGCTTTGGCTCTCTAATACAATTAAATAAATGTTTCAGAGAGAATGAGAATGAGGGTGGAGTCCAATCTAACCCTCGCCCTCTATGTAGCGCCTTTAAAGTGAAAGCGTTTCCAGATTAAACTTGTTTTTAACTTAGAAACCTTAATTAGACATAGAGGTTTGATGTCATTTTTAACATGTACTATAGTGTTAATCTGTCATTTTATTGACAATTTGAATGGAAATTTTTATATTTTTAATTCTCAGGAGAAAATCATAGACTGTTTCTGGAGTCATATAGTTTTAACAGGGACTCTTTATTAGTCATAGGTGTTTTTTTTGTTTGTTTTTTACATTTTAATAGCGAGTTTTGGCTCAGTATGATTTTTTTAATGCCACAAAGCTGTTTTATTCACTGTAAAAACAGTGTGAAATACTGTTACTATTTGAAAGACCTTTCGGTCTTCGTTTTTTAAAATTTGTTCACAATTAAGCATTAGTTGAGCAAAAACACACTACTAATTAATGATTAACTTAACATTTTAATCATTAATTAGTAGTGTGTTTTTGCTCAACTAATGCTTAATTGTGAACAAATTAACCATTAATTAATGCTTAACTAATGCATTATTCTCACCCCCTATTCTGAAGTGTTACCGAACTTTTTAAGTAATTCCTGTGATGCAAAGCTGAATTTTTAGCATCACTCCAGTCTTCAGTGTCACACTGGCTTATTTGGTCACATTTTCATTATAAATCAAATTTTTCATGACTGGTTGATAAATAGAAAGTTTACTTTTGATCAGTTTAATGCATCCTTTACTATATAAAAGTGTTAATCTTCAAAAAGGAAGCAAGAAATTAAACAGCATCACTTGCGTCACAGGTTATTGATTTCAAAGCTATCTAAATGTTAAAAACATAAGTGTGCTCTTTCATACAAATACCTGCAAATGCATATAGTCATCCAAATGCATGAGTTGTATCACAGAGGAGCCTTACAAATTCTTCTTTTATGGATGTCACCCTGAAAAACAATTACCTTCTGAACAAGGCTTTATATGCTGTTGTTTGTTTACACATTCCATGATTAAATATTTTATTTATTTTTTTTATTAATTAATAAAAAGCCGGTTTTATATAGTGGTCAGGATACCCGTACAAGCAGCGTTTGGTGATTTTTCCACTTGAAATGCCCTGCGTGGGGTGTTCAATAACCCTTTTGGATCTCAGCCAGTGAATGAGAGCGTTGAGAACATCTGGTGTGTGAGGAGATATCATAAAGCAGCTACAGTTGCTCTTTTAATCACTTTCACTTAATAAAAGAGCGATGGTCTCCTGCAGGGTCGGGCCTCACACATCACAAATGGAATATTTGCACACGCTCACACATGTCAGATAACTCCTTAACTCACCAGCAGGTCGCCATCATTCTCAGCTAGCCCACCAACACTTTCTGTTTTCACTTCTGTTTCTGTCACTCTGTCCAGACAAATGCAGTGGGTAACACAGCTTAAAATTATTAGTTTATGTTTTTATACATACAAAAAATGTATGTAAAGAATTACAAAGATTTTTGTTCAAATATTCACAAAACCTTTTTTTTTCTAAAATAAATATAGCCTCACGTTGTCAATCATATTTACACCCTGCCTGTGAAACTTCTCATCCACAAAGATGCTGAGAATTGTACTTATTGTACTGTAATAAAAGAACAGTAATAAAAAACATGTTTACTGTAATACAGGAATAGCATTTATTTGAAACCGATATAATTTGTAACCTGATAAATGTGTATTTTGATCAATTACATTTTTAATTTACAGCCTAAAATAATACTTATTATAACTAATATAATACATAAAATTATATCAACATATATTGTACCAGTATATCACGCTTTTTACAAGTTTGTAATAAAATACAAGACACTTGTGTTCTTTTAATTCAAACTTTAATTTTGTAATTTATACAAAAAATTGTTTTCAGATTTTTTCTGTTTTTCTTTTGCAAAAGTTTCCAAAAGTTTTGTTCCAGAAATGTTTTGAATGTTATTTTAACCACATAATGTTACCAAACATTATTTTATTGTATTAAATTATTTTTAGAGATTTTAAAAAAATGTGTAAAATAAAAATCTAATTTCTTCGTTATAGAAAACAAACATGGAACATTTTTGTTCGTCTTTTTAGTTAACTCTTTTCCTCTGTGCATTTTGGGCTTCGAAGAGACCAATGCAGAATGTTCTCTTAGTGTGCAAGTGCTTTAATGCTGCTCATTTTGATCTGTGCACACACACACTCACACAAACATCTAAACCCCTTCAACAACCGGCACACAGTGTCTGTATCGTTTCGCTATCCTCTCAGACCCCCATTAGCCAGCCCTAACAGTGTCTCCAGAAGAGGCCATCAGCACAACAATGGATTCCACCAGTGCGTAAGTGTACCCAGCTAAGGCCCTCCAGCATTTCGTAGTCTTCATTTACACAGCTTTCAGCTTTAACAACTCACTCTTTCAGTCTCCTCTCCATCCTGGGTTTCTCATGTCACCAATCGCAAAAGCAGCATGAAAAATCAGAGCAAAACACCCCTAGGACGGTTGTAATCTCAGAAAGTTTTGTCCGAGACACTTTGTAAACAAGGTATCCTCGAGTCTTGCTCACTCCTGGTCAGTTTCTATACGACTCAGAAGGTCACGTCCCTTCTAAAAGGTTGTTTTTTTTGCAAACAGAGTTTATGCAGATGCACTTGAAGTCTGAATATGTGTGAATACATGCTGATTGACGTTTCTTATGTTTGACTGTGTGTTCGCTTCACAGCAACAGGAGCAGGATCCCACTAACTTGTACATCTCCAACCTCCCCGTTTCAATGGATGAACAAGAGCTGGAGAACATGCTGAAGCCCTTCGGACATGTCATCTCCACACGGATACTCCGGGATGCCAACGGGGTCAGCCGAGGGGTCGGCTTTGCCAGGTAACCTTGACACCCGACAGTCTCTTTGGCCCATGCAAGACTAAGCCGGAGCGTTTGTTTAGGAGGGCACTTCGTTTCTTTCTTTTTTCTGCTTTTCTCCCCCTCTCTTGTGTGGCGCGTGTAGGGTGGGTTGGCTGGTTTTCAGGGTCACTGGCTGTGTAAGAGATCCCTGCAGAGGCTGTGTGTGTGCGTGCGTGTGTGAGTGTGTGTGTACGAGTGTGCCAGCCAGGCAATTAGCCGTTCAGCCATGATTGGGTGAGCAGAGCTGAATGGGGCCGCACAGAGGAGAGGAGCCACTCCAGAGAGCACAGACTAAATCAAGACTCCTAGCAGCCCGAAACAAACACTATATAACACCCCTGCCGCTCTTTATTTTCTCTCTTACAATCTCTCTTCCCCTTTCCTCTCATTCTCTAAATTAACATATAAGGATGTTTCTTCAATTTACTTAAATGTCCCAGTGGTTTAAACTAATAGATTTCAACTTATATTTGGTATATGAAGATCACATTCGAACTGGGAACTTTTTGTCACGCCTTCAACATTTTTTTTTTTTTGGCTCCTTTTAAAATTAGATTTATGCATACATTTATTAAGTAATTTTTTTTCCCTTGAACAAAATCCTGCATAAAGTGAATTATTTATTTAAAATAATATAGTATTTTATATAGTTTAAAGCATAAACATAGTACAATAAGCTTAAATAATATTTATTTATTCATTTACTGTATTTATTTTAGTGCTCTCAAATGATTATGTAAATATTTTTAAATATAAACCGTGTGTATGTGTTTATATATACATAATACATATACATACATAATGTAAACAAAAAACTTGTATTTGTATTTTATTTTTAACCGAAATTAGTCATTTGACAGCACTAATTTGCTTATTTAAAGAGACTAGATGTGTCAGTGAAGAGCAGGTTTATATGAAATATGTGGAGAAAACAGAATCAAGGTAAATATCACTTTGAGAGACTATTGTTATTTTGCATAATTTCTAATCATCTTGTTGCTGTACATTTGTCAGTTCATTCAGAAGTGTAAAAATGTTATTTAACTGTGTATTTATTATGCATAAAATGGGATTAGCCTACTAAAGGAGTCAATTATTTCATTTCAAGGGCATGATGTTAGCAAACCGAATTAAAACACATTATTTTAAATATGGTGGAAATTGCATTTGTGGAGGCTGTGATGAATGTATATCCACTGTTGGACCTTGTTAGTAGACCGATTAAACTATTGGAAGTATAAAAAGTGCTTTAATAGAGTTAATTTTCTACAAGTCCACAGGGCCAAAAATGTTTGAAGAAGTAGCGTTTTAGGAAGCTGAATTTGTTCAGTCTGCAATGTGTTTTCACTGCAGTCATGACCGATGACTTTAATTCTGATTGCCTCATGCTGTGTGTTTCTCTTCGCCTTTCCTTCTGTCACAGAATGGAGTCCACCGAGAAATGTGACGTGGTGATTCAACATTTCAACGGAAAGTTCCTCAAAACCCCACCAGGAGTACCAGGCAAGTGTCAACGGCACGGTGTCTTCTAACAATATTGCGTCCTAACCAGGTGCAAAGCGATAAAGTGACAATCAACTTGACATTTTGTTGTCTATTTCCACAGCTCTGTCCACAGCCAAATCTCATTGCCGTGAAGTCCCTCTCCATATAGCTGTATATTAAAGAAATAGTTCAGCCAAAAATGACAGTTCTGTCATCACTTACTCACTCTCCTGTTGTTCCAAAGCCATATGTTTTTGTGAGTAAATAATGACGGAAATCTCATTTTTGATGAACTGTCATTTTAAATAATAAACGTGCTCAGATTTGCTGATTTTGACAGGAAAATTGCACCTGTATCACTCACTATAGCAAGATTTAGATATACTGTACTAAACCCCCAAGCTCAGTGTGATCCAAAGCTCTCATGTGAGGAAGCACACGTCCCCCACTTTGAGTCGCTCTGCTCATCAGCTTCATATGACAGGATCTGATTTATAGGTTGATTAAGGTTTAATTTAAGCCTGGTGTGCCTGAGGCACACAGTTCCCGGAGGTACAAACATTTATACTGTACACAACATTTAGAAGGTATTTAACTTACATTACATGATGTATTTCAGACATAAATATTAGAGAATATTAGTGATGTAGGGAGGGGCTTGATTTGATCTGTACGCATTAAATTGGACCGGATAAGGTGGGCTGTGATCTTATTGGTTAGCGTTATTTTTTGGCCTTGTTCCAAAATCATTTCAAAGGCCAAATGTGCTATTAGATTGTGCTAATAGATTTTTCTTTAAAGGAAAAATCCAATTATAATCTTAATAGATGTATTTTGGCATATTGCTAATTAGATCAAAAATCAAGTTCTGTTTACCCCTCCTTTTTTAAAAAAGTACAAATTTAAGTAACAATATACACTGCTATTCAAATGAGTAAGATTTTTTCTTATTTTTTTCATTGCTCAGCAAAGCTGTATTTATTTGATCAAAATATATAGAAAAGGCAGTGATATTATGAGATGTTATTGCACTTTTCAATATTGGTTTACCATTTTAATATGCTTTACAATAAAATGAAAACCCTGAATTTCCTGCAGCCATTACTCCAGGCTACAGTGTCACATGATCCTTCAGAAATCATTCTAATATGCTGATTTATTAACAGTGTGTTTTTGCTTTTTTTTTTTTTTTTGGAACCTGTAATATTTTTGCTTTAATTGAGTAAAAAAATAAATAAAAGGACAGCATTTATTCCAAATAGTCTTTTCTAATAAAATTCTTTACTATCAAATTTTTTATCCATGGTAGCATGTCCTTGGTTAATAAAACTATTAGTTTCCTAAAAAAAAAATACTGACCCCAAACTTTTGAGTAGTAGTGTATATTGTAACACAAAATTAGTATTTTGGATATACACTGTTCTTTTAACTATTTATTAATCAAAGATTTCTGTATCACAGGTCCCATAAATATTACACTGATTACAAAACAGCATATTAGATCTCTGAAGGATCATGCAACACTGAATACTGGAGTAATGATGCTAAATATTAAGCTTTGCTTCACAGAAATAATTTTATTTGAAAGCATATAAAACTGTTAATTTAAACTGCACTGATATTTCACAAAAGTATACCGTTTTTTCTGTATTTTTGCTCGAATAGATTCAGCCTTGATGAGCATAAAAACGTTAAAAACAATAAAAACTTACTGATCCAAAACTTCTGAATGGCAGTGTAAGTGATATAATATAGAATAGCCACAAGACATAAACCATATGAATGTTAACATGATTTTGAGATGAAAAATTAGTTTACCAGTGATTTCAATCCAATCCAACTTTGTTGCCATGAAAACATAATATCGTAAACAATAAAACAAATGTAAAAATGATTTAAATAGCTCACATAATACAAGTTTTAGCAGATGGGAATAATGTAAGTGCTTTTATAAAACTAAAACCTTCACTTTTCTGCTTTATATCCCCCAGAAATCGGTCCATTCACTTCCACTAGAAGCGCGTGTAAAGACCTTAATTCTATTTTCTATTTTTAAAGTATATAATGTGATATAATTCAATATTACTTCCCATGCCCATCAGCGTTATGCTGATTAAGCTAAACTAGTACTGAACTCAGAATAGTCCCTTAAAGTAACAAACCCTCAGCAGTCATGCTTAAAAAAACTGACATTTATTAAGAAAGTAAATTCTGTCGCCTTTAACAATGACAGGTGCACAACCAAACAAACCGTGTTATTTAATGGTGTAGTTTTGCAAAGCTCAGGGTATTTTCCTCAGTAATGTGCTTGGTGTTCGTTTCCCGGCTGTTGCAGAGTTTTTTGTTTTTTTCCTCAGAGAGAGAAAAGATGAGCAAAGGCAACAGAAACAGAGCTGGAGAGGTTAGGGTGGATGAGAGAGAGATTCCTGTTGGATGCAGTAGGTGTGTGTGTGTGTGTGTGCATCTGTCTGTTTTCTGTTTGAGGGAAGCATTGGCAGAGGGCTTGGGGGGGTGTAAAAGCAACTGACAAGACAGAGAGAGAGAATAGGAAGAGAGAGATTGGAGAGGGCAGCCTGCAACTCTGGCAGTTGCTGTGTGATTTGTGGGGTGTAGCGTGCGGCTCGGTGTCAGACCCAAAGACAGAGGAATGATGGATGACTTCATCTGTACCACTCTCTCTCTCTCCCTCTCTTTTAAAGTCTCCTCTCTCTTTACTAACAGACTCCTGGCCAACTCAGTTTTGTTGTTACCTTTACACCGTGTCTTAACCCGGTGCGACATGATAAAGCGACAAGCGATCAAAATGTCTCCCGTGGAAATCTGAGTTGTTACTACCAACCAGCTGCGACCGCGACAAGCCATGAGCATTTTTTTCGGTTTTCTATAAGCGTTTTCCTTGTTTCTCATGTTGAACTAAAAATAATATATTTTGAAGAATGCTAGTTATTAAGTAGTTGATATTACCCATTGACTTCTATAGTATTTTCTTTCCTACAAAGCAAATCAGTAGGGACCAACAACTCTCTGGCTCTTCAGAATATCTTCTTTTGTGTTCATCATAAGAAAGAATACAATTTTGAAACGACGTGAGTAAATGATGACAAAATTGCTTTATATATATAGTGGTCCCCATCCACTATATATATATATAAAAACTGTGTTAACATTCTTTAAACTGTCTCTTTTTGTGTTCCTTGAAAGGCGTACAAGTTTGGGGCAACACAAGTGATAGTAAATTGACTGGAATTAAATTTTTGGGGTAACATATCCCTCTAAAAAGCCATTTTGAAAAAGAAAAAGCTTCTGAGAAATGAAAGGCGGAGAGTGAAAACGAGGTGATATTGTGCTCTCTAAAGTCAGGAATATTGCTAGAGACCTAGCCAGCCGTCTGATAATGCATTCAGCCTTGAAAAGGAGCCATGCATGTATTGATATCCAGGTTTAAAGCTCAAAAATAGCGCCTCATCGATTTTTTCGCCCTCCTCTCCTCTTTTCCGTCTTTCTATCTCTCTCTCTCTCTCTCTCTGTGCTTAAGATGTAGTAAGTGTATCACACGAGCCGGTGGAATAACTGTGTTTTGCACGAGTGGTTCCTCTCGAAACTTGCTGTGAACTGTAGATTTTCTCAAACAGGTGTGGGGTTATTAAAACATCAGACATAAAAGAGATCAAACCTGCTTTTATTCAATAGCAAAAAGAAAGAGAATAACCTCCTTGTTTGTGTCTTAAAGGGACAGTGCACCTTAAAATAAAAGCTCTTTCATCATTTACTCACCCTTATGTTGTTCCAAACCTGCATGACTTTCATGAAGCGCTTGCTATCACTTGTTCTATCGTTCTCTTCTTGTCTCCATCTGCTGTAGGTGTGTGTTTGCTCCTTTGCAAGTTGTCTTGATCCAGCTTACTCAGGCTTTTCTAACAGGCCACGACGGGGCCATCAGGCCTGCATGCTCTCATAATTACACAGGCTCTTAGGCAACATGCTGATGCTGGGGTAGATAATGATGACGAGCGTGTAACGCCGTGACCCCTCCATCTCGCACGAGCTCCCTGTCATGGGACGTCCACTGCTCCTTCCATTCTGCTGATCTTTTCTACATGCCCAGCTCAAGCCTGTGGGCTCTGTCAGATCTTGGAGTGCGTTTCAGGCAATTTGGCCAGCATCCTGATCTCAACCTTAATCCGTTTCTTTTTTTTTTTTTTTTTCCACCCTCCCTTCTTCTCTCTGTCTCAACCTATTCATGAGCAAAGTGGCCTGAGGGAAGTCTTAATGGTGTGGGTTTGGTTTGGATGTGGGGCCGTAGTACTACACACACACATGCATCTATTCAGGAATGTTTTAGCTGATGGTAAGTGGAGGTAAAGAGAAGAAGGTTTAGATATAGGCAAATATTTCATATTTGCTGTGACACAAGAAAGAAGCACTACTTTACACAAAACTGAAAAATAACTGATCGAAAGGGGAATGGATATATGTAGCAAGGGGATCTGGCTGATTAGTTTAGCCCTGTGAGCCCCTGCTGGTAGATGTTGTAACTACAACAAAAGCTGTTTCTTTCTCTCCTTTTCTTCCTTTTTTTCAGTTGATGGATCTTCAAAAGCAGCTGTGTATTGTGACAGTATAAATATAGAAGCCACTTATATGTTAGTAATATTTCAGTGTAGCATAGTAAACATTTCACCAGTTCTGTTTCAAAAGGCTTTTGAAAACATGAAATGGCCTTACGGTTTTTTTTCCTGTCTGCTTCCTTTGGCATCACAATTCAGGATCGTTTGATAGCGAAGGTCTTGGAATTGTCAACGTATTGCAAAAAATATATATATTTTTGTATATTATTTAGCGTTTTTACCATTTATTTAAAATTAAACATTTATATTAATTAATTTAGCTGATGTTTTATTTTTATTCAAAGTGACTCACAAATGAGGAATATAACAAGCAATACATCTTATTTAACTAATTTTGGCCTGTAGTTAAACATTTATAAAATGTTATTTTGTTTTCAAATTATTGTAATAAAATTTTTGAGTATTTTATTATTTATTTTATTTTATTATTCAACATGCCAAATAAGTTTTTTTAGTTTTTTTGTTTTTTTTAACCTGGAAAAGACAGACAGATTGTTGGGCAGGTCATGTATGTTTTCCCACAGACTGATCAGTAAAGTGACTTGTTAAATTGCTGTGTGTGTGTGTGTGTGTGTGTGTTAACTGAGACTGAGGGAAAAATGGGCCTGCACTGAAGTACTTACAAGCCCACTGACAGTGAGACTGTGAGAGAGAGAGTACTTACACCCCACTGTCTGTGCTGATGGAAGGGGAGGGTAAATTATAGGGCCTGTCAGTGTGTGAGAGGCCAGGCTGATGTGTGTGTGTGTGTGTGTGTGTGTGTGTGCGACATTGGGGAGACCCATCAAATTTAGTTCCACTCGACTCACTAATGCATGTAAGACTGGGAAATCAAGCTGCCACGGAGCGATACACTCTCTGAGGATTTGTTTGCTTGCAAAGTTGAATGGGGCATGTGTGTCAGTGAAGAGGCCAGAAATCACTAAAGGAGAGGCCTAGTTAAAAAATCAGAATATATATATATATATATATTATTATTATTAATAAAATATTTTTTATTTATATATATTTAATTTATTATTGTGGCTGAGATGGCTTCTGACTGACATCTTATGTTTGGATAGTTTGTGCTTCAGACAAGGCTCTCACACGCTACGTGTGGGAGAGAGAGAAGGAGAAATTCTATAAAGGACGTGCTAATGAAGCTGTTTATTTTCCCTGGACTTACTGGCGAACATAATGGGCGCTGGCGCATATCGTTCTCTCACATTCTTTGTGTGCCTCTTTCTCTCTGTCTCCTTTCTTTCTTCTTTTATACTGTATGTGTATGTCTCTCACTCTCTATATTTAGTGCTGCTTGCTAAGGCATGCATTGCTATTATTTTTGCTCATGCTTTGTGTGAAATAGTTCTCAAAATATGGTGACACTCTCAGTAACAAAATTATCTTTGCAATAAAGAGTAAAAATTAAGAATGAGTTCTTTATTTGCTTTAATAATAAAAAAGTTATATATTTAGCTTATGTTATTTATATTTTTAGAATTATTTAGACTTAATAAGTACAGTATAATACAAATGTTTAAAGATTTAGTAGAAATCACAAAAGCTGCATTTATTTGATCCAATGAATAAATACATATTTTTTAAAAGTAATTAAAGGAGCTTACCAAATCATAGAAGGCACTGTATACATCTAGGGGGCATGATTGAGCTCCTCCCTCCTCACTACCCTCGATGGCGGAGTGGGCAGGGGGTATGTGGAGGTTCCCCAAGCAGACACCTTTTGTGTCCTGTCCAAAGCCTGTAAGCTGTTGTCAGCTCTCACTGGCAAGGCTTACAGTCCTGTGTGCCGGGCCGCTTCAGCCCTGCACGCCATGGCCATCCTGCAGGTCCACCAGGCCAAGGTGCTGAAAGAACTGCACAAGGGTAGTTCTGACCAGAGGTTGATGCAGGGACTGCGCACGGTGACGGACTTCACCCTCTGGGTGACAAAGGTCACGGGGCTGACCTTGGGTCAGGTGACGTCCACCATGGTGGTCCAGGAGCGCCATCTCTGGCTGAACCTGGAGCAGATGAGTGAGGCCAACAAAGTCTGCTTTCTCGATGTATCCACAACAGTCATCTTAGCATACAAAAAGTGTTGAAGGCAGTGTGAAAACCCAACACTCTGCTGAGCTGAACACTAAGTCAGATGGATGGCTTTTACAATGCTCATAAACATGCAAAATTGACGCCCATAACCTTGGATACAGGAAATACTACAGGCCCTCATGATTCCTCCAGGGCCTCATCATGTTCATTTAAAATTTTGTCATGGTTTTGAGCGAGAGAAAATAACACTGACGTGAGATGACATAGTAAATAATTCACATTTCTTTATATACAGTGAGATCAATAAGTATTTGATTAGCCTGTGATTTTGCGAGTTCTCTTACTTACATGTCTTCTCTTACTTAGAAATCATGGAGGGGTCTACAATTTTCAGCATAGGTGCATTTCCACTGTGAGAGACAGAATCTAA
>JAUMHP010000070.1:15959485-15978135 GCA_032361065.1 Enteromius trimaculatus | reverse complement strand
TATATATATATTATATAATGGCAGTTTGATAATGTTCAAATTTATATTTATGGAATGGTTATGATCGATTTATTATCTGTTGACCGCTTTTTGAGCATAGACTTGTAAAATAATTTTCCAACTTAAACTGTTGTTCTGTACATCTTGAATGCACAGAACATTTTTTTTTAGAACTTTTCTTTTTCAATTATGATAATTAATTATTAAAGTGAAAAAAGTCAAACTAAAATAAGTTTATCATGAAAAATACTATTTTTACATTTTATATATATTAAATATAAAAATATATTTAAATATATTTTCAAAATTTACTCTAAAACAGCATTAAAAGTAGTGTGGTCTTGATTGATTTTGTTAGAATTTCAAAATGTTTTTATTTATTTTATGGTGCAAACATCAGTACAACACATTTCCAATGCAGCACAAATATGACTACATATTTCATAACCATTTCTTACAGAAACATCTATCTTTAACAACCTGCACAATTTGAGTAGTCATTAATGTCTGTAGCACAACAAAGTGCGCCTAATCTGAATACTTATGAATGAACCACTAATAAACAGCAAATTAATGATTAATCAAAGCGAGCACTTCATCTGAGTGTCAGTATAGTTTCTTCTGCCAATAGCTGCTGATATCTTCAGAGAAATAAAGGCCCGAAGCGTTGTGATCTTAGCTGGATCATTCACAATAAATAGAACAGCCCAATAAATGAACACACGAGAATAGCAGTCTTTTTCTTCTGTGGAACAGATACACACTCAGCCTCATTATCTGCCTCCATCCCAAACAAATGATATGAGTCACCAGAAGGTAAGTCACATCTTGGGGAAACCATCTGATCACTTCTAACCTAATCATACACAGAATTTTTTTTGTATAAACTTTCTGTCATCATTCTCCTACTGAGACAAAGAAACCACAGAAGAAAACAATTGTTAGAAGAGAATGTTAATGTCAGACTGCAGCGGGTAATTGCATTGGCATTTAAATAAGAAGGGATCTTCTGGAATTACTGAAATGTTCCAGGTGCTATTCTCTAGGAGCACAGCTACTGTTAAAAATCAAACAATGGCACCAAGAAGACCAGATAAACAAGAACACCACAAAAATATCATGTTCTTAAACTGTATTTGCATTTTCAGTAAAAATGTGTAAACATCCTAAAACCAGGGTAAATTAGAAGCAAAAGAGCATATATATGTATATTATTATATTAAAGTTGCAGTCTGTAATTTTTCGTGCGTCTTGCGGAAGAACATTATAGCCGGAACTACTTCTCTCTGTTTATGTCTATGGCAAATCACGCAAATATAGGGCTCCTCCGCAGCAGTACCTACCCGAACCTAAATAGTCTAAATATAAGTCGCTAAATACATCTAAATAGTCCGAATATAAACACTTTTACAGGTGATTCAAGACAATCCAAAAACACGATTTGGAAATTGGTTTTATGGTGTACTCTCTTATTATATAAACTTTGTAGCATTTGAACATAAGTTACAGACTGTAGCTTTAAAAATATTGAGAGCAATGAGTGTCTAAATAAATCAAATGCAATCTTGAAAGCAACTTCAATTATATTTTATTTAATGATATATTACTCTATTTATATGCTCTATTAGCATATTTGTATGACTGACAGAAAATGAAAGATTATTCATATTGTTTTAAGTCAGGTGCTTGTTCTGCACTGGCATCATAGAAACAGTGGGTGTCAGCAAAGGCACATTGAGGCTGGTCCAAAACAGACTTGCTTGAAAAACATTTGACACCTTTGAAAAAGGCAAATGTAATTTGTTTTAGTATGCAAAGCATCTATCCAAATCAATTTTCCACTGTACGACCACTGAAAAGGACATAGAACAAAGACTTTATATTCAAATACTGCGAGGCACTACAATGCCACAAAGGAAAAAACATACATTAGGTGTACAATGTAACCAAAGCCAAAAAAAACCTTTCCCTTCTTCACCTTCCTAGCCTGCACTTATCTAAACATTGCCTGCTATACGGTATTATGAGCACTTCCTTAGTTGTTTTTGCCCCTTTAGGACTAATTGCTTGCTGTTTTCCCCACATGTACGTCGCTTTGGATAAAAGCATCTGCTAAATGAATAAATGTAAATGTAAATGTAAAGCCACATGTGCAAAGAAAAAGAGATTTCTTTCCAGATGCTTACAGACAGACAAAAATCAATTGGCTTAAATGCATCTATTGATTTTTCAATACAGTGATATTGACACATGCTTAAAGTTGGATGTTGTCTGCCGAGAGAGATATCTTGCACTGTGGATAAAGTCATGTTTAAATAAACCAAAGGTTTAACTTTGTGGTCACTGTTAAATACCACGACTGCAATGTCACATTAATGAATAACTTCAATATGCTTTAAAATCAGAGCAGTCCACTAACCGACGAAGTTGCTTTAAAAACCTTGTAATTCTTAAACAAGACCTTCAAGCTTAAGGCTGATTTACACTTGAAATATAGAGCAAAGAGACATTAGCGATATAGTTCTATATAGATATCTTGTTTTGCTATACTGCAAAAGACGATGTTCTGGAACTGATATATTCTACCACTGTTCCTGTTATGTCTCATGAGCTGATCCGCAGCAATTTCTGCATGCTGGTCTGCAAAAAACCTTGAAAAAGCTGTATGATCTATACTGCATGTGGTTTTTGAAAAACTGTGTTTCAAGCAAACATAACCTTGCAGGGGCTGAGTCTAAAACTGGGATCATGTTTTAGGGGGATACAAGAGAAAATGAGAGAAGTGATCAAGGAAAAGGATTCACTTTGTGAATTTCAGATTGCCATCCTGTACGGTAATGTAGCAGTAAGCTTCCAATACTATATTTAAATATATATGTTTTGATTTATAACAGGCTATTTTTTTTGTTTCCATCTCCTTACATATGCACTTAGATGTTTCTATGAATTAGACATCATGTTTTCACCTTAGGTTATAAAGCTGACTTAAAAGTAGGCCATTTCAGGTGCGTGAGAATGTCATTATGCATGAAAACCATTTTATTTATAGCCATTTTTTCTAAATGATTCGGCTTTTGTAAATTATTAAGTCATTTAGATGACAAAGTTGAATACATTTGTTTTCATTGCTGCTTAACTTGCTAAAATATCTTATGCAATCTTGCCTCTCGCTTACATTTGTCTTTGTTTTATGATGATTACATGTTCTAAAATAGAAATACAGTTAAAGAACATTTTTGTGGTGTGCTCACGGTGTTATTGTTTAGCTGGTCTTCTTGTGCCATGTTAATCTTTTCACTGCTGCAGCTTCACAGTTTATTCAAGGGTTATTGTGTAATATTTGTTCATATTGTGTCCAAAAGCAGGCATAAATGCCATAACGCAATATAAGTAATCCTATTGTTTCAAACCCTTATAACATTCATTCGTGAAACACAAAAAGTGGTCATTTTCTCTGATTACGCTGCATCTTTATTCTTTAAAAAAAAAAAGTGTTAGTCACTAAGGCAGTCGCTGCACATAGAAATATCAAGAGGGGTGAGTAAATGGCATTTGTGTGTCTTTTTCGACATAAATTTCACGAATAAACTTTATATCGTGATGTCAAATCAGTCGCTTCACATCCGCATGAAAATTTCGTTTGCGTAGTGGCCTGTATGAAGGCAGCATTTTTTCGATGCTAAATTCATTTATTTGATTGGTGTATCGCGCACAGCGCCGAAATGGTTCTTTATGCTGATTGATTCAAACGAGTGTCTGTTATTGGAATCCAGAGTCACGATTGGCCAGCCACCTGTCAACGTTTTTCCGTGTGTGTTTGTCAACGTTCGAGACTGTGCGTTCTCTCATTGGGTGATCCACGTCTTCTGTCAGTGGTTTCCTTGCAGCGGATTGGCTGAAGTATGACCCGCCTTATTCTACCTGTCTCGCTGTGAGAGGCTGAACGATTCTTCCTGCTGTTTGGAGCAGAACCGCCCTATTTCCCCCCCTCCTACAGTGGATCTCGTGCGCCGAGTTGTGCAAGCCGGTTAGCATGCCACTCAGACCCGGAATCTACTGCAAATAAATCCAGATAGTTCATACACAACGCCAAATACCTGCAGTTGGAGCGAAGGCCTGGTTGCGCAGAAATATTGGCGCCGAGGAGGGAGCGGGTTGGTGGAAAGAGGGGTGCGTGGCGGTGGGAAGTGCTCTTCTAACCAAATCCTCCAGAACATGGCGGAGCACCACACCGCCTCCGACTGTAAGCACAAAGCCAGCTCCAACGCCGGAGGTTCGGTCTCGGGCAACGGACGGCCCAACTCCCCGGCTGGATGCGGCGGCAGCGGAGGAGGCCTGTCCGGGGGACTGACGCAGCCGGCGGGATGGCAGTCTTTGCTCTCGTTCACCATTCTCTTTCTGGCCTGGTTGGCAGGGTTCAGCTCGCGACTTTTCGCAGTTATTCGCTTCGAGAGCATCATTCACGAGTTTGACCCTTGGTGAGTAAAAAGGCGGGCGGCTTTGTGGCGCATTTTTAATTTGACATTTGGAGATGTAATGCACGATGAATCTCGCTGTGAGCTGAGTGTCAGTGCATGATGCACAAAGCTCCTGCGATCCTCCATTCATCTCAGCGTAATTGTCTCAGGATCAGGAAGCGTTTAGTCTCTGTGCAGTACGTCCATGCTTGACAATTTTGACACGTAACCGCATGGCAGCTGCCCTCCATTTTTTTTATATATATATATAATTCCAGATAAACAAAATCGATTGTGAATAGTGCTTGGACAAGCAATGTGCTATTGATTCAACACTATTGTTTATTATATTCTTGTGGGGTATAACGTTAATGAATATTACAGTGAGGTGTCTTAAAACTCCAAATGAGGAAATGAACTGTTGTATTTGTTTTATTTTAACTTTTGGTTAATGTCAAGTCGTTTTAGTTTTTATCACTTGGAATGTCCTACAATGCATTTTGTTACTGTTGCTTGTTTTTAATTACTAGTGGGACATTCAATAGCTAACTAACGTCACTAGTTCTAGTAGTAGGCTATATATCAATTATTCATTCATTACAAACTAGAACATACTAGCTCGACAAATAACCAGTGTCATAGTGAATTCCATTAATTCTATTAAATATTAATTGTAATGCACAATAGTACTATTGTCTAGTCAGACGGTACTAGGTGAACAGGAACTAGTAACAAAGTGCGTTCTTATGATTGACAGATGCTAAAACTGCAATAGGTACTATTTAAAAGTGAATAGTTTATCTGTACCACAGATTACTATCAAATTTGTATCCAATAACAAATTTGCACTAACTAGCAGCAATTTGGGATAATGACTAGAAACACAGGGTTCAGTACTAGTATCTAACAAGCAATAATTAGTTAAACAGAACAAAGATATTTTCACTGTTAGGTCACATGCGTATACATATGGATCACTGTTACTTACTGTATGTAACTTGATAGCAGCTTTAAGCTTAACCTTAACAATGAGTAGTCACCTATGTGGTACAATATGGGTCACTGATAATCAATTTTAAGTAACAATTTTAGCTAGGTTTTAAGTATTAAAATGACTCTCCATGCAGGATCTCCTGATACTATTAATGTGTGCATTTGTTGCGTATTCATAAAATATCCCTATGTTTCATAACAATGTCAGATTTGCAGATAATAGTGTAATTCTCTTGATCTGCGGAGCTGTCAAATGCAAGTCCTAACTTCTGCATTAGAATTAATGGGTGTATTTTTAGCGCTGAAGTGTTTAATCCGTCCATTCATGAATCAAAGGTTTGAAATAAACCCCTTGTGCTGCAATTATATCCAGTTGAGACTCAAAAGCATTCAGTTCCCTTTTCTTTAATGTGTCTAATGTCGCTAATTTCCTTGTGCCCTCTGTTAAGAGCAGTGAAGGCACAGCTACCTGTTTATGAAAGTCTGTTATCTAAAGTCTCAAGGTGATATATTTATGAGGCTTTGTGAATTTAGGTCATCTTACTTTGACGGAATCTTTGAACACAATAATGGTGTAATCAGGATTGTGTTAGAATGCATGTCAGCAGTTGTGGCACGTCTGGCATATATAGAGAATAACAGCAGGACCATCCTTTCACTGTATGGTCCCAATTTTAATATTTGCAGTCATAACTGCTTATGTTGAGAGCCATGGTGCTCTGCATTCATTAGTCTGAACGGAAGATCAAAGACCGTTATCTATGTGCTTAAACAAGCAAACTCTTAACCCGCCTCCTAGGCTAAAACTAATGATATTCAGTGGAAGAACATCTTCATTCAAAGTAGGTGAACTTGATAGAGTGGCCTATAGTTTTTTGGGTGTCTGCCAGTCATGGGTTTCTCTCCGGTTAAGCCTGGACAAAGGGTTATTGTATCACAGTATGTATTCGTACAATATCACAATTCAATATTACACTGATTTGTGTTTGTTGATATTCCTATTCTCAGTGTGGCAGGTCTTTCTTGATCTTGGAATCTCTGATCTGATTGGCTGAATTAATGCAACTTTTCGCAGCGGCGCTGTTGTTGTTTTTTTTTCTGTCCATCTTGAATGAAACATGTTTTCAGCACACCTAGCTGATGCAACAAGCTTGACATAATCACTATATTTGGCAAAGTTTGCTACATTTGTGGCTTTGAGATGTTTGAAAGGCATTCAGAAATTGATTTGAGGCACCTAGTAGCACGCTAACTAGACCTCCACACGCAGAACTTAAATGTCTCTATTTGTGGTGTATTATTGTAGTCCCTGAACAGCACATAAATGCAAAATAAACTGTATTTGGTTGCTTTGTGTTGGCCAGACAGCTTGTTTGTGTAGGAAGTAGATTTTACAGTCCGCCTGGTAGAGTTGGATACCGCAGTCCAGTAGAAACGCCTACTAGCAAACAACAGCACAGAGACTCGATGACCTCCAGCCATTTAATATCTATACGTGTGAACACCCCTTAAACCTGCACATGGCCATTGATATGCATGTTCAAGAATGTGCTCTCATTGGCTCTATGGAGTAGAGACATAAATGGACTGCACCACTTGCACGAGCAGATTTAATTAGCAAACAGGGCATTTCTGTTTGCTAATGGGCTTTCTGAATTTTATTGGGATGGTTTTCTAAACCATTTACATATAATGGCTCAGCCAACCGTGCTTATGTCATTAGCCCATTTCCATTCAGAGCATTCATAAAACACACAGCAAACCCTAAAATGGCACAATCATTTATTTAGCACGATGCTACTTTGTTCCTTGTGATGCTATTGCACACTTGGGCGCATCTGTTAGTGTTTTGCGTGCTTTTTTTATTGTAAACATTAAAATAAATTCTCCTGTCCCTGCTTGTTTGATCAACATAGCACAGTAGAATTGGTTGAACCAAATCCAATTGCATAAATTTGAGAAATCTCTTTGGCCGGATGTGTTAATGTATTAACAATTGTGCGTTACATTTGGATGGATGGATATGCTGTGTATTAATGCTTTTTTTTTGTCGTCGGTTTGATTGCACAATTTCCATCAAATCCTTTTCTGGCTTCTTGTGCAGTTGGAGTTTATTCAATGGGCCTCTGATCTAACCCACTGATTGCATTTTTAAGAATTAAATCTGTGTCTGTCGGTGCTGTTTATTTGTTGTGAATAAGAGACCGTATTCTTGTGATTCAGAGTGTTTACCTTTTGTTTGCCTGCACACATGCAACTGTCCTCTCAAGTGTGGCATTGACACCTCTCAGGCTATTGTGTGCTCTCTTTCAGTAATCTACTTTGACATGCAGGAGGAGTTTTTCTTTTTCGCTGGCAGGCGTGCATTGGCTCAGATTGATTTTCCAGCTCTGTTAGTCATATGAATGTTGAGAAGCTTTTAACTGAGTCTGAGCGCTCAAGTCCCTTTGTAGAGGATGCAGGTCCCTCTGGGTTATTGGTTTCCTGGGCTCAGTCTTGGATCTGAGCCCGCTGACATTTACCGGTCATTCAGCATGCAAAATATTTTGATTATATATTCTAGGACTTTAACCTGAGGAGACTTGTAACATGCTGAAATAAACACCTGCAGGCTTTTGAAATGTTACCTGCAGTTGCACCAGGTGATGAAGTTTTGGCAGAACGTTGGGTTCAGATACTGAAAGAAGGTTTATTCACCCTGTCCCTGTAAATACACCATTTAAAATGGTTTGGAGCCTGACTGAGCGTCATAAGTGTTTGGAAATTGCAATAACTCTGAGAGCCCCTTTTTTAAAAAATGCTTTGTTCAAACAGTTTTTTTTCTTCTCCGCTTCCAGCCAGGAGCTTCATTGATTTGAAAGCTCAAATGAGTAATTGTTTCATGTCCAGATAATTTCAGTGCAACACACACACTTTGGTTCTCTGGGTGTCTCATTTAGATCCAGCGCACTGCCCAAGCCTGCTCTGTCCTTTCTCATTTTTGGATGCTGGAGTGCTGCGTTTCCTGTTCTGCTTTTCTACTCTTAATTCCTCTAGTGTATTCTGTCTATCGTTTTTCTCTCTTACTCTGGCTTGTGCACTTCTTTCAACCTCTTAAGGCAAATAACAAAGCCTGCTATTAGGGCTGGAATGAAAGTCGAAATTTGTAGAGGTGTTTTTGTTTGCTTGCTTTTTATTTATTTATATATATATACATACATACATACGTACGTACGTATATGTATACATCACAGAAGGTATTTTGCTTCTGTCAGTAAGCGGGTACCATTTACATTATTTACATGTAACAAAAGTGTACATGTATATTACACATACACACACATAATGTTGTTTGGGTGTGACTAATCAAATAGTGTATGTGTGTGTGTGTATAGATATATAGATGTGTATAGATATATAGGTATAGATGTATATAGATATAGATATCTAGATAGATATATAGATATCTAGATAGATATATAGATATCTAGATAGATATATATCTCTCTATCATGTTAAGTCAATGCAAAGACGCAATTAGACATGCTTCAGCATGATTCACGTGAATTAAGCGGCGGGTTTTACTGCATGCACAAGGCAGCGTGGAAGCGGTGCGTATGAAGAGCAGGAGCAGCATGCCAATTGTGCTTTCATTCTGGCAGCTTGTACTGCAGCCGGCTATAGACAAGCATCTTTCTGTCGGATTTTCCAGCGTTCTTCTTTGAACACTGTGTGCCATGTGCTTTGATTTATGTCATTTCTCTGCACCTGCTACATGCTTCTGCGCCGCCCGTGTGCTTTCATCCGTTAACATGGGCGCGGAAAAAAAACGAACTCCTTGCACCATGCTGACGCGTGCAGTGTGAAACCGGCATAAACTCAAAATGTTTGAGCGTCCAACTACACGCGAATAGCAAGATATATTCGCCCATGTTACCTCAAGTGTGAACGCACTTTTAGCAAGAGGGATTTGAGAAAATGATTGGCACACTGGACAAAGAGATACCAAAAGAAATATACTAAGTATATGTTACATCCTGCTAAAATGTTTTGGGACAATATGTACAAATATAAAAATGGGTCTTTGTTGTATTTATCCCTTCTTGTGTTTTAAATACAGATTTCAGTATTATTAGTAGTCTGTGTGTGCATTTTCCTTGATAAGTAAGTTGAGTCAAACCATTTTCCCAAATCGTGCAGCCCTAATAAATATATATATTATGTAAGTGTATATATATATATATGTGTGTGTGTGTGTGTGTGTGTGTGTGTGTATACACAATTTCAAATGTCTTTCTGCTGTGCTCTGTATATTAATGCTACAGGCTGTATATAGTCTATGGTATTGAGTGTTTCCCAGGGCTTTAGTTCAGTTTGCTGCACTTGCACATCATTCTTCATGCAGCAGTATATCAATAGAAGGGTCTGATTTAGACTGTCTGATGTTATTAAAAAAAATCAAAAACAGCTGCTCAATCCACACTTATTCAACATCAAAGTATATCACAAGAAAGTATTTTGAATGCAGTTCCATTCATCAACACAGCGGCTGTGCACTATGATCTTATTTATATATACAAATATATAAAAAATATATATAATATGTGTGTGTGTGTGTGTGTGTGTATTAGGGCTGGGCGACATATATCGTACAATATATTATGCGCATCTCATCAGTAAAGCCGGTTCTTTGATTAGCGCTTAATCTTCGTCAGCTGTTTTTAAATGCAGCGGCAGTTTATGAACAGAGCTGTACATTACTGACAAGCTATGTGTTAGTTTCGCGGGTGATTCAATGCCGCAGCTTCTCAGTGATCTACGGCTCTGTTCATAAACTGGCGCTGCATTTAAAAACAGATGACGTGTATATACGTGTATATATATGTATGCTGATAAGTAACCTGACAGTTCAGCAATATGACACGAGCAACAGTCAAGAATGCTGTTTTTGTGTTCAACTACGAATCCGCTGTGACTTGTGGAAATCACTGATTCACTCAAAACAGTCATTTGATTTGCTCCTGAAGGATTCAACCATTTTTTTTTTTTTTAAATTGTTTGAATGACTCAATCTTGAACACTTGCTGATATTCAGAGTTTTGTATTTAAAACATTAATCTCATAACATTATTTATAACATTATATTAATACAGTCTAAATATATACATTTATAATAGCCAGTCATTTGTTCACATTAATGAAGTACACAGTCATCATATAAACATAAAACAAAAACGATTAATCATCTGACTGTGTGTGTGTAAAAATAAATAAATAAATAATGTTATTAGGGGTGTGATGAGACTGGTCTCGTGAGAACTTGGGGTTATCTCGCGATAGTGGTATGATGTAGCGCAAAAAATCTCAGACAGAAAACTGCTGCTGCGTTATCTTTGACAAATTCCAAATGTTTTTCAATGGTTGTTTTATAGTGTCCAGTGTAGGCAGGCTTAGGGCCAGGGTGTGTTTCGCTTTCCATGTTCTGTCTCGCGCACAGCCGCATCCGCACAGCTTTCAAATTATACTCAGTCGCGGATTAGTGCAGACGGACGAGCTCGACACATGCGCAATGCTACCTGCTTGAGTGGCACTCTTTTCACATTGATCTCGCACATACACTGTTGTACCCAGACTTGAAAAATTGGCTGCATGCTGACAGGGTGCGGGGGTGTCCGCAAGACCCTCCTGATGACAAAAATAATGTAATGCAGACGGCCGAAGTGTACTTTGGCCTTTAAGCTGGCGCGGCGTTTGCTGTTGACAAGTTTGTTTTGGTATTCGGCCCGACTCTGTTTTCTAAAGCTTTTTTGAAAAATCGCTTACCCTGCTTTTAAAGGGATATTTGTGTTATTTATTTATGCTGTTTATACTTTTTGTGTAATTACTTGCGTGTCAGTTTGTGGCAAAATGTTCTGCAGTGTTCACATGTTGTTTATTACTTTATGGAATTCATTAAAATAGTTTAATTTAAAAAAGTTGAATGCACCTACATTTTTGGAATGTTTTATTGAATAAAATACTATTTTTCCCAATATATTTTATCATTGAGGATTTATTAAAAAAAAAAAAAAAAAGTCTCGTGGGATAAGTGTTTTGTCACACCTCTAGTATTTATGTATATTTATTAAATAAATAAAATGCATAAATGCATATAAATGTACTCTTATTTAAAATGGCTATAATTTCTATGTTCTTCAATTTTGTCTTATCTGCCAAATGAGCTATATTTAATAAATATTTCTTACTACATTTTAGCTGATTAGAAAAAAAAATATTGTTTGTTAGCTTTATGTTTGAGTGATTGAGTTATTTGAGAGAATATTGCAGTATTGTCAGGTAAAATATTGCCACGCTGTGAAGTCTTTCTTTTTGTGATATAAAATAAATCATACTGTGAAATGAGTTTGATCATATTGCCCACGTCTAACCCCTGTGTTCTGTTTGCGCAACAGAAATAAGAGCTGCAACGCAAAGCTCATATTTCTGTTTTACCTTTCCCCCATTTTCTTTGAATCCCGCTCTTATCTCCATCTCCGCTCTCTCTATCCATATGGCATTATCCATCCACCCTTGTGTTAATTGAGCTTTCATCCTGTATCTCCCTGACTGGGGCTGCATTGTCTGTGACGGGCATTCTGATCTGAAGAAGCATTTGAGTGCCACTTATCTCTGAGCTGCCTGTGGAGTTGAGCTGCTCTCTTGTATATCTGAATGAGATTCTACTTTTATTGGAGGGTATGAGGAGAATTATAATGTTTCAGGGACCGCAGAGCCCTTGTTGCCTCCGGCTGGCCTTGAATATAAGTCATTGTATTAATTACTCTCTAAAAGGAGCAGAGGAGGCCAAGCACTGGTCATCTTTTTTTTTTATATATATATATATATATACAGTGCTTTGCATAACCTGTTCAAGGCAATGTTAGAAAATAGAGGAAAGCGCTGTTATAATTAGGATGTTTTAAAATGGCACCAGTTACTGTAGTGCTGTTTCTCTGTCTAGTTAGCACCGATGATGCCTCTACAACTGGAGTCTAGGTTCGTGATCTCTTCATATTTTATTAGACAGTTCACTGATGTTACTTCCTGTTCAGCTGACTGC
Organism: Enteromius trimaculatus; assembly: GCA_032361065.1. Taxonomy (NCBI): domain Eukaryota; kingdom Metazoa; phylum Chordata; class Actinopteri; order Cypriniformes; family Cyprinidae; genus Enteromius; species Enteromius trimaculatus. The sequence continues at coordinate 15,965,607 of JAUMHP010000070.1, read as the reverse complement.
ATCTTTTGCATTTCTGCGTTTAGCAGCCTAGTTAAGGGAGTTGTCAGATTGTGAAAGTCCACCTCATTTGCTTTTAAAAGTTTTATTGTCCGTGTAGTTATAAAACAAAGTAACAGAACAAACTGAGACAGACTCAATCCAGAAGAACTGTGGCCATATCTCCAAGATGAAGAAAAAAACCTACCTGGAAAGTTGCAGTACTGTTCAACACTCGTGTAAAAATGCTGTAAAATGAGAGTGCTTTCAAAATTAATGCTATAAATAGATTTAATTTATCAATTAACTCTTGTATTACAGCTTTTGGTAAAACAGCTTCTGTTCTGAGATACTTGCCCATAGTTGAGTAGCTTTCCAGGTAGGTTTTTTTCTTCATCTTGGAGGATGTTGCCACAGTTCTTCTGGATTGAGTCTGTCTCCGTTACTTCATGCCATTTCAGACAGACTGGATGATGATCAGATCAGATAAATTATTTAGTTTTTATGAAGTTCAGGTTTTTTTCAGAATCCATTTTATTTTTTTTACATGTAAATTTAATTTTAATTTGTGTTTTTACATTGTGTGTCATCATGCATATATTTATGATATTGGTCCACCACTGCTAATAAATAATTAGTCAATTGTATTTTTTTGTAAAGAATGTTTTATGTGAATGTCATACTGCCAAAAATGATGCAGAAAATAATGTTTTTATTGGAGTTGGTAAAAAAAAAAAAAACTTTGACAGACTAACCATCAATCTGAACTACTTGGCCTGCAGGAACTAAATCTTTGTTTTTAAGGCCTGCTTTATTCTTAAAACCGGTATATCGCCCACACTGAAATGCAAGTAAGGTCTTAGGTTTTTTTTTTGCTTCTGTTGCTTGACTAGTTGTGTCTGTAGCCTTCTCCCACTCAAGTTTCATTCATGCAATGTCATCTCTGCTTGAGGTCAGAGTGGAGCAGTTAACACGGTCCAATTGACTGTGTAAACATGATTATGGGGGGCAGGTCGTTTTTATTCCTTCATACTGTAGAAGTCTCTCACCTTGGCTTCTCCTGCTTATTGAAAACCGCATGTGGTCCATAAGGTCACTTGCAATACAATGTTAACCCTGCCCATTGATATCATATGATCCTACACAGCTGTACAAACGTATAGCTTTATAATGCGCTCAAACAAGGGGTGCAAGGCGGTTGGCTATGAAATTCAATTAGATATATATTAGTGTTGCACGATTAATCATATTGCGATGTCAGCCTAGGCGATTACAATACAGCAAATGTTGCGATTTATATTGAATAAACAAATGCATTTGTGGACGTAACAAGACATATTTATTCTTGCATTCACACCAGACACGAATAAAACATAGGTGCTGAAAAAAATACGTGCAATGTGACATTTTTCCCAGATCGTGCAACCCTAATGTATATTAAGGTCTCTTTCAAAATTTTTTGTCATATTCAGGTTTGTGGGGGAAAACAACCGTTTGTAATGAAAAAACACATCATGCAGCACACAGCACACATCATGCTTGTCACATAATCTGACCAATGAGAATAAAGTGTGTCGCCATCAAGGCTTTCACAGCCGATTTTGAGCGACTGCTGCGCCTGACCTGTGCGACTGCTCTCATTTTGCTCTCACGGTAATTTGATGGCACATGTGATCGAAAGGCTTCTGAAGGAGTATGATTACTTTGTGTGTAAAATGGGTTGGAATTTAGGCTATGTTTTCATTTCCGAATTCATTTAATTCTTTTGGAGTCTTTCTAATGAATCAGTTCACAAATCCAAAGGAGTTTAGTAGTTTGAGTTCAACTATTAAATTGAAGACTCTTTTTATTCACTGACATATTATATCAGAAGAAAGTAGGTCAGAACAACATGAGAATAAGTAAAGGATGAAAGATTGTCATTTTTAAAGCGAACTCTTCTTTTAATATCTGGAGTAAACAAGGACTCACAGAACTTTGCGGTTGTCAGTCATTGTGAATTTAACTCTTAACTCTTAATTTAACCTTGTTTATCTGCGTGACATAATTATTGGTGACAATTAAGCACAGATATGAGATCATTAGCCATTTTCAGAGGACTGATAGAGAAATTTACCTTAGCTAAAACATATCGGTCTTTTGTTTCTGGATAATGAAATGTAAGATTCAAAGTAGCACTGATTACCTAATTATTGCAGACGGAGGTTTTCTAATCTGTCATCACACAGTGATATGCTAAATATTAATCACTGTGGTTTTTCGGCCCGCTTGGGTAAAGTTATTTGCCCTGTGTGCGATACACAATGCGTCGCGGGCGTCTTTGTATGCCGAAACGGAATGGGTTTAATTAGGATGTGCTCACTTAGCTGAGCTGCTTTGCATTCACAGCACAAGCTTTTCCCCTTGCCAATTACAGGCCCTCAAAGTTATTCCAAGAGCGTTGCTTTGATGTGCTTGTGTCAGGCGGGACGAACTCCTTGTCCTCATCCGGAAAACCTTCCGTATCGTTCCTCAAGGTTAATCAGTTCTTTTATGTTGGATTAAATCTCCAGGAAATGAACACAAAGGAAGTGAGATGTGAATTTGGCATTTGCTGTTGGTTTTCCTCCTCCCATCAGCGATTAAAAAGATTAAAGGTTTTTCAGTATGAGGCTTGATCGATGCTTAAATCATTCAGACTGATTGCTTTGACCAGACGCGCTTGACGCGTGAATCAGGATTCTTAAATCTAGTCAGGCGTTTCATGAGTTTCTGAAGCCCAATTTCTTCTTTAAAAAGAACAGTCGCCCAATCACTTACAGCTGACTGATCTGTTGATCCAGCCAGTTCGGTTATGAAATCTTTTCATCCTTTTTTGTTTCAGGTCAGCAGCAGAGCCATTGATGCAAAAGGATGTACTTGAATTGCTAAATTTCAAAGTCTACGTTCTCATTTGATGTATTCAGACCATCTCATGCGCTTTTGCTTACTAATTATGTCTGATTTCTTTAAAAATGTGTTACCTAAATGTTTTTTTGTTGTTAATTGTACATCTGAGATGGCTTTTATAATCTTTCAAGTGTATACCTTGTATAATTGTATTCAGAGATCGCCATGAAAATAGCCTCGATGCTTTAATTTCATGTAAAAATCAATAAATAAATCAAAATAAGTTTAATTTAACATTTTACAGTAAGATTTATCAATCTTTGATTGCATAGCCGCCTGTTTATTGTTAGTTTGTTAACAGTTGCAAATTTTTTATTTTAATAATATTATTAGTACATTTTATAATTAATATTAGTGCATGTTGGTAGATAATGTAGTTATGAACCTAAAGTGTTACCATGAATTCTTATTGGCGCCTATCATACGGCGATCCTTATTACTAACATGGTCTCATTCTCACTAACATTTAAAAACACCAGCAAGTCCAAAAAATTAAATCAGATTAACATCTCAAGCAAATGTGATTTATTGTTGTTTTGTAAAGACCAGAGTTTATTTCCATTCATAACAAATAAAATGCATAACAATCAATTTACGCAAATGACATTTGTAAATAATTATATTTCAGCTGGACAGGGAACTAAAGTGGCTGGAGTGAGCTGTGCAGCGTGACCAAAATAGAAATGCTGTATCTGCTAACTTCAGGTTTAAACGGCTTCATTGATTGTAATGCGAGCGATCTAGTCTTGTTGCGTCAAATCAAGCCAAAATGAATCGTTTTGGTCCTTTGGTTCTTGGTTTGAGACCAGCAGTTAAAGAGGTTTGGTGCCGAGCCATGTTTTTTTTTTTTTTGGCCCAAAACCTTATTCTCTTTGTTGGAAACTAGGTGCAAGTAAATGGTAGACACAAATAGAAATGTGAATGTTTATACCACGTTTAATTGTGTACGCTCATTTCTTCTATTTATATTACTTGTCATTGTCTAACAGCCACTAAATTAATCTATAATTGTTCAGTGTCGTTATTAGCAAATCTCAAAAATAAAAACCCAATCTGTATATTATAATTCACTTGTAGGATTTACAGCAATTTTCTTTTAGATTAGATTTCTATTCCATTGTTGTTTTATTTTAACAACATAGAGAATTTACATTTCTGTAATGAGCCTTAGCCTAAACACAATTACTAAATTGGACAGAATGTAATATCTCATTGTGAAATGGAAGAGGATTTACGACATTTGGATTCCTATCCTTGTCTTTTACAGGGTATTCTCAGTATTCTGCAAAGCACCAGCCCTCACTTTTACTCCCTGACATATTTAATGCAACCGGAGATGGCGCATCTCATTTTATAAACCATAACTCTTTTCCATATATTATTCAGCCATCAGACCTCTTTCTGCTGAGTTGCTCTGCCTGAAGCAGTCTTGCTTAGACAGACCCATTTTTAATGGAGCAGGTAAAAAGCGCAAACTTAGAGGAGTGATGGGGCTTCAGCTATCAAACCTCCAACCCGGCCTAAACTTGCAATCCATGGATTCACAGAGCACCTGTGTTGTTGAGGTTTGGTCTTTGCAACTGTCTTACACGGGTTGAAATGCTGTACCAAAGTAGTGCGCTTTCTCCTGAAGCCTTTGTTTTGCATTTTGAGCTGAAGTTTGTGTTCTTCTCTGAGGGTTTCTTCTGTAAGTGCCTTATGTCCAGGCCGTAACAAAAGCTTGTGGTGCGATTGAACCAGAATCTGATGTTAATGAGTTTGAGATGTGTGTTTGGGCTGTACTGATTGAGGTCAGATACATTGGCCCTTCGGCCTCCTTTAGAGCACATTAAGCATAAAAGGCTCTTTTTAATTCTTTGAAGGGTGGAAGGCTGCCTCGTTAGATCACAGTAATTGGTTTTTAGAAGCGAAAAAAGGTTAGTGAAGGAATAAAAACCCAAGGAACCTCCTCAGACTGTTTACCTCTGAGGCTGCTTCTATTTTTGTCTAGAAAGTAGGGATGAGCAAAACTGCATTTTTAAAAATCTACTGAGGTTTGTCTGAATGTCTTGTTCACTAATAAGGGAGCCCTGGGTAATAGGCTAGTTTCAGGTTCACCTGAACCAATGTGTTGCTTGAATTCAAACAGTAGATGGTAAACCACAAAATGTAGAAAACAAGCAGTTTTGTGTAAATTGAGAGGAGTGGACGCTAAAGGATTTCTAAATTATTATTATATATGCAGTCAACCAAGTAGTGTTATCAAAGTGCCCCATTATGCATTTTCGAATATGATCGTTCATGCAGTGCGTCATGTAGCTGTATGTGAACATAAACTATCTGCAAAGTTGTGACGCTGACAGTGCACAATAAAAAAAAGTTATTGTCTATCAAAAACAAGAGTCCACTCACATTGACTAAACGAGTTGTCAGCAATTAGAATCTCTTTCTGTTACGGATCCACGTCGCTAAGTAACATATTTGCATAATGTCAACAAATTTCAACAACTCCCCTGTAGTACAATCTTGTGTTGTGTTCACGTCATTTTACTGATGACTGCTTTTCCAATCTTGGAGTGCAACGTGATATTGACCAAACGCTTGGTCTTAAAAGATGGATCAGAGCCCAGTTTATTTGGACCGGCTTGCTCCTCTGAACTTCTACCTGTAAGTACGATTAATAATTGATGATGGTATTTTCTAGCGATCGTTCAAAATACATATTTGTGTACGTTATGTTGTGGAACAGCCCTGCAGATGTCCTGGTCACCGGCTAACTTGCGTTTCTGTAGTTTTGTTGTTCAGCTGTCTGCCTAATGTAGTTTAAACATTGTGATTGATTGCAGCTTGACTCATCATTAGTTTAAGTAATGATAAACGATGTTTAATGCTGTATTAATGCTTTATACAATGCTGAAGTTCACAACATAGAGGTGTGCCTGATACGGTAGTCCTTGCTAACTACAGTAGTTAATGTATTCTCTCAGAAAGCACCTCTAGTAATGTCAGAAAGTATAGTTTTGGTACAAGCTCTGTGGACCGCTGTAGAGGTAGACCAATCATAAAGGATTGTGCCGTCTGACCAATCACCGCAGTGAGGGCTCACGGGAGGGAGGGGTTTAGACGTCTTCTAACTACTTCACACGAGTCGTTTACAAATCGTTTAGAAATGGGGTAAAATTAAATCTATTTTTGGAGAAAACTAAAGTGTTTTTTGACTTTGCATACATGTAAACCTG
>JAUMHP010000070.1:15854715-15870972 GCA_032361065.1 Enteromius trimaculatus | reverse complement strand
TCTTTTTGTCATTCTAAGAAACAAGAAGTTATATTTTGCTTTAGAAGGTTATGTCCGAGCTTTAACAAAATAAGAAAAATCAAACCCAGTGTCTATTACCTTGGGTATGCGTTTACGAGGCAAACTCAATGATCTGTAAACAGGTCTGGAAGAGTCCGATGGACATTTTTCATTATTTGCATCGCCATCTTGCTTTGAATCTACAATCAACCACATGACAAACATTTGCATGACATTTGGGAATAAACAACTACAACAAATAAGCACTGTAACCAAACACACATCGCTTTACAACATAAAAGCTCCATATTGCAGCTTGATTGTTCTAGAAGAAGCCATCTGAATGCGTGTCATTTAGTTGACATCAGACGTGCTTCTGCTGTGTTGGTGTCTATGAGGTCAGACAATATATAATGTGGAATATTTATGGGCTCCTCCGCTGTGGCGATGTGCAGATCTGCAGGGCGGTAACCTGCTTTCAGACAGACATGCATTCCTGGCATGACTCTGTGACAGAAGGAATTGCGTAACACAAATGTTTGAGTGCTAAAGGCCAGATAAAATGCTTCTCTTTAGGGGTTTTCTGTAAATGCATTGCGTGTTGCGTGTGGACACACCTTATGCAAACTTCTAACTAGGTGGACGACACACTCAAAGCAGGTGATAGGTTTTGGACAGTCTGAAAGGTTCGTTTTATAACGCTTGTACACTTGGCTAAATGTAATAAAAAGTCATGTATATTTTGAGAGCTGAAGGTGCTGAAAAGATATTTGAAAACAAGTCTGTATACTACGCAAATATACACTGTATACTTGCCCACTCTTACAGTAAAATAAATACTGAATATGCAATGAGAAATGTTTAATTAATAGTGAACTACTTGGATTGTTTTCATTAACGCTGAATATTTAATTTGGCAAGTTTACCGTATATATTTGTATTTTTAACCCGGAGCTGTCAAGAAGAAGGTAAAATATTTGTGGCTGATATTATATCAGGAAATGAATATTGAATACGGAATTGAATTAATCGTGTACACTATCGTTCAAGGTTTGGGGTCAGCAAGATTTTTTGTTTTAAATTAATTATTTAAGTCAGTAATTTAATTCATTAAACTGATGAGGGAAATTGGAAGTGACAGTAAAGGAATAGTGCTGTCAAATCAATTAATCGTGATTAATCACTTAAAAAATTACAATTTGTGTTTAGATAATGTGTGTGCATGTAATGTGTGTGTAAAAACAAACTTTTACTTTGAATGCGATTACAATCAATCAATTTAACAGCACTAAATTCTAATGTTACAAAAGATTTATTTTATATAATTGCTGTTCATTTTAACTTTTAATTCATCAAAAAGCAAGAAGAAATGTTCAAATGCTAGCATGCTAGAAATTGATGCATATTTAATTAAACAAGTCTTGGAAGTAAAAAAAAAAAATAATAATGTAAATTCAATATTTTTATAATATTTGTATATTTTTTTAAATTGAAGAAGTCAAGGAGACCTTATTGTATATATGTATACTACCATTCAATAATTATTATTGTTTTATTAATACATTTATTCTGCAAGGAAGCTATAAATTGATTTATTCAATTCAAAAGTGACAGTAAATACACTTACAATGTTAGAAAATTGTTAAATAATTTTCCTGTCAACTTTTTATTTATCAAAATATCCTGACAAAAAATGATCAACAATTACTAAAATTGTAATAATTGTTCACAATATTGCCGTTTTACTGTATTTTTGCAGCCTAGTTGAGCATAAGAGACTCTTTCAAACAACAGTGTACTTGATTCTACATAAAGTATTCTGCACAAGTAGTAGTTTGCCATTCCAAACACAGCCGTGATCCTAACAAGGTTTTGATGAAAGAGTTCATGATCTACCTGAGGGAGGTAGAGGTGTTCCCCGGAAGAGCTCGTAGATCTTGGAGAGGTAGTTGGTCATGCTGGTCTTGTCCGGCTCCTGACTTGCTGCCAGCTCTTTCCCTGTGATGAAAGGCTTAATGCCAAACTCCTTCTCCGCCACATCAAATGCCAGCTGAAGGTTTCTGGCAGAGTCTTGCTCATTGAGAGAGTCGTAATCACTACAGGAAACAAGGTGATAAGAAAAGAGAGCATGGGACCCGAATTAAACAAGCTGCCTTCTTGACATTTATGCAAAGAAAGGACAATGTGCAGCTGTGAAACTTCTCTGCTTACTTTAAGCTACTTTTAACAATATCAACTGACAGACTTGAAAAACGGCCCTCGATAAAGTGTGTGAAATGTCGCACATGGTTATGCTGCTCAAAGGCTTTCTCAGCCAAGAATGCTGAAGTTTAAAAGTCATGCTGTTTCGATGAATAAGTACCGTGTAGCAGGATATCTGTTTTCGAAAGGAAGAAAAGCTGTAACATGGGAAAGCGATTTCTCAAGGGGTCAAAGTGCTTTTCACATGTCCTGCTTATGTTTAGGATTACACAGTAACTAACTGTGCAAAAGCAAAAGCTAATAAACATACAGGAGAGCTGACTGGAATGGTTGCCAAAACAGAACATGATTTGTGGGAATGTCAGGAAGCAGGACAAATATTTATTAAATGTGCTTACGACTTAATTCCATTGCTAATCTTTCACTCATCAGATGAACATTATCAAAGTATCAAACTACTGTTTTACTAAAGATTTTTTTTTTATAGTTTTTTACTGTTTTTCTAAGGATCCATCCTTTAGAATGGTAAATATTAGCATACATTTCATTCTTGTTCATGACATTTCTAGATTTTTTTTAATACAGTACCAAGAGATGTAACAGTACATGTCCTATCATGATGAAGGTCACCTAAATGATCACAGTTAGCAATATTATTACTGTACTGTTGGCATGTGCTGAAAATGTTCAGAACTGTTTGAACACCTCCCAGCCTTCCATCATGTTTTTCACACAAAACAAAGCTACTCTACTCAAAACTACTGTTACTTCACATGCTGGATAGTATTTATTTATCCTCAGTTGTTTAAATCACCATAATCGAGTTTGGATGTAATCATTATGGAAATATGAAATGGTAATACTAACCGTCAAACTGGTAATCATTCCAACCCTAATAGTACGATTCACATGCACTATATAGTACTGTATTATTGATAGAACACCATGCTTGTTGAGAAATGGTATTGTCCAAGGTGATATTATGTTTTTGTGCATGGTACTATTTTTTGTATACTGTAAAATGGTAATTAGTAAAAAGTTTTTTTAAGACTCCATATCCTGTTCACATAATTCTTTTTCTCAGCAATGACAAGAAAAAGGCATGATCTCATTTGTTTTTGATATATGACAAGACAAGACGAGACATGACATGATATATGTGACCCTGGACAACAAAACCAGTCGTAAGTGTTAATTTTCCGGAATTAGGATTTATACGTGATCTGAAAGCTGAATAAATAACCTTCCCGTTGACGTATAATTTACATGGATAGGGCAATATTTGATGAAGATACAACTATATGAAAATCTAGAATCTGAGGGGACAGAAAAATCTAAATGCTGAGAAAATCACCTTTAAATTTGTCCAAAGGATGATCTTATCAATGCATATTACTAATCAATAATTAAGTTTTAATATATTTTTGGTAAGAAATTGACTAAATACTTTCATGGAACATGATCTTTATTTACTATTCTAAGGATTTTTGGCTATTGCTACAAATATACCCCAGTGCCCTAAGACGCCCTTTGTGCTCCAGGGTCACATATTATGATTTGATATGAAACTATGTTTTTAAGACATGTACCAAATTTATTACCTTGGTATTAGCATGTGATTTACATACCATAACCCTATGTAAGTGTCAATCAAATAATTAAAAAAATACTTCTACTGATTCTGCTGATCACAATATTAGTTACATTTTAAACTTGAAATGTATAAAAGGTTTCCTGCAGAAGAGAGATGTTGTAAAGAACCTCACATGAGCTGTGGTCTGAAGCGATGTATGAGAGCACAGAGAGCCAGGCCACTGCTCCAGCAGGAAGTGAGGTCAGTCACATTCACCGCCCTGTAGCCCTCAGTCTGCTTCTGACACCACGTCAGTAACCGACTCGGCCTGATCTCAGATTCTGTTAAACAAACACACACACACACAGAGGAAAATGTTATTTTGAAACTGACCAACCCAAAAATACATAAAAGAGTTGATCTGGACTGAAAGTCCAGGTGACGTCTTGTCTTTGTCAGGCGTCTGAACTTGCCTCATCAATCTCTCAGCAGCATTACGCAACACACTCTTTATTATTTGTTTCAGAGCAGAGTCACCCAAACAGCTATCACAGCTGTTTGTAGGGGCAGTAAAGCCACATGTCAACAAGCTCAAAAGAACAGCAGTAGCAGAAATGATTTATTGTGATTGATTTTGGAAACAGCATGGGAAGAACTTAAAGATATGTGGTATTTCTGTTTTAGCCTCTTGTTTCCTGTTTAGAAGCTAATTAAAGAAAGAGGAAATTCAGCAGAAAAGTGCATGCACAGCACATTTCAGATGTACACCACTGGTCAAAAGTAATGAAGATTTTTTTTCAATATTTAAAAATTATCCATTTATTTGATCAAAAAGACAATAAAAACTAAAGTGATATTTTTACATTTATTATTTTCTATAAAATAGAAAACAGTAATTAGAAATAGTTTCACAGGATCACAATTTTTACTGTATTTTCAGTTAAACAGATGCAGACTTTTAAGAAAACAAGACCTTTTCCAAAATAATACAAACTAATACTAATAATAAAAAATGATGTTGTATACACACACACATATATATATATATATATATATATATATATATATAATAGAAAGTAACACATATTAAAAACATATTAAAAGGACAATTCAACTAAAAATAAATATTCAGTCATTGTTTACTCACTCTCATGTCCTTCAAGACCTACTTTACCTTTTCTTTCTTCTGTGGAACATGAATAAAGATACTTAGAGAAATGTTCAGGCTGCTGTTTTCTATGAACACAAGCAGAAAGTGGCAGGTGCCTCGGAAGAGTTTTAGTGTACAACTTTTTATAGCCCACTGTCATCATGTTTTATTGTATAAAAATAAGCAGCGTGAACTTTCACAATTTCTTCTTTTAAATTTAACGAAGCTGAGAAGCGCACACAGGTTTGAGGGTGAGTAAACAATGCAGTTCCAGTTTTTGAGTGAAGAATTCCTTTGAGCAGCATCTCTGGAACGTTCCTGACTCTTTACTTAGGCTTTGGCTCTGCTGGTAATAACAAATCTCAGTCTGGGTCGAATTCCCTCAGCAGAAATAAATCCTACCTCTCCCTGAACCTGCCACATCGTGGGAGGAGTGCACTCGATCTGCTGTTTTGAGAGCGTTCCTAAAACAGGAGCTGCCTGTTATCTGCAGCAGGTAGGAATGCTGCAAACACTCGTCTTAACTCGAGTTACTTGCCTGTTGTCTGTGATTATCATATGCAAATCTCAGCTCTCATATACAGTGGGTAACTCTTGAGGAACTCTTGGATGGTGCACTCAAGTAAAAGAGCGGAGGATAATTATATGTCTGTGATTAGAAGTTTCTTCTAACCTCGCCTGGCCAAGTTGACAGGGCGGCGTATCGTGGCGGCCCGTTCCAGAGAGCATGACTTCATCTCTCCACAGATATAGTTGTTGCGGACCTGCAAAGGAGAAAAATAAACAGTAATGACAGTTTCAATGAGAGCAAATGCATAAAATTCATATTTACATCTCTAAATACTGATTGGGTGAGCCATGATTAAATCCTTGTTGAATAACAACAAAAATAGTTTCAACTGTAGGCATTTGTGGTTGCAAAGCAGATTTATTTTACTATTTGAATATGTTTTACTATATTAATGTTTTACTATATTAATATGCCAATTTGCTCGACATCTATAGGTTGACTAATTTATTTATTTGCTTTACATGGCAAAAGTTTGGAATCATTTTTTAGATTGTGTAATGTTTATTAAATAAGTGTTTTATGCTTACCTGCATTTCCATAATATGCTGACTTGGTGCTCAGTTAATATCAATTACTAATTGTGCTCAATTTTGAATAGTGGTTCTTATAATAAATGTTGAAAAGGTAGCTTAATCCTTTCTAAACACTATAAATGTCTTTGCTGTCAAAATATATGTACAAATATACATTTGATTTTAAATTAACAGCCTATTTACAGTACCTTGAGACATAAATGAGGGGTTTTGGTATAGGTTTTTTGCTGCTTAACAACATTAATCTGTGGCTGCAAGAATTAATCTTTGCCATCATAAATTACATTTTCAAATATAGTAAAACAGAAAAAAATTTAATAAATTTTTAGATTGCAATAATATTGCACACTATTACTAGCTACTTTTTCTTAATGAACTTAAAGGTTCCCCATCACCCCATTTTAATGCACATTTTGAAGTAAAGTAATGAGAAACCAGTGATGCCAACACCAAATTTTGAATAAAAATCCCTGAAAGGTGCTCTATGCGATCTCAAACCGTATGCATAACCCCTTGATCATCTTGCTGTCTGCCCTCTAAATACATCGGGAAAAAACACGGTCTCGAAAGACAACACAGAGGCTGCAATACCAAAACAAACACTATGGGTACAGGATGTTCATCACAACAAAAACAAACTACGGCCAACCAATCGGCAAGAAATCTTGTATCCAACATCGCATAGAAGCACCTTTAAGATAAATGCTGTTTGTTTGAGCTTTCTGTTCATTGTTGAATCCTGAAAGAAGGTGCATCTACAAAAATATTTAGCATAGCAACTGTTTTCAACGTTGATAAAAAGAAAGCACCAAATCAACATATTGAAATGATTTCTGAAGTGTCATGTGACACTGGGGACTGGAGTAATGGCTGCTGAAAATTCTCGCTTTAACAAAGTCAATAGGACACTAATTTGTATCCTATTTATGGAAAGCGCTGGATACCTTTCTTCGTCTAGCAGACAGTGTCTTATTAAGAGTGACTTTTCTACTTTGGTGTCAGTTCACCTAGGGCAACCTGGGGGCTAAAGGATTTGCTGTAGGGCACACTGTTCTTTATCTAGATGCATTTTTAATATGGGTGACATCTCACATCTACATTATTCTCCAGGTTCCCACTGTTCACGGCTGTTTATCACATCTGTTTTGAGGGCAAACCAGTTCAGGACATGATCACCTGCCTGCAGAGCCATCCAGAGCACCTGTGAGAGTCCCTCAGTGTCCCCTTCTCCACCACCATCCTTCATTCTGTTAGATGGTCCTACCTCCAACATTTCTCATGTTCTTCTCATGTGTTTTTTTTTTTATTAATATACTCATACAATGCTATATTTTAAAGTTCTATTTTTTTTTTTTGTCCCAGGTCCAATTGCTACACTAATGGTTAGGCTTGAACTCAGGGGTTTGTTTCGAATCTAGCAGGTTTTGTGGAAACCATGTGTTGAGAAGCCATGTGTTGTTTTCTATTCAGTTTGAGCCTATAGGGCAAGGGTGCCCAACCCTGCTCCTGGCGATCAACTGTCCAGCAAAGTTTAGCTCCAACTCTAATCAAACTAATTACGTTTTCTAGGATTTTGATTAGGTGTTTGATTAAAGTTGGAGCTAAACTTTGCAGGACAGTCGATCACCTTGAGCAGGGTTGGGCACCCCTGCTATATTTTTAACTCTTTTCTCTCTGTCTGACTGCCCTCTTGTGGATGGCCCACAATATCACCTCACTGACAGAGATGAAATGCCTCTTAAATGATGATAGAGATCTCATATAGAGGCTCACTACAAGTTCATATTGAGAGCAAGCACCACGACACGACTAGAACGCCTCCGTTACAATCGTTAAGATCCAGTAGAACCAGCATAATACCAGTTTTTGATACTGTTTCACTTCATTTAAGCTAGGTTTAAAACACTCACTATTTCAATTGTAATTGCTTAGTTTCATACTGATAAATGTTGAAACTGCCATTTACACTGAACTTTTTGGGTCACGGTAGATGAAGTAGAACTAGATTTCTGTAAAGATGCCTTTTAACTCCTCACTGGTCAGGAACAGCTGTCACAGGTCAACAAGTACTGTACTTGAAATGAGATTTCGTTTTGTCTTAAAAGACAATATATTCTATAAAAGGGGCTTAAATCAGTCACCTCAGTTTCCCAGCAACCCCCTTTTAAGACTAAGTGCTTTCAAGACTGGGAGAACATAAAAATTTGTTATAGAATGACATAGTTGTCTTTACTTTTTATCATGTTACAGTAAAAATAACACAGTGTTGCATATCTAAGCTTCAAGAATGCAATGAAACCTACAATCATCAGAGATATTTTAGCATCCTGATCAAGTACCATATCTACAGTTCCTGTTGTAATAACTAAAAAATACTAATGTAATCTTTATTTGTATTATGAAAAAAAGGAAGGAATGATTTAGTAAGATCTGTGGTTTTCAAATGAAGGAGTGTATTACGGGAGCAGCTAGTGTTTGGATCCATAATGGCCTTCTTTTAGCACTATACTGTGCTTATAGCTCTGTTAGGTCATGCCTAACTCAAGACTAGGTCTTGGCATGTATCTGTTACAGTGTGTGTCATTTTTCCTGTTATTTGTATTATTTTCAGTGTTTATGTAAGTTTAATTCAAAGTACAAGTATTAAGCTGTGGAAATGTTGCTGTGTACTGAGTCTAACACTCCAGTGGATTAACTATGTATGTTTTCACGTTGATATATGAATCCGTCCTGGTTTTTTTTCCTCTGAGAATGTGATCATTTTTACAAGTTGTGGCTTACAAATGTCAACAAAGCTGACCGTTGAAACATACAGTATGCTGCTTTTGAAAGTAACCAATAAATTCATCTCTGTGCTAAATATGTTTCTTTCATTATTTATATTGGTTTAAAGGTGAGCAACATTGCTACTGCAACATTTTAAGATCTTAAAGTAGCATAAAATAGTCCCATGCTAGGCTGTAGCCCACAAGAAACAAAGATAAGGAACTAAAAACTACATTAAAATTGCGGTTTATGAAGTGATGTTGACAATCAAGTTTCGGGAGGAGCTATGACGCAATGATTAGTTACAGCTGTTTCCAATCCCCTAATCAGTCTCAACCAATCAAAAGCATAAGCCTCCCCCTTATTCATCTCGTTGCGCATCCCTCCTCCCCCGATGCTTCGCTTCTTCCTCCGGCGGGGAGGGTCGAGCCGGACATCGAGCTCAGCCCTAGGGTTCCATCTTCTAGGGCTCGCTCCCCGGACAGCACGCCAAATGCGCCTAAATTTCTATCGTAAGGGAGAGCGAACTCGTGAAGCTTAGGAAATCACAAAATGAGCTGTGGTTATTTTATGTCTCTATAGCCCTAGTGGTTCCTAATATAAATATATTAAGTTGTGCAATGTTGTATAGGGTTCCTTTAAATATTGTTTTAGATATTGGGGTGACTTTTGATTAAAAAAAAAGTTAAGAACCACAACAAACAAAGGAAGTTATTTGTATATTTTACCTTGTATATTCAACTACTATTGGTTCTATTTAGTGCTTTTTCCTAAAGTGTAATATTAATCAACCTGATAACGCTGAGTACCGTATTTACGTTTTTAATTAACATTCCTTTCTGAACACACATGATTTATATTCAAGACATTTTTTCAAATTTCAGTTGCAGCACAAGATGAATGGTGATATTAACATTTTATTCCAGAATGAATGTTTTTTTTCTTTTGTCAAAATGTATTCAATAATAAAATACAACCCCAAATATCCCAGAATCAGGGACTATGGGTGTCAACAGTTTGCAAAACAAAAACAAGGAAAAGGAAAGTGAACAGCTCCTCAATAGAAGCCACATCTATACATCCTGCTGGATTTCATAGTGATATCTATGAAACACTTCAGAGCATCTTTAAAATCAAATTCTACGCTCCACGTTCTATCATATTTGCATTTGTAACTGACAATTGATGTTTCTCTTTCGATCCATCGTCATCATAGTCTTTCTAAAGTGTCATTAATGACAGTTATGATAATGCAAAATAAATCATTTATTGTTAATTCCTACTTACTGTTGAAGATGCTCCAGAGGCTCATAATAACTCGTATGTTTTAAAAATGACATCATAACAAATAAGCTGCATGGATTTGACCAATCTCACAAACATCTATTTTACACACACGTACAAAGAGATATATATTTTTAAAAGAGCAGATTGATCTTTGCAAGAAGCAGTCCAAGACACTCTGACTCAAATAGATGCTTGTATCCTTATCAAACTAGTTTTCCTCGTCATCATCATCATCATCACCCCCAAAAGACAGCAGGCTGTTGTTCTTCACCTTCGCGCCAGCTTTTGACTCTTTCTTTTCCCCATCCTCACTTTTCTTCTTCTTGCTAGAGCTGGCAGTAATGCCTTCGAATTTATCAGAGGAGCGTTTGACAGGCTTCTTAAAGACAATCTTCCCATCCGGTGGAGGCTGTTCATCTGAAGAAAATAAAAGCATTTATTTTAATGAATGCTTTATACTTGCTGAACAACAGAACATTAGGGAAGACCGGAGTGATTTTTTACTTCTTTTTTTGTCATAACTCCCATACAAATCCACCTGCCATCCTTTGATACAAGAAACATGTATATGTGACAAATAGTATTACATTTAAAATGTCAGATATAACCAGAAGTCAAATATATATCATATTAAAATAGGGATATAAAACACTGGTTCAATCTGGCAATGTAGTCTACAGTTAGTCTACAATGTTACAATAGTTTTATTTTATAACTTTTGAGAACAGCCAAAAGTTTAAATTTCACAGCAAGACCAGAAAGATTGCATAATCCTTTCATTGCTATGCAAGTATTACCAAGTCCCTCACCAATCACATTCTGAGCATCATCAAATGACCAAAATATCTGATTATCTAAATATATATTAAGACCACTATTTTAGTTTCATTAAAATTAAGCTTTTTATTCATAGTATTTTTTACATATTTTAATATGAATATTGTACCACTATTTATAGTATTAGAATTATGAAAGAACCAAGTTATGAAATGTTTAAATAATAAAATTGCATTTTACTTATGAATGCAATATTTATTACATGTGCACCTTTACAACTTTTTTTTTTTTTTTTAATGCAATTTCATTGACAAAATTATTGCATTTTGAGTATCATAAATCATATATGGGTCGATGATTGGAAGCTCTGAACTGCATAAAAGATATGGTTTGATATATTTTTGGTCTCTATGTATTACCTTTGTCTGAATCCTTTGTATCTTTTTTGATTTTCATAACCTCTTCAGCACTCAGATCTCCTTTTTTCAGAACCACAACCTGCGGCATCTCGTCCTCCCGATCACTGTCACCACTGTCTTCATCCAGCTGCGGCATCTGCTGCATCTGCACAAACAGCAACATTTATTTAGTATTCGATGTTATACAATGAATAACCGAATGCAATAAAGGTTGCATGAGAAAACCTAGTGAGCTAAAAGACTTGCGTTTCATTTGCATTTCAGGCACGACCAGTGCAACTAAAACACTTACTTTAGTCTCTACGGTCGGTCCTTCTTTAAAACCAACATCATTTTTGAATTTCTTCAAAAAAGATGGTTCGGCTGGCTTCACCCATGATACATTACCCTTTTTACTCATTGTGTCTCAGTTCAAATCAGTCTGATTAATTGCAAATGCGTTTACAAACACTAAACACTCAAGACCAGGCGCATAAAGGTCGCGTTCATGAAACCTCATCAATACGCGTCTGTAAACGACCAATCAGCGCTTTCTCTCTTTCACGCATTGGGAGCTAAATATTACTTGCAACTATTGCTGTTACAAATTATCTCCTCAAGAGGCGCTTAGTGGCTCAGAAAGTCGAGCTACTGATCTACGTTTATATCACAAAGTGTTTTTTTTTGTATAATATATATATATATATATAATAAATTATATATATTTTTAATAATTTTAATAATTGTTAAAAATAAAAATAAATCTGATTGGTTCATTATGAAAAGCGTTGAAAATAGTAACACTATTCACATAAAGGCTACACTTTTTTTAGCAGTGAAAATAATTTTCGTTCAAATAATTTCTCTTCAACATTAAAAATTACAGTTGAGAGTAAACTTGAAAATATTAATAAATCATTGAAAACATTATTGAAAACATTATAAATATTTAAAATACGACACTCAGAGCTACGTCAAACGCAAGCTCAAGTCCCGCCCATTTGTTGACTACCGTGTTTTTAATGCTGGTCGTCACTCTGCCTGTGTGATTTATTTCTGTTACGCACAGTAAGAAGTTTCTTTATTGTTTTGTGTCTTGCAAACTATGGCAGTCAAATAATACTGTTATCACTGTCGAGTCTGAGTGACTCAGTCGGACCGAACTGGAATTATGTTGCCTGGGGTGTTTTATGCCTTAATGGCGGGGTTTCTGGCAGCTTTAGCATCATCTTCTGCTAAGTTGTCCCTAGGTGCTGAATATCTGAAAGATGTATGCGAAACAGGGCTGAAGAGCTGGACAGATGGACAGGAGAACACTGATGGAGTTGATACTACAGCTTGTGACTGGGTAAGAAGTGCTATTAGGACATTATGATAATTTAAAAATAGCATTGCAATGAACATGTAATACTTAATTACAGTTACATATACCCCTGCGACTGCTTTGTGGTGGTCTTTTGTTCACCTGCAATGCTGTGATGTGGACCCTCTTCGCCAAAGCACTCAGGCACTCGTCTTCCTCTGCCCGGGCCACTGTGACCACCACTGCCTCAAATTTTATCTCCTCTGTGAGTTTTCTCTCCCTCAAACTCTCAAATTCATTTGAGAAAGCAGTTATTTTATGATTTAATATTGTCTTTTTCCAGGCTTTTCTTGGACATGTGATTTTTGGTGAAACTCATGCCACGCTGTGGTGGGTTGGTATCATTTTGACCCTGACAGGGCTTTACGTCTTGCATGGATCAACTCCTCAGGCTCCACAGGAAAATGTGGATAAGAAATATGATTAACAGGAGAATACAGGGAGCAACAATTTCTTACCCAATGCTTGCAGTGAAATCAATCATGTGAAAGCTGTGAAAAAGCACTAAGAGCTAATAAGGATTATTTATGCACCGCTGTATATTAAAATGATCTATGCTAAATTGATATATATTTTTTTCTGTTGTAGGGTTGCTTTTGTATTTATGTTTTATTTTGATGCATCAGTGTAAAATAATATGAACAATTACACAAATACTTGAAATGTGTATGACTTTAAGCCTATTGTCATGCAGTGGACTTGCTCTATATCTTGCCTTAATCATGTGGGTTAATTGCATACAAGTTTGTAATAAATCAGTTTATACTCGTTTATAACTATGACCTGAAACATATTTATGACTTAAATATATGGATATTTGACCAAATGCAGCTGTGGATCTCAAATGAAATTTTATTTCACCTCTTAACTTTCTCTGAAACATCCTTTTTCAATGCCAATTCTTCCACTCGAACTAGCACTCCAGTCAGAACAATGTAGTCGAAATGATGCACACACGATGTGTATAAATGTTTTTGGTAATTAAATGACTATTGGTTGTCAAACCACTGACCTGGACTCTATTTTAAAGAAAAACCCAACCACAGCATCTATTGAGCAGGACATTATTATGTATTCTTACTCAGAAATTGCATCTGAAAGTTGACCTGGCACTACGTGGGTGTATAATAGCCCACCTGCAACCATACACTTTTATTCAAACAGCTACAGATTTGTAAAAACAGCAAATTTATTAGAAGAAGTTTAAATCGACAGTGTGCAGCCATGGGAAACATCAGGTAATGGAAAAAATCTGGAACATAATAACAATAATGTAGCCAGTAATGGAAGGATTTATAAAAAAAAAAAGAAAAAAAAAAGGCCACAAATACAATAAAAAGAAAGAACAATAAAATTGTAAAACATCAGTGAAATCCTAGGATGATATAGTAAGTCTTACATGCATTTTTGCTAATTATGGAAAAGGCCTACAAATGAGCACCATATTTTAATATTGTCAAATTTTGCATCTGAACTTGTATATTCCTGATTCACACCCAAGTTTATAGAGTTTCAATGCCAGGTCATTAAAAAAAATTCTTAGGATATATTAAGGCATTTCATATATACACAACTATTTACTGTGATCGTGTCAATGTCCTATAGGAAAGAATTCACTTACAGTTACTTTATGCAGTATTATTAATATCCTATATTTTATCAAACATAGATATACAAAACTAACATATATCACTGTTGCAGGAACAGCTGGCATGATGAAGTACGTTATCTGACACAGTATAAGTTTCTCTTTAGAAGGGTTAGCTGTATTTTTGGTTTTAAATACTGCTTTAAGGCACTTTGGTACAGTACAGAAATGTTTTTTTTCCATACGCTAAAAAAATGAGTCCATATTAAAATCTTCACAGTAGACTCTTTGAAAGACCAAAGCAGGAAAGTCACAGGGTTTTTGATCTAATGAGGTTCCAGAGGAATCTCAATCACATCTTCCTCAATGATTTCACCCTGCGGGAACACAGGAACAGGATCCAAAGTATCTTTCTGGCATGAGAGATCTGTGAAAGGGCTCAACCAGGCCATAGACAGAGGCCCACCGAACGCTGACTTCATAGCTTCCCAGGATGTTGGCTTCTCCCATGTAGGGTCTTCACGCTTCAACTTTTCAATGCCCTGAAAAAAGAAAAACAACACCACTGTGATCCTTGAGATATGAAATAATACGCTCCAAAAATAGATGGAAAACAACATCCATATTGGCAACTTAAATTCCACTGATTGAACTGAAAAGGAAAGCAAATTGTTACCATGCAAAAAAAATAAAAGCATGAGGAGCGATTCATTTTACTCATGCACCTGCATGCTTCTGGTGTTTAATCTTTAATATGAAATAACCCGGCTGGAAAAAATGGTTCGACTTTCACTTCATGGCACAAACTAAAAACACACAGAGCATGCAGCATGCCTTCACATTACAAATGAGGTATCTAAAGGAAAAGAAAGACAGATCATTTTAAATAGCATGCATTGTGTCCAACGGACAAATGTGTCTTTATACCGGTAGCAATCAAAGCTTACCTCCATCTCACACCAATCAAACAGGGACATCAGCCTAATTTAATACTAAATGTAATTAGTTGCTTTTTCATTAATTTTAGTTCCCCCCAAAAAAGATTTGATATTTTAGAACAAGGGAATTACTCATTAAACAACACAAAATATACAAAAGGAGAAAACTAGGTTAGTGTCAAAGACAGACAAGAAGTGGAAAGGAAGACAAAGACCAAGCAAATTTAGAAACATTTGGAACTCTTGAGAGATTGCAACACAGTTATTTTGTGATGTGAATGGCATTTTAGCTGCTGATTGAAAAAAATCCACTGCCAGACACATTGTCACATAAAGCACTAATGACAGAGTGTTCAGGTTTTTAATCATTTACCATTTGTCAAAGAAGAACAGAATGATTGTCTTTTTCATACACACCTAAATGTTCAAGCACATATCATCCGTTCATCATAACAAAAATGTATATTATTAAGATGTAAAATGCAGAAAAAAACAAAAAAATGTTAAATCAATTAGGTTTTTAAAAAAAACATTTTTTAAGCCTGTTCCTTCCTTAAACATTTCTGCAATCCAAGTTTATATAAACATACCAAGTAAAAAAAAAAAGTACAGAGTGTATATTGAGTATAGGAAGTAAATCTGATGTTACTGGCAGCTGAGTAATATCAGTATTGTATCACTCAAAATCGTATGTGTAACAGCACACATACTCATATCTCAAAACACATTCTTTACATTTATAAACAAATTAATTTCATTAAATAGAATTATTTTCAATGTTAAGAATCGGGGGTGTAGAAATGAGCTGACAATGCACTGATAATGGAATTAAATAATAGTTAAATTATGTTCTACAATATTTGTGAAAGTAAAAAATAAAAAGTATAATTTTATCAATATGTAAATTCTGTCTCTTTTGTTTTTTACAATTTTGAAAAATCAAATGTCATGACTGCATTATCTAGTATTGTCACATTGTCCTGGGGCCTGTTCCATAAAACAAGTTTACCAAATAAGCCAGGCTTATCACAGATAGTCTGACTTATTTTAATACAAATTAACTGGCAATAAGTCAGACTAACTGAAATAAGCCTGGCTCATACTCTAATCT
>JAUMHP010000070.1:15842394-15854615 GCA_032361065.1 Enteromius trimaculatus | reverse complement strand
GTTAATTTGTATTAAAATAAGTCAGACTATCTGCCATAAGCCTGGCTTATTTGGTAAATTTGTTTTATGGAACAGGCTCCCGTGGTCCTGTATTATGTCTTGATTATGTTATGAGTTATGAGTATTTAAATAGTGTCCTTTTGAGTTCTAGGTTCTGTTCCATAAAACAAGTTTAGAGTACAAGCCAGGCTTATTTTGGTTAGTCAGGCTTATTGTCAGTAGATTTGTTACGAAATAAGTCAGATTGACTAAAATAAGCCTGGCTTATTTGGTAAACT
Organism: Enteromius trimaculatus; assembly: GCA_032361065.1. Taxonomy (NCBI): domain Eukaryota; kingdom Metazoa; phylum Chordata; class Actinopteri; order Cypriniformes; family Cyprinidae; genus Enteromius; species Enteromius trimaculatus. Next base: position 15,854,337 of record JAUMHP010000070.1, on the reverse strand, counting down.
TGTTTTATGGAACAGGCCACTGGTTGTCGGCCGTTGAATGTTACATGTGTTTTTCCAGCCGTCTTGGTCCCTGTTCATCGTGTTCGTGGATTTATTATTAAAGACTGTTTGTTTTCCTGCATCCCCGTTTTGCTCGGTTTCTGTCTGCCAAGAAGCCGGGTAAAATCATGACGGTATATAATCACTCGAAATCAAGCTTTGTCAGAACATTTATACCCCTGTTAAACTTCCCATATGGATTATATATTTTTTATATTTTGTATACAGCCAGTGTCAATAATGTTAAGGCCTGCTTACACCAAGAATAATAAATATAAGGATAACTATATGTACAGCAGCTCTGTTTATATTTAAGTGCTTTTATAAATATTTGTAATAATTTATAACCTGGAATAAAATAATTGTGACTCCAATGATATTTATATATTTATAAAACTCAATGTAAAGTGGACTTCACTATTCTCACAGAATGATTTATAGTTATCATTATAGTTATTGTCCTTGGTAATTTTTTTAATCTGTCAGCATAATAAACCATTTTATTGAATGGTTGTCAGTGCTCTTACATTGTAGCTACTTATATAAATAAAAAAACTGATTGTTTAAAAGTACCTTCAGAAAGTAGGTTATCATTGTGGACAGTCTGGCATGATTACAATAGTGATTATATTAGCATAAATTGGCTTCTATTATCTGCGCAACATTCATCTTCATTTCGGTGTAGCTAGGCAGAGATACTTAAGATAATGACATGATATAGCATCCACTTAGTGTTCTGAATTAAAATAAATAGAGGCAAGGATAATTGGATATGCAATGATTTGTTCTCTGGAAAAAAAAGGAGATGAAGGTTATTTAGTCTCACTGGTAAAAGCTCTGTTTGAGTCGGGATTACAAACAAATTAAAAGATGTTGTTTATAAGGTCAGTCCAAGTGCACTCGAGTCTCTAGCTTAAAGCTTCCTGAGCTCAGACCACATACTGGTAGGGGTCAGCTTTCCCGTGGTCAGGTGTGGAAAACGGGCTAAACCATGCTATCGAGAAGGGGTGTCCGAATACCGCCTTCATGTTCATCCATTTTGTTTTTTTAGCCCATCTTCTCTCTTCCTTTTTCAACTGCTCTATGCCCTAAAAACAAGAGATAACCGAGACTTCAGAGTGTGTGAATATTACAAAACAATTAGAGGAAAAGAACAACTGACCCATTCCATAAAACAAAGAACTTCATCCAAATGTTTGTTTCTATTTCCATAATACAATACTTGCATACTGCTTAGTCCATTCAGCGCAGTATACACTGCATACTGCCCACTTATTTTTATAAAAAGATTGTGGAGTATAATATATTATATAATGGTATGCATCTAAAAAAGAAATGTAAAACATGGTACTGTAACTTTTTAAACAGTTAACAGTGTTTTTTTTTTTTTTTTTTTTTTTAATCTAGGTGTATGTAAAAACGTATTGACTCTCAATATTCCGATCAAATAAGGATTCAAGAAAGAGAGGTTATATTAGTTCAGCTTATTTATTTTAAGTATTTTATTCTGGGATGATGTGTTGGTTGTGTCGTAATTTTACTCAAGGTTTTCTAAAAAAAAATACATTAACTTAAACGAAATGTTTTAAATAATTAATCATAATACTAATAGTAATATTTATTTATGTATATATTTATATGTACTTATATGTATGTACAAAATTCAAAATCTGGGGTAAGTAAGATTTGATAACGTTCTTAAAAAGAAGACTCAAACGCACTCATGCTCACTAATATGTATGCATACAACCTTTTCAAATGTAACATATATTTAAATTTCAATTACACACAATATACATAACATACACTACCTTCAAAAGGTTTGGGGGTCAACTTAAAAAAAAAAAATTCTGTGTTATTATTAGTGCTGTAAAACAATTAATCATGATTTATTGCATCCAAAATATAGATTTTTTACATAGCACATGTGTGTGTACTGTGTATATTTATCATGTATATATAAATACACACACATGCATGTATATATTTAAGAAAAATATGTTATGTTCATATACATATACAATATATTTATATAAATATATACATGTAAATAAGTGTACATATTTTCCAAATATATGCTGTATGTGTGTGTATTTATATATATACACAAATATACACAGCACACACACATTATGTAAACAAAGACTTTTATTTTGGATGTGATAAATCGCGATTAATCGTTTGACAGCACCATTTAATAAATATCAAAATGTGATTTATCCCTGTGACGGTTACTCCACTCTTCAGCGTCACATGATCTTTTAGAAATCATTCTAATGTGCAGATTTGGTGCTCCGTAAGCAATTCTTCTTACTATCAACTGAAAGCTGCTTAATATTTTGGAGAAAACAAATCCTTTTCTAGCTGCATCTATAGAACAGGAATACGTGTTTCCAGGTTAGCTGTTAAAATTTCACAAGACCATGTGTTATGCAAGTACGTTGACCAAAGCCCAAGTGTCTCAAGTGTCACCAATTTACAGTGTATTTAAATAATACTGTAAAACGAATAGATGTATGCTACTATTATTTAATACACAGTGACCTAGTTATACTAGTTGCATATGTGTTACATTTCACAAGCACCGTAGCCTTTTTTTGATAAAACTGTCCACTCGCTTGAAACCAGAAACAATATCGGACCACATATCACACACACAAGCACTAAGTCCACCACGTTCGCCCACTGCTGAAAGGAAGCGATCTCTTACCGTCTCATCTGTGCAGATGGAATGGATTTGGGTGCCAAACATCACAGAGGTGAAGATGAGGAAGAGGAGGCCCTCAAAGCACAGGAGGATGAGGAGGATGACAGTGGCTGGAGGGGAGAAGGTACTGCACTCTGGGGTCAGGAGGGGAGAGGGAACACATACAGCCTTAACACACATACAGCTATACAATAAACCATCACAACTATAAAGGTACATTTAGTCTATTTATAATTACTTGTATAAGAGGTTTTGTGTGAATTAATATCTCTGTGCAAACTAGGACATGACAGGCTTGTAAAGCATCAGCACGTGTGCTATATACCACCAAGCTATATACCAGTCCCTGTTTTGAAAACACCCTTGGCAACTATTTTTCCTCGTTTGGATTGACATTTAAATGCTACCGTTTAAACGTTTGGGGTCAGTAAAATTTGCTTCGTATTTATTAAATTGTTTTCATAATCAGCAAGATTGCATTTAAGTACAATCAAGCAGTTGACGGCAGCCATTGACTTCTATTGTATGGAAGAAAAACTACCGACGACAAGTATTACTCAAAATACCTTCTTTTGTTTAACAGCGAAAACTCATTTGTACAGGTTTGGCACAACTGGAGGATAAGTAAAAGCATTTTCATTTTTTGGGTGACAAAATGTATTTAGATTTTTGTTTCTAAAACTAGAAACCTCTTAACCCCAATCCTTTAAATAAGGAAAATAATTCCAACACATTTTCCTCATAATACAACCTGCACTTATATTTTTCAGCAGCAAACACAGTTTGAAAAATGCATGCAAAGCTGAATAAAATTGCATATAAAATGATCACTGGAGCTGTGGTAGAGAGATAAGAATGTCCTCATCTGAACATTGTATGCTTGAATCGGCTTCTCATTCTTCATTAACTGTCCACTTTATATTACATTACATCATATTATATTTACATAATACTGTTTGTCCATCATAAAAAAGTGCATGTGATTTTCTGTTCCGCACACATTAACATTCACATGCACACAGACAACTGACAAATACGTTTATGATGCTTTTATAGTGCTTTTGCATGCTTTTTAGAGATAAAAATAGGTACACTGTAAATAAATGAATAAAATAACTAGTGTATTCACTGTACTGAAAGGAAATACACATTACGAGGCTGAGGTAAATGACACAATTTACATCTTTGGGTCACTTTAAAAAATACTAATTGGTTTTCGGTTGGAGTGCTTTTTCCTGTAGACAACTAAATTGCATGCCTGCTATCTGACCCTAATACCGTAAGAACACTGGGGTCAAGTCATCAGTCATGCTAAAAATAAGCTGCTTTTCTTACTTGTCCAGTCATCTTCGAAGCAGTAGAGAAAATGAAAGACCACCATGACCAAGGAATGCAGAGAGATCAGGGAAATGTACATCTGAAAAACACACCAGCACCCACATTAGATGTTTGTTAGTTTCCAATCGCCAAAATGAAATAATACATACAACTAAATTTAATGTTAACGACACTTTCAAATTCTGAAGGAAGTTAATTGAACTGGTATCAGCAAATCCAGAAATAGTTGCGGCCAACACATGTATTTTTAGAAGTGCACATGATGAGCTGTATAAATACTCACAGTAAAAAGCACAAAGTACTTCTGGTTACTTTCCCCAACACAATTGTTAACCCATGGGCAATGATGATCCATCTTCCGTATACAGCGCTTACAAACACTAAGTTTGTAAAGAGGGGTGGAAAAAAGAAAGAGATGAGTCAACCTTAACACTTCCAAACAACTGAAAGACTAAGATACGGCTTTCACTAAGACACTAAGCTTCTTATAGAGGGGTTGCGGAAAATAATGTAAACACTTATTATTATAGGGGTTGATATCATTTGTGTAGTCATTGCCGTTCTCTTTTGTTTATTTTATTTGTTTATTTAGTACAAGCCGTGGGTGAAATGGATGACTTCCAAAAAAGACACAAGAGCCTGTTTAGCAGGAGCTTCTGTAAATTTATCAGCTCAATTGTTTGGTGTTTTATAGAGTTGTTTGGCTTTCCAGTCTTTATGGTCATGGCTGCATACATAAGGCATGGGAAGACTTCATAACTAAGAAGAATAATCGGCGGAACCTGAAAGTGAATAATAGAGACTGTCAAACACTAAGGAGGATCGTGTCTAAACAACACAAAACAACTGCCGCAAAGTGACAGCAAACCTCAATAGACTATTCATGAAAGAACTACAACTGCTAAAACTTCAAAGGGGTCATCCGGTGCCGCATGGGAGTGTGTGTACACAACCACTCTACAATGATAAAGATCCACCAGTAGTTTTCTTTTAATTTAATAAAAATAAGTTGCCCCTTCTGAAACCAAGGCATTCTCAAATGCATGTTGGTGTGGCGTCACACCGACAGAGGTCACTCCCCCAACAGTTGATTGACAGCAGCGTGTCACAAAGACTGAACTGGTGTCATACCTCAGACCCGCCCTGAGTGAGCCGTCATCCGACCAAATGCACCCTTGATCAACCGAAATGCGTGGACAGCTGGAACAGTCTGGCCAGCTCAATCCCCCCTCTTGAATATTATCAAACCACTGTTTTAGAGACATAGATTGCTTTCTTTTTAAATCCCTGAAACAACTGGCAGATGATGACAACCCACTGGAGACTTTTCAGAAGTTGAATGAATCTATTCTAAGAAGGTTGGAAGTTGTATTAAAGGCAAATGGTGGCAAAACACCATTATTAAAAAAATACTCCCTATTTCTTAGGTGTTCGTATTTTGTGCAACACACACACACAATAACTCAGAACATGACTATGTTGTAAGAAATGTGCTGTGCAAACGGCAATAAATAAATAGAACTGAAAGCATCTAAAATGATCACAATGCAGAATCAAAAGCATGGACAGTAGTATAACCATGATGAATAGTGCTGGTACCGTTACAAATCTACGTCTCCATATGCTCCTGTCTCACCTGCAGTGGTGAGCTCTATCCGGTTTAATACTGCAGCACTTGGGACATTTGTAAACCACCTGGCCTGGCTTCAGCTGCAAGCTCTCGATGTACTCCTTTGTGGCGTTGCCCTTTGGCACGGCTCCCTAAGAAAGCATCAGACAACTTCAGCAACATTTTAATAGCAGTATGGGAAGCATTTATGACACCTTGAGAAGATTGGGGGGGGGTAACACTATAAACTTACACTTATGCCCAATATATGCGTGTGTGTAAAACACATTTGCAATTATAATGATATAATATTATTATTTTTATGTGACATTTAGGTATAGCAAGTATGCATTATTAGTATTAGTTATAAGTAAGTTCTCCTCATATACTGATTGAAGCCCCTCGTAATAGGGGCAATCATCTCCTCTACTCAGAAGACACCATGAACGCATTGATTAATACTTGTAAAAACCCACCGGGTCAGTGCACATGGCTCTGAAATGAGATGCCAAGGCGAGGAAGGCCAGGCAGTTGAAGAAAGTGCCATTCAGCAGGCTGTAGGTGAGGTTCTTCGATGGAATCAGCATGACGAACAGCACAACAAACTCAGCAAAGAAGACGAGAAGCCAGGTGATGATCGCACAAACGATGCCACAGGCATCTTTGATGAACCACATGTTGTTCTGTCGCTCATGACAGGGAGGAAGACACTGTACGGGCTGTAAGCCACTGGCCTGCCTCTCGACGTCCCTGAAACGCGGCACTGGACTTCTCATCCTACCACAGAGATGCCATCCTGTCAAGGATGATGGAAAAAGAGACAAAGATGGATAAAACTACCTAATTACATCACAAAAGTTAGTTCTATTTTGAGTTCACATAAAACAATGGTAAGCAGAACAAAGTATAGATTTGGTATAGTATGTAGTCAGTAGCCAGGGAGCCTTAAAAAATTACAAAGAGAAAAACTGTCATTTTTATTTAAACAGCCAGAATTTTATGGTCTTTGAAAACTTGGATATACAAGGGAATTAAAAAAATGTGACTTCTAGACCTGGAAAATTGGTCATGATGCTTTTTTGTTGCAAATTTATTCATAAGTACAAATGATCTTGAATTGTAACAATAAAATAAACATAATGGGGCAGATTCCCGAACAGGGTTTAAAACTAGTCCTAGATTAAAATAACTGTTAAGAGCTGTCTAAACTGGAAAAAGCTTGCACTGAGATATCTTAAAATACATTGTTGTAACTGTTTGGTCGTAAAATGATGACATAATATAAGATAATGCATTTTTGTAAGACATGTTTCTAAAAATTCTTAAACGTCCTAAATTAGCAAAGGTCTAGTCCTGGCTTAATCTAATCCCAATCCGGGAAACCGGCCCAATAAAAAAACTGCAATAATAAAAAAAAAAAAATCATGTAAATAAATAAGTGTAATAGTGTAAACTGTGGAGGCCTTGGAGTCAAAAATGTTGAGAAGCACTGGTTTAGTAGAAGGTCATATTTAGTGGACACAGCAGAATGGAAGCTGCGGTCTGACACATACAGTCACTTGAGCACAACCAACAATGTCACTAGAGGACACACTGTAGTTTGACTGGTTTTTTTTTTTCGCTTTATGGCCCACAAATCAATACTACATCCAACTTTTATGCTTACTGATGACTGATGGCATTCCCGTCTACTTAAGTCCATAATGAGACAGTCATGCACTGTTCAAGAGTGTCAGACATTATTTAACAGTAGCATTACGCGTTTAAATGTAAATATATATATATATATATATATATTATTTACATCAACAAACAGCCCAAAATCTGGTTTGTCAAGTCAAAGCAGCACAATGGCGTGAATTACGCCTCGACTCTGCCAAGATATCATCAATAACACATATATAACATCCAAGCGTACCGTTTATCATATAATTACATCTCATGAAATACGTGTATGGCATAGCGGTTGCTAATAGAGCGATTTTGACAGAATAAGACTGAATTCAATAAGCCAGCTGTGTAAAGAAAACCCCTGCGCTACCTGACCATGGCGATACTCACATATTTGGCGACACTGGTGGTGCTCCTCGCGTTTGCTCTCCCACTCAAGGCCGAGAAGATCCAATAATGCATGGATCACGCTACTAGGGGAACATGTCTGAGACTAATGTTTTAACAAAAACTGTGGTTTACCCGATTATTGCACGGGGGCTGGTGAAATGCAGCATTTTTGTGCGGCGCCTGCTCCTCCCTTCACTGGAGAAACTGATAGCCACACCTCCCTTTCACTAGAGGCGCAACCGGATCACGATCCGAAATGGAAACCACTTCTAGAAAATGAATCGTTGGATTGCTAGGCGTTGCCTGGGAGACTGAAACTTGACTTCTTTTTTGGGGGGGTTGGAGGCTCAGATAGCCCAATATCGCATTGAGCCGCATTCAACTGTCAAGTTGTTTTAATAATGCTGGATATATATATATATTATTTTGTAGTATTAAAATATAATTATTTTTTTTTAAACTTTTACTCCATAACAATTCTAATCTGGAAGAAAAATAAATGTTATTGCGAAATTATTGTAAAATGACTTTATAATATAGCCCTTCCAGTAATCACAAACGACTGTGATTGGCTCGCCCTTCCAGCGCAGAGAAAAGTAAATAAAGACCTAGTGATATGGTGATATCGTTGTCTATCTGGCACTTGTGAAAACTGACAAACTTTTATAGTGATTAAAATATAAATAAATACATATTTATTTATTACATAAAAAAATAAAATAAATAAGTTCAGTAAAGTAAAGTAACAAATAAGTTTAATTCATTATTCATAATTGACGGTTTTTGTGTTTAAGGATAGATATTATTAATGCTATCGATAAATAGTAGTAGTATTATTAATATTACAAACATATTTAATATATATATAGTCTTCACAAACATATTTGAATAACGTTGTTTTGTTTCTCTTAAATTAAAAATATGTACATTTCAAAATTAGTTAATTGAAACCCGTCATATATTTTTTTCCCTTTAATTTTAGGAATCAATATGCAGTTTGTGCACGATTCATTGTATTTAGATTTTCGTTTTTTTATATAGCAAAAAATAATACATTTTAGAAGGACTTTTATTGTGTGGTATGGCAGCGCTGTAAAGCGTCCCATAATATTTGCGCAAAAGAGCCCAACATGTGGGTTGCCAAGTTGCAAATGGCCATTCAAGTTAAAGCAAACTGAATACATTGTTGACAAAACAATACGGATAATTTTATTTTATTTATTTTAAATTGTAATTTGATTTTATATTTGCATTTTGCATTGCCTACAGGAACTGCTCATACAAAAGAGCCATGGTTAATGATTCTATTTGTATATCAATGGCCTATGGGAACATACATGAACAGTTTTTTTTGTGGATCATAAATCCAAATTATGTATTTAGTTTTTTTTTTCCTGACACCAAAAATTATTTGCACGTTTTAAACCAGGAAAATTATTTTCCGCCGATAATCTGGCAACCCACAGACTCTAGTTCCCTGTTAGTGTGAGGTGGTACAGTGAAGGGACGATGGCTGCTTGCATCAGTCTAATATGGATGAGAATGACCACCTTGACAGCCGCTATTCATGACGGTTCTGCTTTCCTGACCGCTTTCTTTGCCTAAACACACTGATCTCCCTGTTTCGTCCCATCTATAAAGGCCAAGGGTTGTATTTGCCTCAGTCTGCTAGCCCCGTGTTATGATTCTACCCACATCAACTATCTTTAATTGACCTGACCGGTGAGTAACTAAAATGGATATTTGCCGTTTCATAACACATATAAGTTACGTATACAAGCTCTCTGAATGTAAAATAAAGCGAAGCAATCTTATTAGGCAACCTAAGTTGGATGTTTAGTTAGCTGCTGGCTTGTAGCTAGCTAACATTAGCAAATGCTACTGTAGTACATTTGCTTCCTTGATTGTTGCTTGTAAAGGTCAATATGGCAAATTGGGTGACGCAAAAAAGCGTTGTATAAATATTTGGATCATATTAAACTCAGGACATTTGCAAGTTATGCAAATAAAATGAGTGTCCAGGGTCTTTGCATGGACTCAGCACCTAATCTTCACTGCTGAATTGCTGACGTTGCTTGTTTTAATTCTTTGAGATTTGACGTTTTCCTGTTTTGAAAGTAACGCACCCTTTTTCCTTGAATTTTTGTCTGTATTTAGATATCGCTCATAACATGGCTATCACACAGTTTCGCCTTTTTAAAATATGCACCTGCCTGGCATCAATTCTCTCATTCTTGAAAAGACTTATTTGCAGGTGAGTATTATCTCTTTTCTTCAATGTCTTGCATATTCATCTTGTAGTTTGTCAGACTGAAGCCCGTTTACATAGAGGCATCCAGAGCAGAAAGCATGTCGCTTACAGATGTGATGCTGTGGCAATGAGTTTCCTCCGCTGCACTATGTTTTGACTGTTGTCTTTTGTTAATTCAGGACTGGAAGGTCACGCAAGCTGAGTGGAGATCAGATCACCCTCCCGACCACAGTTGATTATTCCTCTGCACCAAAACAGGTTAGAAAATGCGTTATGCAGTAGACTGTGTAAGGAATGTTTACAATGATTGTTTAAAAACTGGGTAATAAGAACAATTATTTGCATAGAGAAAGTAAAGTTTGGGGCGAATAATGCATACAATAATTTTTCTTTTGGACTTACTTTACTGTTTATCAAAAAATACAGCAAAAAATATGCATCACAGTTACAACCAAAATAATAAGATAACTGTAGCACTGGCTGCTTGTTATATTATATTATGTCATATTAAAATATAAAAACGTTAACAATATTTACCAAATTAAGAAATTTTATGCTTTTTATATCATACTTATATTGTTTAAGAACGAATATGAAAAAAATGCCATTTCACTATTTCATAGTGTATGTAAATCAAGTATTCCTCTCAGTATAATGAAAGAGCTTTTTGAAACATGCCTGAAGGGTTAAACTGTCAGGGAGAACACATTTTTATGCATCAATGAGAATAACAAAAGCAAAGCACACTTAAACTTGGAAGTTAACTGGACAGATGACTATTACTACTATTGGCCTTTGCTTGATGAAATGAGTAAATGTTTGTTGTATAATTCAATTCAGCCAGAGATTGAGGAGTGGAGCTCGTGGGATGAGGAAGCTCCAACTAGTATTAAAATTGAAGGTGGCAACGGGATAGTTCCACCTCCACAGAATGAAGCTGAAGAAGAAGAGCCAGACTACTTCAAAGACATGGCTCCCACCATCAGGAAAACACAAAAAGTAGGTTGATTATTAGGAGAGGTTACATCTGCTGGTTCATTGTCATTTATTTATTTCTCTCTATCTGCTGTCCTAGTTTTTATTTTCTGTCCTATAGATTTATATTTCATGTTTTTACATCCTTGTAACTCTCATTTTCTTTTGCTTTCTCTCTTTAAAAACAAGAAAAACTATTTTTTTAAACAATTTTATTTCTTTAATTAGGGCAAGTGGAAAATAAATTCTATTAAAATAATAGACACTTTACAGAATAACACTAATGCAGTCTTAGTGCTTTCATTCATGGGTCAGTACAGTTTCCATTTAGCAAGACTGCAATAAATTGATCAACAGTGATATTAAAGACATTAATTTAATTTTATTAATTCGAGACACTACAGGTGAATAGGGTAACATTTTTAACTAACAAATAGGACCATGAAACTTTACCAGTTGATTACTCGCAAAACAAATTTTATGTTTAAATATGCAGTAGAGGCAAAAGAGGCAATATCTCATTAAATATGCAGGAATATGCATAGATTTCATATATCTGAATATAGGATAAAGCCAGGTGCAAAATAATTTTTTCATTTTGTTTATTTTAGGATATCTGCTTTCATTACCTAGGAAATCAAAATATACCATCCATAGCCTTAAAAATAACATATTTGCCATATTTTTGTATTTAAATGTCACATAAATAAGGCCAGGAATGTAAATATGTTCAGAATACTAGTGAGAGTATAACTGGAAAGTTTGGTGTACATAGGTGCAACATAGGCTGAGATATTGGTACATCAAAATGAGAAAACAGCATATGAAGATTTAAATAGGGAAAGAAAGTTAAGGTCACAAGTAAACAAAATGTTATAAAGCAATCATTTTAATGTATTTTTTAACATTTTCTTTATAGTATTTCGAAAGAACACATTTTGAGGGACTAAACTAGCCCAAAAT
>JAUMHP010000070.1:15831161-15842294 GCA_032361065.1 Enteromius trimaculatus | reverse complement strand
TTATAGTATTTCGAAAGAACACATTTTGAGGGACTAAACTAGCCCAAAATCTCAAAATTGACCACTGCATAAAAAACAATGTTTTTGCCTGCAGTGTCTTGCTTTAAAGGAGGCTCACGGTTTTCAACATTAATAATAATAAAAAGAAAACCATCATTGCCATTTTGTCCTCTTTTTCCAGATTGTCTTGAAGAAAAGGGAACCTCTGAATTTCTCTATGCCAGATAGCTCCTCGGGTTTCTCCAGCCGACTAGCCGCCACTCAGGACATGTCCTTCATCCAGCCCTCTGTGAGTATTATGGCGTAACAGTGATAATATCATAGTTGCAATTCACGCTTTACACTAACAAACACAAGGTTTATTGGGAGTCCTCCAGTAGACATGACGATCAGTAAACACAATGTGTCTGTGTGCTGCAGGCGGAGCTGGGGGACCTGGACACCTGGCAGGAGGACACTAATGCCTGGGAGGATGAGGAAGATGCAGCCTGGGAAGCAGAGGAAGTGCTGCGGTAAGCATAAAAATGTTTCTGGTTCTACAGACCTGCCAACCTGAATGCATTTTGTGTTGGCGGTGCGCATTTTGACGCGGGTATGGTTTTGTCACTCTAAAACCCTCTTCCTGGAGGCACGCTAACACTACATGGTATCACTTTAGAATAGGTAACACTTGTTAGCTATTAACTACGACGTTTCCTTCAAAACATTCATAATTTGCTGCTTATTTATAGTTAAATTAGTTGTTAAGTTCAGGCATTTGGTTGGATTAGGGATGTAGAATAAGGCATGTGCTTAATCTGCACTATTAAATGTCTAATATTCTGTCCCAACAAACAACCGAAAAGGATGAAGTGTTCAACCAATCTGCATTGTTTGGGTTTTGCATTTCAATAATTTCTTATATACTGTAACAAATCGATTAGCAGTGGATTATAAACATTAACATAAGTTAAGTTTTTAAATGAGCTACACTGACGGTACCCAATATTTTTTCCAAGGTTGGCAGGTCTGGTATTAAATTATTAAATCAATTATGTCACTTAAGATGTGTAATATTATATATTACACCTGTATTAATTTAAATAACTGAAGGGGCTTAAGTGGTTTATATGTGTATATGTATATATATATATATATATATATGCCACTTCACTGTGCAGTCATAAATTTCAGGTCCTGATTGGATTGCTCTTCTTTTTTTGACAAGAATCTGTGGAATGGATTAAACTTATGTGCTACAAGCATTGTGTTACATATTTTGTAAATGGTATGATGATGATGTGATGTTTATATGCCAGAGGTTTAAATTCTGTAGAAATCAGCTGAGCAGATTCTGTGGTGGTCTGGTAATAATTGAACTCAAAATATTTTGAGGTAGAATATAGTGGTTTTCTGATTTTGTCCACTAGGTGTCAATGCACAAGCACATTCACTGTATTGTGAAGAGCTTGATTAAAGGCATAGTTCACTAGAAAATCTGTCATCGTTCACTCACACTTATGTCATTCCAAGCCTGTGTGAATTTCTTTCTTCTGTGGTAAATAAAAGACGATATTCTGAAGAATCTTGATAATAGTTTCAGTTCTACCATTGTGTGGACAAAAATACAGTGGAAGTTTGGTTTGGAATGACAAGAAGGTGAGTAAATGATGATGATATTTTACTTTGATTGAATTTGAAAAGATATGACTTTACTACAAAGCAGATCATTGATATCCAAAACAAATATAAATGCAATAAAATTGATCTTTCTTTGTCTGTCTATTGTGAATGCAGGCAGCAGAAGCTGGCTGAGAGAGAGAGACGTTCAATGGAGCAACAGAGGAAGAAAATGGAGAAGGAGGCCCAGAGAATGATGAAAAAAGAGCAGAAGATTGCTGTCAAGCTTTCATAACATTAATACAGCGCACCGGACACTCGAAGCAACAGCCAAACAACTGCTTATATTAAGTTTTCCCCGGGTTTTGTCCACACTGCTGTCCTCACCTCTTTGGGATATTTTTTTTAGTCCATCATCAATCTTTGGGAATTTTCGCTTGTTTGTTTCTTCAGGTTTTCTTTTTGCATTGGACTGAACACAGCACAAAGAATCGTCCCTTTGTTTATTTTGAAGTTGTTGTGACTGTTCGTACCACGTGCTCGATGAAAGCTCTGTCAGTATTTATAACACTTGAATGGTTTTGTCAAGAAAAGTTTTAGATAAGGAATTCCGTTCATGTTTTTGGTTTTGCTGTTTTTTTTTTTTGTTTGTTTGTTAGTTTTTTGCCTCCCATCTGTTTTTCTTCATCAAACTCTTGTGTCTGTGCTTATAAACACTAGACCTCACCAGAGATGAGTGATATCTTAATATTTCAAAAGAATCAAATTTATGCAACCTTGGGTTTTTGCTCTCCACATTCTACTTAGCCGTCTCTCTAATCTGTTGCCATTCTGTTTACCTGATCATCATGGGCTTAATTGTGAATAACTCCTATATACTTGATTTTTCTAAAGACAACAATTTGAGTCATCTGGATAAGGAAGTAATAATTGTTAGAGCGAATGGAGAGCAGAAATATTCAGCATGTACTGAGGCTCGAAGAGAGCGCTTTCAAGAGATGTGGGTTGGTCGTCATGGAAACGCTAAAATTTTTTAAACATCCAAATTGGCAACCAACCCATCTTTTATCTTTGGTAAAACTGTGTTACTGAGAAGAGCACTGACTGAGAGAAAAGCATTCACCATTTATTTTGTAAAGCAATTTCACCGGGGGAACGCCTTGTGTTTGGCTAATAATGTATTTCTTGATAGGATTGATTGTTTATTGATAGGATGACGGTGGTGCTGAAATTAACTTCTGCATGCTATGATGATTATTAAGGAACTTGAAGCCATGAGAGCCACAGGTACAGAAAACAATGAAAAAATCACACCTCTTGCTGATTTGTGTTTCCCGTTCATGCATGCTCTTGCCTTTTTAAGTTGTTTTTACAATTTTTCACAATGCAGCCTTAGCTGTAATAAACATTTTGATTTTCTGTTCAGTGGTTTACTTTTATTCAGAGGCTTTCAGAATCTTCTACTGTCATTTCTTCACCCAAAAAAAACACGCTCATCGTGCCGTGATTAAGATGTCGTCTTTGGGTCTCTGAACATAATCAGCAATACTAGACTTCATTGGATCTTGTTTGTACTCGGACTGTTAAGATGTTCAATCAGCATCATAAAGCTGAATACGTGTGCTATCATTTGTGATATTCAAGGTCAGACACATTGTCCGGACCGGTGGAATATTCCAGCTCTGAGAATGTGATGTCATAATCCCCATCTGCCTCAGCAACGCCCCGGGCCGGCCAGCCCTCTCACAGCCTGACCCACTTAGACAGAAGAGGAAAATAAACTCTGACTGAATTATAAATTACATGCTGTCTTCTGCAGCTATGCGCATTTTCATCTCACCTGACTTTATAGTTTTCATGAGTTTGTCTCTGTAATCATCAAGATTTTTCGACCGTGTTCATTAAATAAAATGTACTGTATATAAACACTGTTCAAATATTTTATGGGGGGGGGGACTTACATAGACAGACTGACAGACTTACATAGTCTGGAACGGAGTAAATAGCTACAGTAACTGTAGCGTCCAACTGGGCTAACAGTACATAACAGCAAGCGTTTGCTCAGTCTTGGCATTTTCATGTGTGCCTGGTTGCATGTTATGCAATAGTCAAGTCCCATCTGGTAGCAAGCAGCCCAGGGGTCCATGCTTGCTTTGTAATGCTTCTGAATATAGCAGCACTGAGGTTCATATACTTCATATATTTTGTATTGTATAAAATGTTTTTGGGTTCTTGTGCATGTGCATGCGTGTTTGGGTACAGGTCCATTAAAGAAGCATCAATGCACCTCCACGATGACAGGATTTTTCTTAAAATAAATGCAACAACTTTAGTTATTTATTATAATGAAGGTCACATATTGTAAACGTCTTAAGCTTATTTATTTATTTTTATTAATTATTTTTTAAATAAAATTGTTGCCACATTTAAAGTAAATTTTATGTATGCCTATATGGTTGTTTTGCCTTAAAATACTAAAATTCATCAAAGAAAATGTTAAAAATGTAAAATATGGATTTTTCACACCGTTTACCGATTTTTGCCCTCAACATGGGTTAAATGAGTCTCATTCACACATGGTGAATGAGACTCTATTAGATGTCCATTGCATTTATCAGTATATTCCAACACCTGAATGTTGTTTCACGCTGAACCGCAACACAGGGTTAACCCCACTTCCAAGTTATTGGTGTGAAAAGTTACGCTGCCTGGACTTAAAAGTAGGATTTAGAAAGAACATAACCAGTGTGGAAAGCTCTGAAAATGTCTGTCATTTCCATGAAGGAATATGTGAAGTTTTATTTTACTAATATTTAAAATGTAATTTCCTATAAACATACACTTTGGTAAAGTAGTATGTAGCTTCATAAACAAGAAACTTCATCTTGTGAAAAGCAAAGAATTCAATTGTATTAATGTAGGATTAACGCATAAGGATTAAAGATTATGACTCACTTTACGGACTTAACTCACTTTGCTTGGCGCATCACAGCATTAAACCTTTTCGTAAAACAACACCTTTCATAAAGGGTTCATGGGGATTTTTGTACATTTATTTTATTGATATGAGATAGAAGCAAGCTCATCTACAAACAGAAAAAAAAACACTACTTATATTGGTAGCTGAAAGCAAGGGGCAAATTATCCAAAATGTTTAATAGGCAGGACTGCAGAAATAAGGAAGGATTTGTATGACTTGATCAAAAAGTTTTTTTTATTTTGTGGGCACTGATTTAGTGTGGGCCTAGACAAGTAATACAGGTTTAGAAACTATGCTATACCTTCACCATGCTCTAACACACACAATAAAAGGCCAAGCTTGGAGGGGTTTTCCATGCTTTAATAATAAATATAATGATATACATCTGATATAAACAAAAATATTGCACATAGCTCAGGCACATAACA
The DNA here is from genome assembly GCA_032361065.1 of Enteromius trimaculatus. NCBI lineage: Eukaryota > Metazoa > Chordata > Actinopteri > Cypriniformes > Cyprinidae > Enteromius > Enteromius trimaculatus. Next base: position 15,837,287 of record JAUMHP010000070.1, on the reverse strand, counting down.
AGTGTTCGCTTAACTGTGGCAAGTGCTGCCTTTCAGGAAATTGTTAGTTTACAGAGCAACACGTAAAAGCTCTAACTCCAGGGAGAGAAATACAGTTTCACTTAACACAAAACGCTGAACACATTTAAGCTTTGGCAGAAGGTTTTAGTTCTTTTGGAACACGTGTGACATTTTAACTATAACAAAAACGACCGCCAACTGAGTCGACCCCTATTGCCACTCTAAATGACTCTTTTATAAAAAGCAGGGAATAGCAGTCAGCAAAGAACAAGACGCGAGCAACATAATCTGATCATCTGGGTGGGCGATTATGCAAAAATATTTATAAATATACAAACAAAAGGGCAATAAATAACAAAAGACAAAACAAGTCCCTTTACATCCCCTTAATTTCATCCTTTGTGTCTCAAAAATACACAGTGCAAAGTAGGAATGTTGCAGCTGAACAGAAAATAAGTGTAGGCGTATAATCACAGGTGTGCAAAAACAAAATTTCTATTTGAAGATGATATTTAAGTGCTCTTGCTGTAACTGTGGGTGAGGGCCACTAAGTATCTGGCCCGTGAGAGACATGGCGGAGCGAGTGCAATCCCATAATGCAACAGCCGCGAATTAAAGCTGCAATGTTGTAGACAGGAGCCCCTCCAACCAAACCATGCTGTGAGTAGAGCCAAGCCACGGTGGGCAGAACGGGTGCTGCCACAGCAACCAGATCCACCAAGAAGTTGTTGCTCCAGTGGCTTTTTCCCACCACTGCCATGCTAGAGGTGTTCTTGGGATTCTTCAGGTCGAAATTCAGCTCTTCCATGAACTGGGAATTCATTTTGGGCTCAGAAACGTCTAAACCAGAATCATTAACAATGTTTTGGGCAGTGTAGGTGCCAACATCGTTGACTTCTTCATCTTGTGCTTCAGGTAACTCCTCCTTCTTGATGGGTTTTTGTGCTTCAGGCAAGACCTCAGCCTTTTTAGGAACTTGTGCTGAAGGTGATTCCTGGGATTGGTGGGGAGAAGAAATAAGGAGACCAGGAAAGCCGCCACCTTGGAGCTTTAGCAGCTGGAAGAGGAGGGCTTGGAGATCAGCGGTGTAGATCATCTCATCAGTCTGGATACCTTTATCTTCTGCCCCGAAGAGGTCGGTTGAGATATGCTCCTCTGTGCTCTTTTCCGAGACACTTGGCTCCAAGGTGGACACCCCTGGTTGGGGAATGATCCTGGTGCCACCATCCTGACTGGAATCAACCGCAGTGGACATGAGAACTTTCTCAAGAACTTCAGATCTGTTGGCCATCTCATCATTGGCCAGCAGCTCACTATCAGCCATCTCCTCCACTGCTTGATCTTCACCATGCAGCTCCATTTCTAACTTGACTGCAGTGGATCTTTCTGGAGACTCACAGATAAAGTCCAGGGTTGGTTCATCCTGCAAGTTGCAGCCATTCTGCGCCAACTCCATGCTGTGGAGCAACGACTCCAGCTTTCGGTTTTGGATGTTTATGTCAATGAAATACTTCTGGATGCCCTTGTCCTTCTCCATGAGGCTGTTCTTCATGGTTTCCACCACTTGGCGCAGCTGTTTGATCTCTTTGCGTGCTTCTTTCAGAGCTAACTGAGCTTCCACACGGTGACATTCCTCCTCTATCCAGTCCTCTCGCATACGCCCCAGTTGGGACTTCAGCTCCTCAATCTCAGCCTCCCTAAAAACCATCAGTGTGGAAAATGTACCATGTGATATCAAAATGTGTCATAGCTCTCGAGGGAACTGCAATTCAGTAGCGCATTAGTGCAAGTATTTCAAACCAAAGTCTTACCGGTCACAAACGGTGTTCTGCGATTCTGTGAGTTTTGTCTTGAGGTGTCGTATGGCTACCTCTTTCTGCTGTAGAGGGGTAAGATACTGCTCTGGATTGGGAGGCTTGATGCCATGATTGTCTCCGCAGGAATGATAGCGTACTGGAGCGGTTCTTCTGAAAGTTAAAAGGAAGCCTTTTTAGATTTGATGTAGCATGCTTATATGAATCATAAGATTTATATGACTAAACAGCAGACCAATCTGTTATGATCATTTTGAAATGCCTGAGCAAAGTCTTTCGGTTTAATTGCCTGACAGATCGGTCTTACACAACTGCACGTTTATTATGTTTCATCTTGAGGTGCAAGTAATTTATTATACAATTTAAAATGTATTATATTCAGTGGCTTCTAGTTTTCTTAGTGATATTCAGTGCCAGTTTCTCAGGAAGTGACAATTTTGTTCTCTTTGGCTCCTCAGATGGTAACGGTGCTTATTCACAAATATTTATGCAATATTCCAATTTCAGACATAAGTTAAATTTGCACCTTTGGATGGAAACCCAGCTACTGTTTACATCCAAATGCAAAAGCTTAATATAACATTTTTTTAAAACCTTATATTTGTGAAATATAAGGTTTTAAATTTTTTATATTAAGCTTTTGCTTAAAATGCCCTTTATTTGGTCCATTAAATTTTGTTTAGGTCAATGGTTTTCAATATGTGGGACATGACCCAAATATAGACAGCAGGTTTGTTTTGATTGCGTCATGGTCAGCATTTTTATTACATAAAGACTGAAAAAATAATTATGAAAGAAAGAAAACCAAAAAAAGCAATGGCCCCGTTACCAGGCAGTAAGCAAGAGGCACAATATCCTAGCAACCTGCTATGTTGCTTTGAAGTCAAATTTGCATCTGTGCCAGACACGGAACAATGAAAAAACAAACAAGGACCCTGGAGAAAAAGGCATCACAGAGCACACATTCTGTGCTTAGGTTAAAAAAAAAAAAGGAGCAAAATGGAGAGTCAACAAGAATACCCACTAGTTTTCTTGCCTTTGACCAAATTTAAAGTAAAAACATAAAAGCCCAAAAACCCCAAATCATGCTATTAAGTCAAAAACACCCTAAATATCTTCAAGCAAACTAACATGAAATATTAATGCCCCCTCACCCTCTCTACAAAAATGAAGAACTGAAAAACACTTTACTCCTATCAGCCAGTCAACGGCTTTGCTGTCTGCGTGGGCAAAATGAGAGCAGACAATTTTGTCAAAATCCCCTCAAAGCCTGGCACAGCCAAACCATGACCAATCTAATCCTTTATTCTGTGAAGAGGTTGAGGACACGATAACACTATCTGTATTGCGCCTGAGCCCTGCATATGAATATACTGCATCTACCATATTCTCAGCTTCCTTCCATCTGTTTGGTTCTGCCTCTTTGTCCATACCTTCTGGTGGAGCTGGAGTTGCTACTGCTGTTGGTAATGGAGGGGGCTTTGGGGGGGGTCCTGTAAGGTGCATAAAGCTCTGAATCGCGTGGGGCAGTAGGGCTTCCTGGGGGCTTGAACACTGGCAGGCTTCTGATGTGAGGTCCACGGCTAAGGAAGATAAGAGCAAACAAATAGGACAGGACAATGTCATGATAGGCAAGAAACACAGGCTATATTTGAAAAAAAAAAAAAAAAAACAGCCATGCAATTCATTCTTTTAGTATGCAGGGGATATCTTGTTAACCTACTACTGTACATTTACCTAAATGTGCACTGTGCTTTAAACTTCTATTTTCAGTGTGAGGTTTTTTCAATTTCATAACATGATCAAGAACAATATTGCATGCTGTATCAAATTATTTCATACACTACACACACACCAATAGACTTAACATGCACTTTTAAAATAAAGTCATTGAGCATTAAATATCTAATCTGACAAAGAAAAATAAAAGTATCAGCCATCTTGGATTAGGCTTCAGAAACAAAAAGATAAAAGTACAAAAACCATACCTGCGAGAAGATGAGATCTTCCCTGTAGAGTTGCTTGGCAGAGGTTCGCGCGTCTTGTAGCTTCCAGTGCTGCTAGATGAGCTGAAATCTGCCTCACTGCCTACAGTGCATTAAAGTGGGGATCAAAAGTTGAAAGTTTTCTCTAAAAAGACTTTAACATCAGCGAAACTTATCCAATTCAAGTGTATCCAAAAAGACTTCAGAAACCACCAAATGCACAACCCAAGCACGTTTCCAATTAGCATATTTCCAGTAGCCAGATCAAAGAGGCCTGTCAGAGAATATGGGGTTACAGACTTCTGTGATGAACATCGTTTGGCAACATCATGGAAGAAGTAAGGCATGGGAAGTCAGGGACTGAATCTTTCAGTGGCAGAGGAATCCTTTACAATCGGTTTCACTCAGCTTTTTTATGCAAGCTTGAATATCACCTTACCTGCAGTCATTACCTTTTCTAGTTAGCTTAAGCATTTTGCTGGCAGACGCCATAACTATACTGTGTCTACATTCACAGCCATTCAAAAGTAGTTAAAGTCTTGCAACGTTGATTTCTAACTTTTCATTATATTTGAAGTTGTAACCTTTTTTAAAAAAAACATAATATATTCCTATTTTACTCTTGCTAAACTTAAGAGATACTGAGTACCTACTTCCTGGAAGTACCATTGAAGTAAGTGGGAAAGTCAAATAAGATAACCATGTTATCTTTTTGAAATGAACTATAGGACATAATCATATCAAATCAAGTCATATTGCATATAACAGAATATTTTCAGGAAAAAACTAAAAAATCTACATTAGTATTAAATTCAAAATGAGGTGATTAAAAGAGGGGGTAAGATAACATTTTTTTTAAAATACACACCTGAAAAACATCGCTTTCCTTTTGACAAAACCATGATAAAGTGTATATATATATTTTTTAAATGTGCTACTAACTACAAATGTGACTAACTCGCTAACAATTACAAAACTGTGCTAGTTGCTCAACACAAATCAAGCTCACATGCTGTGAATTCTCCCAGGCAGTGGGAGGAGCCAACTACTTTAAGTTGCACTGATTGACCATTTACAAGCTAACCAATCACTGGCTTCTATGAGGAAGGGTAAATCAAGCACATGGCACCTGCTACTTCCTGAATTGTGTTGTGTTTTTCCTGCTTTCAAAAATGTGTTTCTGAATACTGGAAAGGCTATATATAATTTACTACTGCTACTATTTTAAAATTAAATCTTCAGAATCTATAAAAAATCGACAAAAACACAAATAGAATATAAGAAGTATTTTTGCGATAATTGCCAAAATAAAATTACCTTTATTCATGATTGGTAAACGCTGTTGCTTCTCTCGATTGCGCTTCTGTGTGGGTGCGCAACACTCGGCCACTACATTCATCCGAACCCTCTTCACCTTGACCTTGCGCTCTCCCAGAGCGGGTGAACCCAGTGGGCTGTTATCAGAGCCTGAGGGGGTCTTGGCCGGCGAAGCGCATTGACTGCTTGGGCATCCTGTATCATCTGAGAAGACAGAATCATGTGGAAATGACATAACACCCTATTTAAAGTTAGTGTGCTTTTGCTTATCAGAGAGGCCGTATGCACAAGGCCAACAACACATAAAAGCCTTTAGAGAAGTCATGATAACCTCGTGTCCTACCTGAGGAGAGACTATTGGGACTGATGGTTCTTTTCGAGTGCTGGGAGCTAATGTCAAAATCTTTGCTCTCCTCTTCTGACAATGGCATGTTGGATGCTGATGACTCCTTTGCTTTAGCACGTAAAGGGTGGAGGACAAATCGAGGGATACGGCTGCGCATGCTTCCCTTTTCCTTTACCTGAAGGAAATGGAAAATCGTAACATGGAATGGTGCTACGACTATCTACAGACAACCTACAGCCAGCATCTGAGGTGAGCTGTTTAACCTTTTTTAAAGCTGGGTATTAAGCTGCATTATGCTTTGTGTCCTTAAAAGTGAAATGTTTGTATCTAGTATGCGTCTCGCTTACATGCAATTAGTCTTACTGTAAGTAAAAATGTGTTTAGACAGAAATAACTTGGTTAAGCACCTCGTACGTCTGAAAAAGTCCCATTCTTCTTAAATAGGGGATGCTTCAAATAAAACTGTAAAAAAAGAAAACAGGTTGCTTAAGCATAAGGTTTTTGTATGACAAACAAACCAGAACAAAGAAAGATTACAGTGTAACAATGAATGAGGACATGACGTAAGATGCCAGGCTGGTTTAACCTAGTTTATGAATGATTCTGTAAATAGACCAGTGTACAGGGTACAATTCTTATATACTCGTATATAATAATATATATA
>JAUMHP010000070.1:15798036-15830213 GCA_032361065.1 Enteromius trimaculatus | reverse complement strand
CATGCAGGCTATAATACATATATATTTAAAAGCTAAATATGAGTTTTTGGAAAGAATTTCCATTAAAGTTTCAGCCCCCCACTAAATATAAATGAATTAACTAGTACTAGGAATTTAACTGCAGGAATACTCGTTCTAAATTAAACTGATCCAAAGCTATTATTTAACACGATTCTTCCGATGAACAGTGAATTTACCAGGGGTTATGTAAAAGGCTTTGCACTTGGAGAAGGAAGTAAAATGTCAATTTAATCCTCATCTAGGATGACAGATGATAAAACCCCATCCTTCTGAATAGCTTATTTAACTGTTTTGGTTGTTCCAGATCTGCTTATAACTAACAGAACAAAGCCCAATGGCTGAATAATTTAATATTGTGCATCACGCTTGATTGACTATGACGTCATCGGCCCATTTCCTGTTATTAGTGGTGTGTGTCTTGTTTTTCAGCATCTCTGTGAAGTTGGTTATATAAGGGTCGGTTGCTTTCAGTGCGGATGACGTGATTGACCCCTTAAGGTTAATGCTTGTTGCATAGCTGGGTTCTTGCCTCTTTCCATTTTGTGTCCGGATGCCATGTTTCATTACAAAAGAAGTCAAAGGACAACTTTCATGTAGGTCGCCCATTCCTCTGGGATATGGAAAACGTGTTACTTTTTTTTTTTTTTCTTATGTCATCACATTCTTTTAAAGGTATATAATTAAAGTTGTTTTAGATTTTTGTTTAAAGAATAGTTTTTTTTTTCCTGTTTTGAATGGAAGCCTGTTTCTGCCACTGAATAAAAAATAAAAAACCTTTTTGAATTGTGAGATATAAACTCGCAACTCTGAGAACATATCAGTCTTTTTTCTGCTCAAAAATGGATTTCATATCTTACAATTCTGTCACAGTTCTGACTTTATAACTTTATAACTCCCAATTCAGAATTGCAAGATAAAAAGTCACAATAACCTTTTCTTATTTTTTAACCCAGTGGCGGAAACTGGCTTCCATTTGTCAGATTTTGTGCAATATTGGTGGTAGAAGTACACAAAAGAAAAAGGCAACAAAAGGTTACAATTATAGTTTTTTTTTTTTTTTCAGTCTTACAGACACCAACTTTTAAACTATACTTTTTCCAGTATTATTCATTATAAGCTAAAAAAAAATTACTGACTGAGAAATTGCTACTCATGGGAGTTATACTGTTTTCTCTCTGAGCCCAAGTCAGGGCCTTAGCAACAAAACCTAGCAACAAAGACTTGTCAACACAAAGGAACATTGCCGTTCCAGAAGCCAGGTAGTGGTCAGCCATTCAGTCATTGATTGATGCCTTGTGTCAGGACAAGAAGCTTAGTATTTTTTTTTACCTCATGTCAGCCTAATAGAAAAGCTGAGACTAGTTTCAGCCTGACACAGGAGTTACTGATGCAATTTCCTTTAAATCACCTCATCCATCCTACATGCAAATGGAATGGCTGGCTCGAGGTGATAAAGCAGGAGTAGTTGACTCATAACTCTTTATGTAACATGCTGCTCATTTTTAATTAATAAGAATGATTTCATGCATAAAGCATGACAGTAAAAATCAGCTTCATCTCACTCGCAGAATAAACAGTACAGAGTTGTCACAATTTAAGGTATTTATACCTTATTTGTCCTTAAATTGTACATATTAGTACCCTAAAGGTATAATATTGCTATTAAAGACATTAAAAATACCAGCTAGGGAACTTTTTTTTTGGAGTGTACATACTGTAAGTTCTTCAGAACTTTTATCATAATATACTGTAGTTTTCCATTATAGTCAATAATTTTTAGTATTTCTGATATTTAACTAAGGCTGTTGTCTTCAACCTAAATATATAGTCAATAACACATGGGTACACTTGCCTCAGCACCGTTGACTCCTCATTCTTTCATTAGTCCACTAAAGCAGTGATGACTCAATGCTGCTGGAGATGGAGAGTAATGTGTGCTAATGCATTTGTTACAGGCTTTCTCTGCTTGCTAGTTTCAGGGTTGTTATTTGAGCTTGAAAATTGTGTGTCCATGTTTGTAGCAATAGCCAACAAAAGATAAAAAAGATGAAAACTATACATTTTTCTTTTGTGCCAAAAACCATTAGGATATTAAGTAAAGATCATGTTCCATGAAGATTTTGTAAATTTCTCACTTTTGTAAATTTCCTACCGCAATATATCAAAACTTAATTTTTTATTAGTGTTATGCATGGCTAAGGACTTTGTTTGTATAACTTTAATCCAGCTTTGTTTTAACCAAGGATTGTCCTATCCTAACCAACCATATATCAAATGAAAAGCGTATTTATTTAGACTTCAGATTATGTATAAACTAAAATTTCGGGCGGAAAAAGGAGAGAAATGGATGCTTATGACTGGTTTTGTGGTCCAGGGTTACCTATTAACAATAAACTACGGTCATTTTATGACTCAAATGTATTAATCTATTCCTATATTTGCAATTCTCACTTTTTTACAATTTATCTTTTTAATTCCCAATTTTAATTTTTATTAAATTCTTGATACAGTAATTTCTTTACTGTATAATAATATAAAATGCATGTTTATGACTAAAATATATTTTAAAGGAAGTGAAATATTTCATTTAAATATAATAATTCAAAAATGAATATTTTTACACAATTCAATTAAACTTTTTAAACACCTATATATGTTTAATAGCGTTCTGTGATACTTAGTCAAAACTAGACTAAGGGTAATATTATTAATTAAGCTTATAAAAAATACCTTTAATTATAACAGTTCATTGACTGTACCTGACTGACGTTTATCTGCAGACAAGTATGTATAAAATGTCAAATGACGCTTCTGCTGCCCCACCTAAACAACGACTAAAGACAAAAATCTATATAAATATACAGTTAAAATTGTTTCTTAAAATTCTTACACAATGCGTGAACAGCAATGCGTAATTCAAGTTTAGAGCGAACGTGTTGAATAGAAGCTATACAAAGAACATATAGGCTATTCTTTTTGTTTGTTTGTTTGTTTAAACTAGCCTTTATCTAGTAATATTAGAATGTATAACATTATTTCCTTTAATATTCGCGTGTTAGTAAAACCTGCTATGGTAAATAGCAGTGTGACGCAGTAAGTAAATACACTTGCCTCCTCGTGTAGAGCTGGATGTGAATGGATTCCTGTGAGTGAAGGATGCTCTGCTCCGTTTCCCTTCAAAACAACACAATGCGCTCTCTCCGCGTTTTGATCTGATGTGATGGACTCTCAGCCTCAGTCTGCGAGAGAAGCCAGATTCAGTGCATCAGTGTGTGTGCTCAAGCAGAAGAGGCTGAGGACATCGACATCGCCAGGACGACGTGAATCTGACTAATGTTCCAAGTGTGTTATGTAACGAGCAGCAAGTATTAACCCTTACACGGTCGAATCAGATTTAAGAGGTCGGATTTATCGACGGATGGCAGTCGTAGCTACTATTCATACCTTATGATTTCATCAAAAGTGACTTAAAGAGCCACCGTATTTATGGCTGATAGATGGGGTTTTACCTAATCTCGTATGTAAGGTTAGAAATAAGGATTTATGGAGCATTTTCATTCAACAGAAGGCTCTTTATAGTGGAAATACGGTCTTAGATAAAAGCAATCATTTTTTACATGATTAGAAACCAAATGTTTGGTCGCTGTAAGGTTCTTTGGGGAACTCAGAATGGTTTCTCAGAGGTTTTTCAAAAATATCAAACCGAAGTAGGCTAATTCTTCGTGCAGTCTTCAAACTAACATTTGAAGTCAAGTACATTGTCAATTGTGCAACTGAAAACAAATCCTGGTATGTTTTAGGATAGAATCCCACTAATATTAGAAATTTGCAGCAGCTCTGCTGACAGTAAAGAGTGAGTGCAGCGGGTGGAGGAGTCAGCTCTCCATGGTGCTGAAGTCAACTTAACAAACGAGTGTCAAGCCATTCTCCAGAGAAGGTTCTCCGTGTTAACTCGAGACGATACAGTAGAACATCCAAATTATGTCAGAAAATTGAGCAATCATATTTTATACAACGGTTATGATTTTATTAAATCTCATTTTGTTTACTAATTCGAAAAAAAAAAAAAGTTCAAGTCCTAGACTGACTAAATATATATAGCCTAGTGATTGCTGTTTGTTGTATGATGGGTGCGCAGTTATAATAATATAGTGTTTAACTGCCCTCTGCTGGTAGATAATGGAACAACAGTTACCTTTTAAACTGTCTAATTTGTAGAAATGGTCTACCCCAGGGTAAAACATCATGTTGTGAGAAAGCAGTTTTGTTCAAATCTGTAGGAGGTTATGTATTTGCTAGCCTAATTGTGTTGTAGGTTAAACAAGGAATCTGTGGTAAGCTGCCATGCTGAACTGAGGATGAAACTTGAAAATAACCTTTCATGCAGGGTGCAACACAGCTCCAAAGTGACTGAAAACATCCTTGAAGGTTTTAATCTGAAAGTGCACCGTGTATAATGTTATTCCCTGTGTCCCAGTGTGCATACTATCCTCCCTATCTGTCCTAAATAGTATCGAAAAGTCCCAAGCCGTTTCATGTTGACATGAAGCATTAGAATACTTGTGGGTCTTTTCACGTTTGTTTGAATGAAAATGCAAATTCATTCTTTGCCACTGGGTGCCGCTTTTGGAGCGTTAAAAGCTCACGAACATTGCAATAACAAATAAGGTGAATATAAATGCATATTATATGAAAAGGAAAGTGTTTTTGGCCTTACATGCATGTCAGTCTGTTGCTATGGACTCAGAAAACCTAAATTTGAACCTTTTATAACCCATGGGACCACTTTAAAGACATTATTTGTTGGCTAAAACAATGCTACCATTTACATTCTCAGCTCGGCTTTAGGGCACTTTCAAAAACCACAATGGAGGCCAAAGTGCTGTACATAAAAGTTACAAAATCACATTTTCTTTGTGAATAACAGTAAACCGGGACACTTTTTTGCCGCTAAAATCCCAGTTGACTAACTTTAAATGTTTTAAAAAAATATGTAGCTAAAATAAATTGTTTGCAACCACTTATTTTTAAAAAAGTGTTATAGTTCTGTGCGTTGCATTTGAAAATGCTATGAGCTTTAATTAATATAATCGGCCTACGTCGACTAATTGAACGTATTTTGCTGGGTTGAGTTATTTTGATCATTTGTGCAAAGTAGCCATTTTTCCTAAATGCAACGCTATTAATGACCGCAAGGAGGCAGTGCAGCGCAAGCTAATGTGACAGGTGAAGCTGAAGTGTGTGCAGTCGGCTTTGTGAGGATAAAAGTGAGACTTTTTACATCACAGTTACAGTAATGTCTTTCAGTTTGAGGACTTTTACATAGACAGGACTGACTGGAAATTAATTTGTGCATACATTTCAATATAATTGTAACCCAATAAAGTTTGTGTCCCAGTAAAGATGTTCATGTTATATGGTCAGTTATTGATGTGCATAAACTTTACAACAAATTCTTCCCCTACCTACTAATCCCGTTTTTTCCCTTGCCAATTAGTTCTTTATTTCGATCATTAATTATAATGGTCATGATTTAAAAAGCAACTTTTATTTTCTATGGGACTGGTGCAGTTTTCCTGAGATGATGTGCCCTGCAGTGAGGTGCTAGTAGCCAGTGCAATAGATCTGTGAATATTTTTGTTGACCTGTTAACCTCTGTCAACATGTTAGTCTACTTGGAAGGCCTGGCATCCTGTTGTGGTGCCTGGTGCAGAGACAGAGAGAAGACTCCCTCAGTGACTTATTTTATTCCAGGACAAGCCATTTGTTTTTGGACAAATATGGGTTAATAACTTTACAATTTTAACTTTTAATCAATTTCTTTGTTATTGTCTCAGAACATACGTGCCATTGTTTTAAACCCTGCTTTATTTTTAATACTCTTGCTCTCTCTTCGCTCTATTATGTATATAATAATAAATATAACTAATATATAATTACAAACATTTATTCATTTAAATATATTTTTATTCAAACATAAAATATAAATTTTATATAAAAATCTAAAATATGTAAAAATAGAATCTTGTTTTAATTATACTGTATTCTGTTATTCTTTTAATGATGATTTTATGCAAGAACACTTATTATAATACTTATTCATTATAATATGCTATTGTTATTATACATGTGATGTGACTAGGCCTCTATGTTTTTAAATCATTTTATGTAGCAAATATTATAATGACATAAAACAAAACCTCAACTCAGGAGGTGTATGGAGAGTCTGGAGAAGTTCTCCAATAAATCCAGCAGCGTCTGTGGAGTGGGCGTGACTCGAGCGAGTGTGTCTGCAGCCTGGCGCTCTTGAGAGTACGGCGCACTTCACTTGAGACACGCAACACAGATCTCGCGCTTTCCGCGCTCGTGAAACAAACACAAACCAAAAAACCCGGCTTCACTGGGAGACCTTTTTTCGGGACAGTTACACCATGGATGCCTTGCGAGCAGTCGCCTTTTACACTCTTTTCATTTTCCTTTGGAGTTTACCGTGTTGCCAGTCAGCTGCGCTTCTATCGCAGAAAAGGAGCAAGGGTGCCAGGAGCGCGTATGATGGGCAAAGGTCACCCAAATTTCTTAAAGAGATTTTCGCATCCTCTCCGGGTGCGGGTCGTCGGGATGATTTAAAGGACCCGGTTGTGCCTCACGATTACATGATCTCTATATACAGGACTTACTCCGCCGCTGAAAAACTGGGGCTCAATGCAAGTTTTTTCCGCTCTTCAAAGTCTGCAAATACCATAACGAGTTTTGTAGACAGGGGAAAAGGTTGGTATTATTCCGTTTTCTTACATGCATTATCTGTCTGAATTACGCGCTATGCGTTTTTTAATATTTAGTAACCATTCTTTTATTTTGAAATCTTTATTATGATAGGATATTGTGATTCAGGAAAGAAATGTGTTTTAAATGAAACTTGAGCAACGACTTTGTGTTAATGAAAACAATTCAAAAGTAAAGAAATACTTTTGCCCTAAAACCCATAAATAGACCTAGATTGAATAATAATGAGATCTTCCCTTTAAATTGAATGAATCATTTTCGTGGGTTCGGTGATCGCTCGTCCTTTTTGGGCCACAAGTTTATGGTCAGCACGACCTCATATTTCGGCTAGTATAAAGTTATATTAGTTTTACATTGACCCTAGGGTAACATGCCAATAAAACACTAATTGGTGCGTTTTCTAAATGAAGGCTATAAATCTTTCCCTTAACATCCTCGCGTGCAAGCACTCCGGGCTGTTCTCACAAACCTCATACGAGGAAAAAAAAAAGAAACAATAATATATTAAATTAGCTTTTTTATTTGGAAAGGAAATATTATATTTGTACAATGCAAATGCAGTCTTTTTTTGCCTTCAGACGCGGAAGTCTTTTATTTCGGGGTTTCAGAGTAGCTACAGTTTTTCAGTTGCATTTTGTGTTTAACGATGTTAAGTCGCAGTGAAATTGGATTTCTTTGCAACAAATAATTGTGTGAACGCTGTGAGGCAAAACGAAGGCGAAAACATGCAACAAAAAGACGGCGCAAACAGTTCCTCTGCGGACAAACGCGTTCGCAGAAACAACAGAAGCGCCAACTGATTTCACTTTCCTCACTGATTTTGATTTGATGTGTCATTGGCTATGACCCTTCACTGGACCCTCTGAGGGTTGCTTTGCATCAAACCGCTGATTGGAGTATTTGAACTGGGTGATCTAATTGAGTGTCCATGTCATAACATATCAAACACTGTCTATTCTCCCGTAATGAACTAGTTCAGCCAGTGGAACATCACCAAAAGAGACTGAACGGGACCTTACGTCTGTTTAGGTTAGGACAATTGTTGCTTTTGGGGCATTTTGCTGCACTTCAAATTGTGGAGAGTTGAGTGCATTACGCGGGGTTACAGATCAAAACGTTTTTATAAGCATCTTAAAGTGCTGTAGCAATCGGTCTGTAACACTTACCATCAACACTTAACGCAAAAACAAACCGTTCCAGTCGCCTGGCTGTGCTACAGTGTCTTGGCTATACGCACCATGCGCGTCATTCGCTGCTGAATGTCATCAAGAATCATTTCCACTCAAGCGCCGTTCAATTATGATAAGGCAGTAATCTTTTTGTCTAACAGGAAGGAATTTCCTCCAAAACAGATAAAGACATTTCCCCAAATTTTAGATCGTTATGGTTGCAAGATCAGACAAGAACAAACGGAATGTATGAAAATTACTTTTGGCACTTGTAAGTAACTCATTAAAACGCAGATGGTGCCCCGGTAGCCGCACCAAGAGAACTCTCTCTCTCTCTCTCTCTCTCTCTCTCTCTCTCTCTCTCCCTCTCCTTCTTTCTATCTCTCCTCGTACAGAATCGAATTATTGGAAAAGAATGTTGATTGATTAAAAGCGAGCGATCGTGTGGTTGGAATGATTTATGAATTTCTGTTAGTGGCCTTCACTTGTCTCGGTGATCTTGTTTAGGCCGTCGCGTAAACTCGTCAAACTCTTGCTGCATGGAGTTGCATTTTATATGTACAATAATTACTCTTGAACAGAGATGTTGTTTTTGGCGGAAGGGATGAAATTTAAGCGGGGTGCATTTTAATGGGGTGGGAGGGAATTCAGAACTGTTAATTATTTGGTGACCTTGTATTCGATTTGTTTGAGGTCTTATAAAAACGCTAATGTGGACCATACTTGCGCAGGAACGAAAACAAACATTTCATTTTAATTATTAGACAATTATGTTCACGCATGGACAAAGAAAATCAAAATAATATCCATTTTTGTTTTATTTGCAGTAATTCTTAATTAAATTTACCAATTAATTGCCGTTTTTAAAGATTGATTTGATTTAGGCTAGTTTTAACTGCAGTGCAGTTATTTTGCATTTAAGCATTAAAAAGCAATCGGCTCTCGAACAGCCATATTAAAATGAGTCTGGTGTTATTCAAAATTATGCACGTATTTATCTGGGATTTTGTTCAGGCTAAATGATATCTGTGCCCCAGGCGTAGTTGGAGCGATAATAGTCTAATAGTTCAACTGAAATTCTTACATACACAAGCTCACATGAATTCAGATAAATGCTTCTCGTTTGGTCTGTCCGAGAGATAAAAGGCGGCGATAAAGTGCGACTAGGCCTCTGGATTCCTGAAGGGGAAAGAATGCATTAATTGTGCATTATTCAACACGTACAGTATGTCGCTTTGTGTCTGGCGCACTCTTTTTCCCCCCACTCTCCCTCTTTCTCTCTCTTCCTCGCTGTGGCTACCAGATCCCTCTTATTTGCGTAGTCACCTGTACATACTTATGACAAATTATTTTGTCAAATGACAAAACACACATAAAACTCTACGTACCCAAGTGGCATAAATGTTCCAAAAATGTTTTAGATCCACATATAAAAAACGTTTTTTTACGTTCTAAAGTAACTTTTTGTTTTTTATCAAGTGCTTTAGAAAATGTTATACCTTCTTTACTGACCCCTAAAATCAATTCTGATCTTCAATCTTTAGAAGTAGCAGTTTTAAGAGTGTAGACATTTTTTTTGCTTCACTGAGCAAGCAAAAATTATTTCTCTGAAAACATTTGTCAACAATTATCTTGTTAATTTAGACGCTGCATGTTACAGCTTTATGCCTTCTTGTCTAATAACTATTATAGACTTGATTTTGAGTGAGTCTGTCCCACCTTCCAATTTGAAAACTAAAATAAAACCTGATCTTTGAGAATGTGAGCCAACAGAGTCACTATTCATCCATAGCCTACATCTTCCTTCAATTTTATTTAGCCTACAAGCTGCGTTTTTAATATGAATAAATGTTTTTAAATGTTGCACATGCTTGTTTAACTTCAGTAAAACATTTTAGAAACGGACAACGAAAAAATACTTCTCAAAACTAATAAAACTAGATTTTCTCAGCTGCTGCATCTTTATCGTGTTTATTGTAACTGTTTTTGGCTAACTACTTTATACAAAATTTTTGAGTGCATTTTCCAACTAAAATAGAGCCTAAAATAAAGTTTTCGGTTTTACCTGGCCCTTTATGAGAATGTGAGTCACTCTAATTGAATCTGACTGCAATTATTTCTCTTTATCTTGCAGACGATCTCACGCGCTCTCCTTTGAGAAGACAAACGTATCTGTTTGATGTCTCAACTCTCTCAGACATAGAGGAGCTGGTCGGTGCTGAATTAAGGATATTTCGAAAACCGCCCGGGGATGGCCAGCCGTCCCCATCAGGAGTCTACACTCTTCATTTACTCTCGTGTCGATCAGAGAGGCCGTTGGCTTCCAGATCCCTTGATCTTCAGGATTCCCGAAAAGCAGAATGGGATGTTCTGGACGTTTGGGGAATTTTTAAAAGCAGACATCAAGGGAATCAGCTTTGTCTCCAGCTCAAGGTTACGCATGGCAAATCTGACACAGAGATTGACCTAAAGCAACTGGGTTTCCACCGGCACGGCCGAACGCAGCAAGACAAGGCCATATTGGTGGTCTACACGCGGTCAAGGAAAAGAGAGAACTTGTTTAATGAGATGAAAGAGAAGATCAAGTCTCGCGGAGACGACGAGGAGGAGGAGGAGAGCACGCTGCAGTTCAAAGCGCGGCGCAGACGGAGAACCGCGCTCAATAATCGTCATGGGAAGCGGCATGGCAAAAAGTCCAAATCGAGATGCAGCAAAAAAGCGCTGCATGTCAATTTCAAAGAGCTGGGATGGGACGATTGGATCATCGCTCCGCTGGATTACGAAGCCTACCACTGCGAGGGCGTGTGCGACTTCCCATTGAGGTCGCACCTGGAGCCGACCAACCACGCCATCATTCAGACGCTTATGAACTCCATGGACCCCAACAGCACGCCGCCGAGCTGTTGCGTCCCCACAAAACTGAGCCCCATCAGTATACTTTACATAGACTCCGGTAACAACGTCGTGTACAAACAGTACGAGGACATGGTGGTAGAACAGTGTGGCTGTAGGTAGCGAATCACACACGAGGGTTTGGCACCAAGGCATAAACAAAACTTGAACGATGCGTAAAGACACGCTCGAGCCGCCCAAACTGCGCATTCTCATCTATGCAAAAGGGATTCATCATCAGAGACATTTTTTTTTTGACGATTTAAACGATCTCCACCGGCCACTGTTCACGGTTGTGCCAAGAGCGCATGTATAGTTTCTCTAGACTTGGAGCAAAATTGTGTTTTAGGAGGTTCGTCGTCATTTTTCCTTACACATGCTGGGTTTCTTTTTATAATTACGTGTTCAAAAAACCCTAAATCTTTCTTTAACGAGTCGTCTCTCGGAAGAGGCAGGTAGAAGAAACGCCAGGTTTAGCGCGTAACCGTCTGGACAGGATTCACTGAGGATTGTGTTACACCATTATCTCTGTGGACTCAGAAGAATGTGGAGACGGGCACCTGTTCAAACTCATCTGTTAGTTATATGGATAAGATACTGTATGGTATATGGATGATGATGGATGAGCAAAACGCAGTGCGCTGGAAACGCTTTTTACGTTTTTGGGGGCAAAGGTGAATGTACCAAACACTAAATAAGACATAAAGCGATTCTGCTTCATCCCTGCAAAGAGAAAGAGAGATACTAACTGACTGATGCTTTTCACGCAGGATCATCGGTTAACGTTGTCGAGTAAATGTTTTTTTGAAGTGCCTGGACCTCTCCACAAAAAAAAAAAAAAAAAAAAAAAAAAAAAATCACAAAATGTCATTTTGTACTTTCTGACAAGACAAAAAATGGAAATCCATCAACGTTTGCATCTTTACAAAATGCACTTCCGCAACTGTCCAAGTAGTCTGGAAGGAGCGTTTTTCCTATCGACTGACAAGGAAAAAAAGAGACTCGAATGCGAGATTTAAATGCACATTAGCTTTGAATGCACTGTTGTTCATTTTATGAGCTGTAAATATTTGTAAAGTAAAACCTAAAGTGCAACGTATGAAGAAATGCAAAACCACATTTCTTTGTTAATGTACATTTATAAATGCACTCAAATCGCTATAATTTCTATTCTATAATTATTTTATTATTTGTGATGTACAGAGTTTCATGATAATCGTGTATTTCGTACGCTGATAAAACAAATTTAATTTAAAATGTATTCATTATTGCTGAGGGTGGAAATACCATTATCGATGTCTACCTCATAATTGCATAGAATCTACGTTCTGAGGTGCATTCAGCTAGAGTTTAAGGTTTTTCCCAAATATATATATATATATACAGTATATCAATGGATAATAATCCACACTATTACTGTACTAATAAAAAAATAAATGCACTTTGTGTTGTGCCACTGACTCCTAAGATCCATTTAAATCTTTTGACTTTAAAACCTCTGAAATGTTTGAGTTATATGTCAAAGTTTGTCTGTGAAATCTATCAGTGCAATCAAGGGTCATATATATACAGTAGTCAACAGCTCTCCGGATACTTTTTATTTTGAAATCATTGAATTTGTTAAGTATATCAATGAAATATGCTGGTCGGCAAAAAATCAGACTTGGTTAAAACTGTCTGTAATCTGTGTCTGTAAAGTGCAGATTTTTGGTAAAAAGCACATTGCATGGAATAAACTACACTGGAAGTCCTTAATTCCATATCATATGATATCAATCTCCCAAACCTTTTAAAAGAGAAAGTCATTTTATCAGTAGGGTCCCGGGAAACAGGAGAAGATGGCCTCATAGAAGCCACTGCTGCAGCTGTTGAAATCCATGTTTCAACTTAAAAAAAAAAAAACTGTATATGCTTGTTTTTTTCCTGTAAACTGCTTTTTGGATTCATTCATTTTGAATGATAAGTCACTCCTAGTTTTTATCTAAATATATTAATATCAGTGTCGTGCATAAAAACCTAATGCTTTTTAGATTATATTAAACAGTTTGAATTCGGGAACACACAAGTGCCATACTTTGGGCCTGTGAAGATGATTTAGTTTTTTCTCTCCCCATTTGAGTGTCATACAGAGATAAAATGCTTCAGTGCTGTCTGAAGTCTAACATTTCTATTCTTTTTTCACTCAGCAGCTTCTTTTCATGTGTCCATCTTTTGTTTCCATTCAACTGACAGATCCTCTCCTGAGATAATCCAGCTCTTCACCTGATCTGTTTCACATTTTTATTAGCTCTCAGACGGTTTTAAAACCCCATGGGATTTCTGTGGCTCGTTTTCACAGTGCATTATTAGCAGAGTTTTTATCCTCGCATACGTTTCTGCTCCAATAATCAGGCCCGGGTAATGGTGCTAATATGTCGTAGAGTAATGCCTCGCACAGTCACCTCTCAGTGTTTGAATTGTGTTGAAACATGTGGACCACAGAGATTTAAGGAAATACATCTCCACCGTGGATGTGAGTGTATGCAGCAACAGGCTGTTTTCCAATGAATTAGCCATCCGTAGGTCAAGTTTTCTTAACACTGTAATGTTTCCCAATCTTCAGATGAAAAGGTTGAAGGGAGGGATTGCTTCCATATAGGCATCGGCCTTGGCCTGGAAGCAATTAGGAAATTGCTTTGAAATGCTATATGTTGTCCAGACTCTGCTACAGTATCATGTCATTCTACACATGTTTGTTCATGGAGGGGAAAAAGATGCTAATGTGCTCTTTAGCTGTCTCTGCGAATGACACTTACGATGATAATGTCTTTCAGAATGAGGATGCAGACAGCATGCGCTCTGTCAGGTGGGATCTCATCACCCATTACAGGTCCTATTAGATATGTCTAAACAGATGGAAACACACAAGTGCTCATTCTGCAAGATTACTTCACATTAGGTTCATTAACGTGAGTTAATTCATTAGGTATCATGATTTTGAAAGGCATTTATTTATCTAAGATTTATATCGAGTGCATACATAATACATTTATATTTTTGTAATCAATGCAAAACATTCTTTCACTTTTATGCTTAAAAAATGCTGGTACTTTCATACTAGTAAAAGTTACTGTTGCTTGATCTATGTAATGCACACTTCCTGAACATGAAAAGTATGTATTTGCAAGAAAAATACTTTGTGTGTGTGCGTCCCTAGGGGCGCCAAAACGAGTTAAGTTTGAATTTGTTTTTAACAATTTATTTTTTAATTACAAAGAGAGAGATTGTCCTACAAAAAAATAACTATTTTATTGCTCTCCCGACTCGACGCATGATCTATCTTTTCTCGTGCAGCCACTTTCACATGCATCCGTTACCTGATCATGGTCTACCATAATGTCAAAAAGACCAAAGCACTCTGGTGCCCAGGGAAGAAAAAGAAAGAGGAGAAGAATATGAAAAGCGAGACAAAGACAGAGGTAAAACTATGTAATGAATGATGATGATAATATTAAACTATATGAGGTAAATTTTGGAACAAACTTTATGTTGGCCTATAGTTCAAAATGTAATTGTAATTGTGTAATTTCTTTTAGTGTAGAATTTGTGGATTTGTGACATTTTATTATGACCTGGCTAATTTAGTAATGGGCCTGTGTCTGGGCTTATTAAGATTTTATGTAAAATCGACTTTAAAGATACACGTTTCTCAGTTTAATTTGTGGTGATAATGTTAGAAAGGGCTATAGTTTAGTATAACAACACTGCCACTACTGGAAATCGAACACTTTTAATTAATAAGGTTAAATGTCAATAATTAAATAACAAAAATAACAAATACTGTTACAAATGTAATGACCATTGTTAGTTCAACCTGTCCTCCAACCGATACGCCTGTATAGGTCATTTGTACAAATATGCTGACGTAGTTTAGAGTGGAGATAGCTCTGTTTGTAGAGCGATGCATAAGAAAATCAACCCAGAGAACGCATGTTTAAAAAAAACCTTTGAGTCATGTTTTTACATAATTTTTGTAATGGATAGGTTTAGGGGTGATGTTGTGTGGTCGTACAAATTAATTGCCGTGTTTCTAATAAAAAAAATTAAAAACTAGACAAAGCCATGCAGTGTCTGTGTGAATGTTTGAACACAATGATTATTGGTGGAATGGGCTGTGAGGTAAGCGGCACCAGGTAAAATCTCACCTAGGGCAGCAAATTGGCCAGGGCCGGCCCTGAGTGATCAGCATTGTGCCAAAAGGCACACATATGATAAGTTTACTTTGGATGAAATAATGGGGATTGCCTCGTTAGATCACGTCTGGCTTAGTTGGGGACACATAATTTCTAGTGATTATCATCGTTTTGATTACAGAGACCGTCTTTGCATTTAATAAATAAATAGTTTAATCTCGTCATTATACATTACCATCACTCTATTCTCCTAATTGATAATGTTCAGTGCTTTGCTACAATCTGTATCGTTAAAAGCACCATATAAATAAAATTGATTGATTAATAGATATGACAGGCTTCATGCCAGCCTGACCGTATTTTGCATTTGGGCCCTCATTTGAGGCTTTCCGGCACTGAAAATGATCTGGGGTGCGTCTCCCAGAAGCATGGTTAGCCTACTATGGTCGCAAGTTCCATCGTTACCAGCGTAGTTAAACGATTTCCTTAAAGCATAGCTCAAACGAACGTTCGCAGTCATATAAAATGCGTTTTAAGTATTTATTCTTGCATGCCTATTGTAAACGCTGTTTTTGAAAAGTGCGCATGTGCATAAATGGCAATAGGAACCCTGGAGTAAGAGGGAAACCGCAATGATTCAAAGATCAAATAAAGCATAATGACAGTGAACAAAAAATAGTAAATTAGTCAATAGGTGTCATGTTCAATACAGCAGCATCTTGGAAATCCCTAATCAGTTAAATAGCATAAGTTATTCCTCGTGTGACGTCATTAACAATGGCCCTATGTTGTTGAACTTGTGGTTCAAACAACGGAGATGCGACCGTGTGTTCTGGAAACAGTCGTGACTGTTTACAAAACAATGCATCGTACTATGGTGGTTAATCAGCGAGTTACATCGTTGTTCGGGAAACACACCCCAGAATGTGTTTATTGAACATCAGTGAACTTTTAAGGGATAGAAACGGAGACCGATTGCAGATTTGATTATGATTTATGAAATAATGGTCGGGTTCATAGAAAGAGTAGATGGAGATCGGAATGCAGGAGATACAGAGGGTGTTTAGCAAAATGGAATGCAGAGTTTACCATTCCGGGTTCCTCAGTGCATTCCTGGTCTCAGTGCTGCATTAAGTAAATGGCTGTTCCTGGTCATAGGAGAGCTATCTTCTACTGTCGGGAATGCCTCTTGAGACATCACTGTTTATTTGAATGTTATGTCTAATGTGTTTTTTTTTTTTTTTCTTTCATAAAATCGTACAGTGAAATGCCTGGCAGACGGACAGATACCTTTCAGTGCAGTTTTGGGGAATGTTCTTCATAAATAGCTTAGACACATCACATCTGTGCATGGCTCTATCAGACAGGATTGGACTGTGGAGGCCTCTGGTAATGCTTAGTCTCGAAGATATACAGTTTTGATTCTTTCTTGATTCTGAGAAGGTTTTGTAATATTACAAACCAGTTACTAATAATGCATTCATTAAATAGACATTCAGCAAGCATTATTTAAAAGTGGGACTGATGATGTTTTAATCAGCAATGCTTAGCTGACAGCATCCGAGGTGTCATTTTGGTTAACCAAAATATGCATTTAAATGTTTTCCTCATTTTCTATAAAGCAGAATTTGGTTTACAGTGAGACACTTACCGTAGAATTAAATCGGGGCCTGTTCATACACAACAATAGTTTTAAACTGAAGCTAAAATTATTTGTTGTAATAGTATTACACCACACATTATACCACAAATACATGGAAACATGCACATTTTAAATGTTTTGTTTTAACTGATTCAACTTTAAGGTTTAAAGTAAAAGCAGGACATGTGTCCGGAGCCTGTTTATAAAATTGAATGGGCATAGAGACAGATCAAAAGACAGTAAGGAGAGGTGTGTGTTTGAGGAAACAGAAGGACTGCAGCACACACAGATGGGAAGATGGAGGGTGGATGAGAGGCTGCTTGAAGGGTGGCAGATGCCTTGACTGACCCCCAGTGTAGCCCTGCATTCATCCGCTGGACACAACACAAAGACAAAAGGCCGACCCAAACAGTACATACACTTGCCCATGCCTTGGGGTCAAAGGTCAGATTATCTAATTTTGTAGCACTGTTCCCTTTGAAAATGTTTTGGGTTCTATATGAATAGAGGCCAAAGCAATTAGTGGCTGTTGATTTACAGAACAACACATGACAGAGCAAGAGAGATAAAAAAAAAAAGTTTATTCTAACTAGTCACAACCACACTGTTTGGTGATCCTGTCAGAAAAGACTTTAGGTTTGCAAAATGCTGCACTGAGATACTTGTGTCCAAACCGATTGAAATTATTTTTATGTAGAACAAACAAGAGAAAATTCTGAATATTATCATTCTGATATTTTTATTTTATGTCAATAGAGGCTTAAGAAATTAGCAGCCATTGATTCACTGGAAATCACAGAGACAGAGAATGAGAGAAGAAAAGAGAGTAAGAAATTAACATCAAATATAAAAGATTTTACAGTAACTAAACTATATACTATTATTTTTTTGCATTACTGTCCATTATTTTTCATTATTATTTTTTTTGCAATTGCAATTTGTGCAATTTTACAAATTGTACAAAATTGTATGATTTGTCTAAAACACAGTGAAAGGTAGGTTTTAGGGTGGGGTTAGGTGCAGGTCATTTTTGCGAATCCAAAAATCATGTTTAAATTCATACTCAAAAATCATATTAATTTGTACGAGTGAGGTCGTATGAAATAGCCACCTCATAAAATATGTACAAATTGAGATCAGCCTGGATTCTATTAGAACAAACTTTGAGCCTGTTATTAGGTTTGTGAACTTCTGAACTAATGGACTAAATGAAGGTTGTTCAAAAATGTTCTGTTATGTTGAACACACACATAGTAATTCCGAATAATGTTATTCTGATTAAGGAAATTCTGAATATGTTTTTATATCAATAAAAGCTAAAAAAATTAGCAACCATCAAATTGCCAGAAAATGTATGAGAGACAAGTAGGGACAGATTTTAGCCTAAATCAACAATGTCCAACTTCAAAAAAGATTATGCAATAACTATACACAACTATTCACAGTTATATTTTCCTTGCCTTGTGATTCTATTAAAACAGACTTTAAACTTGTTATTAGTTTTGTGAAGTAAATCATCCTTATGTTGTTCCAAATCTGCATAATATTCTTTTTTATGTCAAACACATTGGAATGGAATTCCAAATAATGTTAATCTGAAAAAGAAAATTCAGAATGAGGTTTTTATCAATTGAGGACAATGATGAGTTGCCAAAAAACACATGACAAAGAAAGACAGATGATAAAAAAGGTGGCGTTCCTCTAATGGGGCATCTGTTGAGCTTCCCCTGACGTGCTTTTGAGTAACACCTGGCTTTAGCTTACCTGCTAATCGCATTATAACACAGGCCGGGGGCCATTTTGAAAACTGAGTCGGTGCTTTTATCTTGTTATCTTCAGCAAAACATTTCAAATCTAATAGTACCGTGTGGAGAACATTACGAATTGGTTGTTCCAGTTTAAAAGGGGGAATACACAAATATTTGCAGGTTGTCCGCAATGATGAACGTCTCACACACTTGTTTGACAAGATACTTTATTTTTTCTGGAAACTATTTAGGCGTTGCCACACTCGCGGCTCAATTGAGTGTTTAGAGACAATGGTCTGGTATTGGTTGCTGTCGTTAAGTGTGTGTGTGTCTTGTCTCGGGGTTTGGTTAGAGTGTGTGCTAAGAGCAGGGTAAATTTGCTCAGTCGATCAGACAATAGCAGTGTTTAGTGGTGGGGCAGGGACGCGACCTCTTCGCCACCCTCCATCTGGTTGCGCTGCTGGCCGTGTGGCTTGCCTGCTACTCCTAAAACACGACTTAAAGTTCTGGCGAGCCGGAGACCTACAAGCCTGCTTGATTTCATAAAAACAAGCTTGCGCCGCCACGAACAATGGAGCGTTTGGAGTTGTACTGTAAAGTGATCCACTGAGAAAAACAAACACGGGGCATGAGCAGCGAGCTAGCAAGAACAGACCCTCCGCGAACAGGGCGGGCCGGGGGACTGAACTCGGGTTCTTGATTGGTAAGTCGGCCTGATGGACACCTCCGGGCTCTGTAGATGGTGCCTGGGGTGTCTCAAAAGGTCACAGCCCCTGCTGGCTCGCACCATCCATTAGTCATGAGGCTTTGCAGCTTACCTGTCTAGCGTTTCAGCTCAGCACAATACAGTTAACCTCAATTGTGCTTGATTAGAAGGTGTGGAGAACGGCCGGCTGGGAGCGAATAGTCTTCCTAAAAAAAGATGAGATGTCAGTTATGCACCTCCAGGATGGAGTTCGGGTCTCAACGACTTTTGGACGTCAAGCTGAAAATTCTCTGAGCCCTACTAAAGAAAAGGGGTTCAGCGTTGTCCCGTAACCAACCGTCCCCCACTTGGTAATTACCCCATTACGTGTTAGTGGCGGATGGAACTGTTACAGATGTTTTATGGCGGGGAGCCCTTTTCATTTTGTCTCCCTGATGAGGGACAGATTTATGGTGTAACTCGACAATGCCATTCAAGAGTGCAATTCTGAAAGCACACACACATCCTCCCCCCTCACACACAAACACACACACAAACAACAAACAGATGAGTTGTTCCGGATGTGTTTCGTTTTTGTAGGCTCCCGTCTGGGAGACAGTCAGCCGGCGTGCATTCATGATGTGGTCTGACACTCTCGGCAGCGAGCGTACCACATGTACTTAATTTGGACTTGAAGAACAAACTGGGATTCCAGAAAGCAGTTTTTCATCTGAAATCTGCATGATCAGATACTTTTTGCTGCTTTTTCAGAATAAGAAGATTTTCTCAGTGGATGTGGCCTGTGAGGGGTAGAGATGGGAGGAGGTGGTTATCAGCTGAATAGTTGTTTATTAGCAGGGTAGCAGAAGGTTAGCAGACGACGGAAAAAAACATATTTGTAAATGTTAGGTTTTTGTTGTCTTCAAAAGCAATGGATGATTCTGTGGCTCCTTGTGGCATTCTTCCTTGTGTTCTTCAAAATATTTGATAAAGTTGTTGACTCACAAGCTTGGAATGATGACTTGCAATTAAATATTTTGAGCTTATTGCAATAGTGCATACCAGGTTTTATAACTTGTACTCAACATAAAATTTAGTTGACAGTGTAATCAAATTATAAAAACAAAACATCCGCTAGGGTGAATTCCAGGTCATTTACCCTAAAAAAAAAAAAAGCTTCAAGAATATCATAGATTTAGGACACAAATTTATCTTCTCTTTTCTCTTATATTCCCATTTCGGCTGTAAAAAGACAATAGTAAACAGTTATTTTGGAGTTAAAATCAGTTCATTGTTGAAGATAATAATAACCGTATATAAGAATTTTTATTAATAATGTTGTATCTATAATTTTTCCCCTTTAATTTTAGGAGTGAAAAGACCTGATCTTCTTCTTTGATTCACTCATATATATTACCTATGTTATTAGGTAAGATAATATTACATACTTGTAATTTCTTATATTAATATTGTATAATTATTCAATGAACTTAACCTTAAAATTAACTTTGAAAAAAAATCTTAAACAGGTGAATTTTTTTTCTTTTTCTTTTTTTTCCCGTCTTTGTGACTGATGAGGCATTTCTCTTCCAGCTAAGGGTGAGAGTTGTCAGGTACAAGTCTTTAACCAACAAGGTCAGAGGAGGAACAGCTGACATTAATCATTTACTAGTGTGATACAATGGGGACCTGAGAGACTAGATAGCCCGGTGCAGCCAGGACTGTGTGAGCCGAAACACATGCTCATCAAGTCATTTGCAACTAATAATTAAATTCAGTATTCATTATTTTTATTATTATTACTATATAGTTTTTGTTTTTTTCAGTAACTGATGCATCTGAAATGCATCACTAAGATCCAAAATGCCACATTTTGCATGTTACGAGAGTTTTTGCCATCTTTCCCATTACAGTCTTAGTCTCATTATCCCCTTCCTGTGTAAGCAGATGTAACTTCATCTTCCTCATGCTTTTGTCTTTTTTTCTGTCTCCTATCACCTAAGAATGAGAGTGAGTGAGTGAGAGAGCGTCTCTCCAGCGTGATATTTCTGTTTGCAGAAGTCTGACCTTTTTCTGAACTGTTCTTAAGTGAAAGGCACTTTCAGCTGTGGAATCAGATGGCAGTAACCATATGCTGCTCAACTGATACAAAGGTGGAAAGGGAGGGAGGCTAGAGAGTCAGCATGCTGTGGTGAAAAGGAAAGTGTCGTGCCACTTCTCTTTGTGGCGGTAAGGGGTCTGTTGGTGCATGTGTGTATGTCAGTGTTTGACTGGACGTGACACACAGACGGTCTGCTTTGCCGTTGAGATGGTGCTTTTACATGGATGAGTGCCGTGAGCAAACAGAATTCTTTCCTTTGTGGACCACTTTGTTTGAGAGTGTGTTTGCATGGGTCTGAGTGTTCAATAGTGCATGTAAGTGGGTGGGTCTGAGTTTGTCTGCAGATGAGGGACGCTGAATCTACTGGTTCGGGTGTAATAAACTCCTCTTGACCCTTGGGTTCAGTGAAGTCGGGAGACAGACTCTCCCTCTTTTGACCGTGTTTCTCCCTGGGCCGCTGGCAGGAGGGCTGCTGACCACCCCGTTTGATTGGCTCAGAGAATGACAGAGACTGAGAACTAAGGCCAGCTGTGAGTGGTCAAATACCACTAACACATAGCTCTCAACTGGATAATTCATCACCCAGAATTTACAAAATGTCATCAAAAATGTCCTGAAAGTCAACGTGAGTGAAACTGGATATTAATTTAGACTAAATAGAGGGAAGGACTTGATTTTATCCATTGAGAATTGATTGGATGATAACATTAAATGTTATATTCCAGAATATAGCCAGGTGAGTTTTTTTAACACGAAGCATACTTGGCTATTATTACCATTATTTAAAAGACCATGTAACCTAAGTGACAGAAAAGGATGAGTGGGTTATTGTTTTGATTAACGATTTTGGAGATAAACATTTTTTTTTTCCACTAGTCACTTTCAAGTCACTTTTATTTATATAGCGCTTTTAACAATACAGATTGTAGCAAAGCACTGAACATTATCAAATAGAAGAACAGAGTGATGGTAATGTATAATGACGAGAATTAAACTTCATTTATCAAATGCAGAGACGGTCTCTGTAGTCAAGATGACGATAATCACTGGAAATCAGGTGTCCCCACTAGTCCCCACTAAGACCATAATGGTGCGTTAAGAATAGGATACTTCTGATTTCATGTTGATTTTAAAATGAATACGGTGATAGAGAGAGCTAAACAGAATCCAGGATAAAATATAAGTAGAAACAGCTGAAAGATACTCGTTCCAAACCCACTGAATGTTCTTTTTTATGTGGAACACACAAGGTGAAATTTTGAATAATGTTATGCAGAATAAACACAGCTATTTCCATAAAGTGAATGCGTTGTGTGATCAAGGTCTGTCAAGCTCTAAACAAGCACTATTTTAGTAGCATAAAATATATATTGCATTAAGTACTCTAAAGCATATTCTAGTTTGGTGTATGAAGATGAAGGTGCCAGCTTTGAAGCCACAGAAGAAAATCATAGGCCAAATAACTGTAATAACCATCAAAAATACTGAACAATGGCTTCAGTGATATGACTTTATGTGCAGAAAAACTTCAACTATTCAAAAGTATGGGATTAGTGTGCTTTATTTAATTATTTCGTACATTTTATTTTAGTAAATAAATTATTCAGCCGTGAGAAGTGAAAGTAAATACATTTATAATGTTACTTAATATTTATATTTCACATAAATGTTCATCAAAGAATCCAGAGCAAAGATATATCACAGTTTCTAAAAAAATATTAAGCAGCACAGCTGTTTTTAACACTGATAATATTAAGAAATGGCTGCTGTAAATTCAGCTTTGTCATCAATGGAATAAATTCATTTTGAAATGTATTACAACACACAACAGTACTTTTAAATATAAACAATATTTCACATAATTACCGTTTTCACTGTATTTTTGTTGAAATGAATGCAGTCTTGATAAGCACAAGAGACGTCTTTCAAAAGCATAAAAAAACCTCTCGTTGGTAGTGTTTGTTTTCTGTCACTGCTTTGGGTCATTCTCTGATCATTTATGACAAACAAGACTTTTATTTGGAATCATATCGTACTTTATTGCATTATGATTTCAATTATGCTTAAATTTGTAATTGCAAAGAGTGTGCCCCCTTCATAAGGTTCTCCTTGAGATTCAAGACACACGTACACTATCATAATCTGCAATATGGGGAAGGAAGGGGGGGGGGGGGCATAAGAGGAAGAGGAAGGATGTTAGTTACAGGAGCAACATTAATTCATTCCTCCAGCTCCTCTTTGAAGAGCACAGGCAGCTATGACAGGCTAAACGCTTCCAGAGATGTCACATTTCCAGCCAATCTTAAAGAGCTCGAGCCTGCACTCTTCCTTTCATGTTTGATTCTGTTTTCAAGATTCTATGATAAACAGACGAGGACGGGCTGGGGGCAGGAGAGAGAGACAGAGAGACAGAGGGCGACAGGGAGGAGGGCAAGTCTATGCTGTCAGGGGAACCAGATGCCTTTGCAAATTGGCTCTTTGTCTGTTTCATAAGGCTTTGGAAAAGCATGTCCAAATTAAGACCTGGAATTTGCCTTCAGCCTTCTAGGATTGCAGGGATAGTGCACTGAATCCAATTAATTTACGTTTTCAGGTCACCAGATCATGCCTTCAAATGTACAGTGGTCAGGTTAAACCTTTCTTTACATGCTGCCAGCTCTGCAGGAAACTTATATCCATTCTGGTCACAAAGATACATTTGTTGTTTCTGGTTATAGAAAAGTGGTGAGTCTGCGCCCTACAGAATTTGTTTATTGTACAAAATAATAGCAGTCAATGTCTTTGACATCAGTGCAAACAAACCAATTTACTTTATTTTGATGTGCTTTCTGAGTCAAAAAAAGATACTTAAACAGAAAAAAATAAGGTGGGGCTTGGTTTTATCCGTCAGCATCTGATTGGATGGTTAAAAAATGACTGTTACTTATAAGGATTGAGTCAGATTAAATTAAAAGTGAAGACCTTAACAAAAATGACTTTCATGGTATTATTGTAGAATGATTCTATCAGACGGTAATATGATTTACCATGGAATCATGTAATGTGCTTAAAGGTACCATATGATATTTTGGGCATGTAACATGGTGCTTTTGTGGTAGTTTTGAAATTCTATGTGCACTATAGAAGGTTTGTGGTCAGTATAATGATTTTTTGGTAACAGTTTGGTATAGTGACCATATTTTTACCTAAACAACTACATTAATAACTAATAAGCAGCAAATTAGCAGTTCATTTAGTGTTTTTAATTTATTTATTTGCAATTGATCATAGGTGATAAAGACTTTTAAACAGATTTACATTTCAAATAAATGCAGTACTTTTTAAGTCTTTAACAATCTGGACAAAATGCATAATATTCCTGTAGTTTCTGCAAGAATATTAAGCCCCACGGCTGTTTTTAACACACCCACACACCCACCCACACCCACACCCACACACATATATATATATATATATATTTTTTTTTTTGCAATCTCAAGAATAAATTACATTATCAAATATATATTTGAGAATGTTGCTGTATTTTTGAAATAGATGCAGGCTTTGGAAAGCATAAGCATTTTTTTCCCCCAAAAACATAAAAAAAAATATTTCCAACAGTAATGCATGTACTATAGTATTGTACATGGATTTCAGTACCGCAGTATTTACTTGTTGATGGTACTTGGTCAATATGCTGAAAACTATGGTAGTATCATAGTATTCTGTTTAAATGTGAGTATTCCGCTTTTATACAGTAGTTTGTTATCTATAAGTAACTGGTCCATTTCAATAGAAGCATCTTCAAAATTAATATTGAAGTAATTCTGCTTATCAATCATTGCAGTCTCTTCCTCATCTATCAATACAGTGTCAGAAACACGTTTCAGAAAGGTGGTTTGAGAAAATGCATATCTTAGCAGTTAAAGGTCCGAGATGAACGGGAAATGTTCCGCATGGCATTGTGCTCAAATTTAAGACTAAATGTGAGCCAGAGAAAATCATGTGGTGAGTTTAACCACATCCTTTTGACATCTCCAACCTACCCCCTCCTCTCTTGCTCCCTCTTTCTGAGGTCTGTGGAGTATTCTGTGTCTTAACACAGTGTTAGGGGGCAATAAAAGCCTTTGGGGAAACAGAGCATTTCCAGCCAAACTCCGGAAAAGAGGCAGTAAAGGGAATGCTAACCCAGGCAAAGAAAGAGAGAGAAGAGAAAAAAATGGTGCACCCATAAAAATAAAATCATAAAAATACCAGAACAGTAGTGAAACATCTTTTCATTATTCTTAATAAAAGCCCTAAACAAGCCCTCAATAATGGGTAAGGTTTCACAACAAGGGACTGGTTAAACGTCTATGAATCTTGTTAAAAGATATTGGATAGAGAGAGATGGCCGCCGAGCCGTTACATGGTGGGTTACAGTGATGGGTCACTCGATAAATCTGCCTTGTGCTTCTTTCAACAGGCCGTATGGAGCACATGTTCATTGTGATGCTCTGGAAAGCACGTGGAAGGTGGTTTCGTGTGGGCTTCAAAGGGATCTTCTCTGACGAGCTGAGAGACAGAAACCCTGGTTTGAGCTCGGTGAGGTAGGTCTGGATGCTGGCAGAGGTGATTGAGTTCCCACAGACTGGTGGTGCAGGGTTTTTGGCAAAGATCGGGGGGCTCCTGGTGGGTTTGGTATGAGGAGGGGGCATTCCAGAGTTCCAGCCAGGCTGATCGGTGATTGCTTCTCCTCCTCTCTGCTCCGAGGCAATGCACTGGCCCCGAGCAGCAGGATGCCCTCCTGACTGGCATGTCTCATTAACTGAAGTGAGTGGTGAGAAAATGAGAGAACGACCCAAGGAAGCCACTCTGCATACTGAACACTCATACTAAATGGCCGCATGGTACGTTTCTGCAGGTATAGTCAATGCTGTAATCAAATTAGATGCAAATATACAAACAAATGTTGACTTAAAGGTCGAGAAAGGACGTGTATAAAGAGATGAGCATCTCTGACTGAATGAGTAATGAGCAGCCAAAGAGGAAAACGAGATCGAAAGCAGCTCGCTGGCTCCATCAACAGGCTGCTGATCTGAATGACGTGCCCTTGGGCCAATTGTATTGCTTAGTGCAACACCCATTAGCGAGGTTAGCTGTGGAGCACCACTGACCTCTGGAAGCTGGGACGCATCTTAAGAACATATGGCGGGGTGTTCAGTGTCCTTATAGGGATTTAACAGAATGCTTCCAGAGCTATTTTATTTGAAATGTATTGTATTTTTAATATTTTATATAAATTATTATTATTATTTTTGTTAATCAGTCTGTGCACTTTTGGTGTTTATTTTATTTTGAATTTACTTTCCTTAAGGTATTTCATTGCTTATAATGTTGGTCTTCATTGTTTATGAGAGTGAATAGGCTGCTCAGTGTCTTTTGGGAAATGTTTTTTAAAAAGGATATTATTTATGTTCTATATTACATAAATTGTTTATTTAATTTCAGTGGCAAATCATGCATTGAAACCACATTACATAAAAACTTTCAGATGTTGCCATTAGATTGCAGCATTTTCCTAGAGAAAATTTTCACTTATAGATATGTAATGACTCAATTTATAAAAATACTAATGCACACGTTTTTAAAAAACAACAACAGCAACAACAGTGTCTGTACATTATGCAAACAAGCCCTGATTGTGTTTGTCTCCCAAGAAGATTTTTTTATTGCTAAACAATGTTGCTCCTTAATTCTTTGTGACACTTAATGTGGTGTTTGATATCTTTTAGAAAATTAATTTAATTAGTTTATTTCATTTTATTTTTTCACAGACATTTTGCAATCTATCAGTTGCAATATTCCAGCAGTAACCCGTAAGGCTGCAGTACAGCTCTGAATAACATTCACTTATAAAGTTATGATTTCAAAAAATGCTAATCTACACATTATTAAATAAAATGTTTAAAAACTAGGAAAGATGATACTTTACCCACATAAGCATTAATTTATTGCTAAAATGTCCTTTCATTGCTCATGAGTTTAAATATGGTTCTCTGCTGTGTTTCACTGTTACTTTATAACAGCGCAGCAATGCAGAATTGGATAAACCTGTGCTTTTCAGGAAACTCCAATAAATCACCAGGACTAAAATCCCCCTTTTTCTTTTTTATAAAGTCCATTGTGATTCCAAAGTGACATCGGCCGAGCGGTGAGTTCACGTTTAAAACACTGAATAATAGCAATCCTGAAACAGACAAACAAAAGCTTTCCAGCACAGAACTGTGTCAATAAAAGCCTGGATTTACAGACATGTCAATTTTATGAGTTGGCAGTCGCAGGACCAACACTCTTCTCTTACTGTGCACTGGTCACATAAAATGGCTCAAGTGTTTATGTAGCCTGTGGCAAAACTCTGCTCTTGGTTACAACAGTGCCTGGGTGACAAGAAGTTTCCGGATGAAGCTATGTGTATGATAAAATTGTAGTTTCACATCCCATATGAAGGGAAGAAAATCACAATTGAGATATTTTACATTTTTCTTGACTCTAGACGCAGTAATTTAAAATGAACTTTTACAATCAGTCAGAGATTTGGATATGAACTTAAACATTATTCATAGAAGACCAAATGTTTTGAACTTGAGCTGATGAAATGTACACTTAAACCAGCTAACACCCCTCTGAAATCAGAGCAGAGCAGAACAGAGCGGTCTATCAATACTGGGACCAGCAAATTAGTTAAGGCTGGCTTATTTTTGGTGTGCTTTAAATATTGAGTGTATATTAACAATCAGTTGAATTTGTTTCTATTTTACTAAAAGAATACCTATAGGAAGTTAACACTTAAACATTGCTGAGAGCCACATAAAATCTCATAAGCAATGAAATAACAGTGTTTTAAGCGAAATAATTTTCCCCTGTGAAGGCAAACCTGTAACTTCTACAGCACTTGATGCTTACCCTGGTGATATACTTTTTGTCTTACTAGGAAAAAGTGAACTTTCCAGTATTTAAAAACATTACGCATCAGCATTGCTGTAAACAGCGTTTTCGAACAGAAACAGCTCTGGCTATTTATATGGAACAGGATGGGGGCAATCTGCTTTAAGTGATGTCATGTTGCCGGGGATGGGGTCTCCCACCCCTGCTCAGCGGGGAGATTTTACAAGGGACACTATGATCTCACTTACTGCCCTAGGATCAGTGGTCGGCCTGTGGGGGAGTTCTGCAGTGCGGTGTGTGTTTCTCTGCCAAGCACAAGTCTAAGTAAATAAACAGTGGAACATTAAAAGCCTGGCCCATTCACCTCTGCACGGCTGCATTAGATTGTGCAAACATACATTCATCCACAGTTAGTGCTGACACTGTGCTCTGGAGTTTGGTGACGATCCTTTCCTGCAGTCTTGACTTTGCTTTGCTCTTTTGGTGTAAAAAATGTAAAGATTAAAATGAAAATTCTGTCATAATTTATTCACCCTCATGTCATTCTTTTCCCCCTCTGTTCAAAAATGTATAGGTGGTCATTTATAAAGTGGTCATCAGATGCAAAATTCACCTCACAAGTTGTGTAAAGATAAATGTGTATAAATAAGTGTTTATACGTCCATCCTATAATGATAAAAATATAACTAGTGTTTGTTTTTTTTAAATCCCTCTTTTAAAATACCCTTTTTTAAATCAACCTGTTCTGAGATTCCTGTCAGAATGATATAGTTCTGCATAGGCCCCTCCCACGACAGTTGATTGACAAGGCCGTCTTCACTTAGTGAGTTGAGGTGTCATCATCAGTCCGCCATCATGTGACTCGGGTACAGGGCAGACAAAAAGTCTCAGATTAAGCCATTAAGGTGTTTTGTTGTAGCATGTAATAATGACTGTAGCTGTCGCCATTTATTCTTACTTTTGTTTTAAAGAGAATTAATGCCCAATCCCTGATCTGCCTAAATGCTTCTATAACACAAATCGTTTGTTACCCAGCTTTGAATCTTTGCATATCACCTGTCCTAATAATGAGCCACTTTCACCAAAGATTATAGAAATACATCACTCCTGTACTTATGAATGGGAGAAAGTGCAACGCACAATATGGTGGGATAGTCCCCCCTTATAAATGAAAGAGCCAATTGTTGATTGGTAAAGTCATTGCATCAGTACAGCTGCAGTTAGAAGTTCCGGTTTTTGAAACCAGGGCTGGACTAGCCGTTGTGCATGCACAGTCATAAGTGTGTTGAAGCTGTATTTGAGCATAAGAAACAACATTCATTGAACAGCTTATTTCAGATTTTATTGCTGCGTGAACGGACTTCCCTTGAAAGGGACATTGGTTTCACGGCTAAAGTTTACAGTCTGCTTGTCTCTCCATTGAGTGAGAGGCGGGGTCAG
Source organism: Enteromius trimaculatus (assembly GCA_032361065.1). Taxonomy (NCBI): domain Eukaryota; kingdom Metazoa; phylum Chordata; class Actinopteri; order Cypriniformes; family Cyprinidae; genus Enteromius; species Enteromius trimaculatus. The sequence goes on along the minus strand of JAUMHP010000070.1, from coordinate 15,800,654 downwards.
CAGAGATCCTCAACAGCTGTAGGCGGGGTCAGCAGAGCTCATTAGCATTTAAAGCAACAAGGACTATAGAATGACTTCATAAAAACAGAGCCAATTTTGACAGGGTAAAGAAGTTTTTTTTTTTACACTATTATTGAGAGATTTTAATCAAGCATATGTTATAGACTTTTCATTAAGACCCTAAAGAATCATAGCAATTTGTGGAAAACGGGCATCCGTTGACCACTTTAAAGGAACAAACGAGGCATAAGCACTATAAAAATTATCCATACTACCTATACGCTATGTTTTATGAAATTGAATACTTTTGAAATAGGTGCTTATCCTTTGAATAAGTTATTACTTAATGACCATTAAAAAAGTATTCTACATGGTACGAATGTGTATATGAATGTAATCTGGTTGTACTACATTCAACAACATGTTGTCGTTGCTTCACCGTCATTCACAAATCCCCTCCTGTGGCCTCTTGGGATAGTAGTGTCCACTGAAAGTCACCCAAAGACTTTTTTTTCTTACTGTTGTATGCATACTGCAAGTTTGTACATACAGTTCACATTTTGTTTTCATTCTACTAGGGAAGAATGAGATGCCTACTGATGCTTCATAGTCATGAATTTAGGGAATAAAGGTTGGGAATAAAACAAGTAAATGGTTTAATGGTTAAAATCCAATTATTGCACAAATCTATTAAATTACTTAAACAGACTTAAAATGTAGAGCACTAATACAAATTTGTAACTTTGAAGAGCTATTTATATTTGACTGAACAAAGAATAATTGATTTAGAATAATGTCCAGTCAGTGTATTTTGGTTGATTCTGCAAAAGTAAGTTAGTTTTGACTTGAATAAAACCAGTTTAGATGTTACCATGTTTAGGTTAACATTATTTAATGATCTTTTTATGTTGCTTTCATTGACATCGCTTGAAAAACTTATTAGAGCAATAAAAACATCCTTTTTGGTTTAATCTTTTTAAAATGTGTAAAATAAAAAAATCATCTTTTGTAAGTAAGAAGTAAGTAAGCTCTTTGGGTTCGACATGACAGTGAGTAAGCAAGGCTTCAAATATTTAACGAACAAAGTTATCTTCGTATGAGAGAAAGAGCAAGAGAGTTAAGTGTGCTCACTGCATTTGCTCTGTATTTACTATCCGTGAGTCGTGCGTTTCCCTAAATCACCTTGGCAACATTTCCATGGTTTAGTAAACCAAACAATCCCGTTTCCAGGTAGATCCACAAGCATTAGCGGATGGAAAGCTCTAGGCTCTCTAAAGAGCTTGCGAATTAGAAACCATACCTGTGTGCGCAGTGACCACATCATTAAAAGTAGATGCTGAACATGCCCTTACATATTTGTGAGGCAGCAAGCATGTGTTTGTGTGTGTGCATATGACCTGCATTACCTCCCCACCTCCCCAAACCCTGGTTACAGTCTTTCGGGTTTTTGACTCATGATTTGCGCCCCAAGGCAGACAGCAGGGGTTCCATTCTTAGCTTCCTGTAAAAAATACCTCCCTACTCCACGTCCTAATTAATCTGAAGGGCATGCCCAAGATCCCTATAAAATCATACGAGACTATACCAATTTCCTGGTAGCTTGTGCCCTACATGTGCTTCTTGTTCATGAGTATAAGTTTCCTTTCCCGTGACTCTACAAAGATTTATGCCTCCTCTTGTTTAATCTTTTATGTATGTATTTATTTATTTATGTAAAGTAAAGTTTTCCCTTGGTGAGATTAAGGTGTTATATTGCACTCTAGTGAAAAACTTCTGCAGATAACAAGCATAAGGATTATCCAAGTTTGTTAAAAACATCAAAACATGTGGCTCTTGCTGTTTTAGCATATGGTTAACGCAGGTTGTGTGTCTCTTTTAGGATATGTGTGTCTGAGAAAATGAGGTATGGAGTGTGTGTGTGTTTGAGAGTGAGCATATATGCATATTGAGTTACACGAGGCCTTAAACAGTCACTGTCTGACATGTGAAGAAACATGCATTGATTTCTGCAAGCGCTCCACCTCCAGACAAAACGACAAAGCCAGTGAAGGAAATGTCTGCGTGAAACACAGCAGAGCCACGCTGCACATGCTAGAGCTGTGTGTCATGATTACAAAAGCCCAGCATGCACTCCCAAACCAATGGATGAAAAAATTAATACAATCTCTAGAAGTATTGCTCAAGTAATCAAAACGCACAGATTCTAAAACAAGCCAGATTTTAGTCTGAGTCTGAAGGCTATTTTATGAAACCGCTTTTTCTAATTTAATAAGATTAAGTAATTTTTTATTTTTTATTTATAAAAATTAATTATATTGAAAAAACCCCTGAAACATTTAATTAATTTTTTAACAAACTATACACACACATATATATATATATATATATTATGTGTAATGCTTTAGGCTAAGTGAGACTTTAACATAGTGTTTGCATGTTGTTGTTCTTTTGTTAGATTTGATTGCTTGGTTTCACTTTATTTTGATGGTTCCTTTAATGTATTCTGTTGATTATAAGTAACATTGCACCTATATCTACTATCTCTCAATAGAGTGCTGGCAGAGTATTAGTAGACTGGCAGGGTTAGGGTTAGAATAAGTTGATATGTACTTGCAAAG
>JAUMHP010000070.1:15787466-15797936 GCA_032361065.1 Enteromius trimaculatus | reverse complement strand
ATGAATCCTAGTAAGTATAACAATTAAGTAAAGGTAACTAAGTATATATAAGTAAGGTACACTATTGGATTTTACAGAGAGTGTACTATACTAATGATAGTTAGTTGACAAGTAGGTGCAAAGCTACTTATTGTCAACAGATTGTTCAAAAGGGATCATCAAAATAAAGTGTTACCAATTGCTTCTTGTCCTCATTTGTAAGTCTCTTTGGATAAAAACATTTTCTAAATGACAAAATGTTACATATATTATTATTTGTATTCTAAATACATTGTATGTGTCAAAACTATCAATTTTCTTACATGCCAAAAATTGTTAGGATATTAATCAAAGATCATTTTAACTTTTTTTTGCATTTTCAAATAGTGATATAGATTGACATAATATTGACAGTTTTAATTTATACAGTAATTCATTACTTTAGAAAGGGAAATGCATGATATCAAAGTGTAAATGGCCCAATCGCTGCACACTATTTTAAGTATTTAACACATTATTACAAATAAAATATACATCTCTTTTGAGTAAATTTCATCAGAATGTAAATATTCCTGCATAAATGTACACCAAGAAATTAAAGAAACAATTACAAATGGCACCGTTTTGTAGAATGCCTCATAAATATTTAGTCAGCTAACCTAAGAAACTAAACATCAGTAATTTTTTGTCGTTAAAAGGGTCCAGTTAGACAGAATTGGCTGCTTTGAAGCTGTACGTTTTCACTTTGTACAGTGCAGCCTGCTTCTGGTAAACATGTTGAAAGGTGATAGAACTGAATTTCAGCTGGTTTAGTTTTTAAGTGTTTGGGTATGCTTTATAAGTGATTGAATAAAGGTGCAACGGCGAGATATGAAGGTGGCCTAAGTGCTGCTAAAACAAGAAACACTTCCCTTCCTCTGCCCCACAGCATGTGACGCAGACCAGATCCCATTCCCGAGAATGTGTGTGTGTGCATGCTTAACTTGTTGTGAACTAGCATGGGCTGCTGCCTCTTATCTGTGCTGTCCCTCAGAGGAGATTCAATCCATCATGCCTAGACTGCATACTCATTTATTGATTTATGTACATGTTTCAAATTCAAGCTCAGTCTTTAGCATTTACTCGAAAAGTAACTTTTTTTGTTAAAACTCAACTGCAACTGCAAGCTTGACACCTTGAGGTAGGTTTTGTGCACTAGAAGGTTTTTATTGGCCTCAGACCAAGATGCAGGAAAAGAAAGAACCTTGGCCAGGTCCTAGCAACAGACTACAGGCCTGAGGAAACGACTGTCGTTGGGTAAAGGCGAGAGCTTTGTGCTGACTGATGGATGACGGAGGTGACAGTGTATTGATAAGCAACGGTTTTGGCCGCAGCAGCGAAAACGCAGAGAGAGAACAATGTATGTGGTCAAAGGGAGGAAATTGGGATGTGCTGTCGTAAAGTCGCTCGGTGGAAAAAGAATGTTGCATTCTCACATCAGATCTGTGCTGAGGGAGATTGCAAATAGTAAAACTTTTCAGAGATATAAAAAAATATAATTTTATTATATTTTATTATAACTGCAACTTTACCTCTCAATTGAGACTTTATTGATTTCATTACTTATTCGACGTTTGGATTTCACAGTTGCAATTATTTCTTACAACTGCTTCTATTTTTTGTAGTTGTGACTTGTTATATCTCACAATGTAACTGCATTTTGCGTTTAAGACTTTTGCAATTCTGAGATGTTATGCGACTATATATTTCACAATGTGACTTTCATATTTTAATAGCATTTTTTTTATATTATTCTTATTTTATTTATTTTTTTTATTTTCAGTAAACAGTTGCATTATTACATACCGTTGTACTATTATTTAAAATCGAATTAATCAAATACAGTTTATATTTATGTTAAAATTACAATTAATTTCCGGAACATTTTGACTACAACTGTCAAAAAAAAAAAAAAAAAATTATTAAAACAATATTATTCCATATTTAACAGTTACATTTACATTCACCGGAAGAACCCGCTAATTAAGCGTTTGTTCAAACAGGCAGCGTGTGACCGCTGACGTGAGCAAGACAGCTACGGGAAAGCTTCCTATTACTCATAGGTGTGCTGTGTTTCATGAAATCTAGTCACTGGAGTTTTAAATATGCCTCTATGCAGTCAAAGGTTAGATATTTCAGGGGGCACTAATCAGGCCGTGCTCTCCATTTCCTCCTCGTCCGTTTCTTCCTCTCACCTAGCAGCTGCATTCTGTAAGTCTAGCCTTGCACTGTAACGCTGCGTCCCTTTCATCTCATGTCCTCATTAGCATTGCAAAGACTTGCGCGTAGTTAAGGTTGCTCACAGAGAAGGGGCTGGCCAGGCAAGGAGGGAATACTCGTATAACAGTCCAATAAATATCAGGTCTGCGTTTATTGGTTCTGAAGCATATTTGCTATTTGTTGGGAACACTAAACCAAGGAAGGGTCCTGGCGAAGTGCTGGGGTGGTGCTCCTTTCTGGGTCAGTGAGAACATTGAGGAAATCCACCATGACATTAACAGGCTGCTATAGGAAGTGTTGTTGGATTAAACCAACGTAGCGCTGGCGGTCGGCTGGAAAGGCGGGGGTTGGGGAATCATGGAGGCTGGGGCGAGGGTTTGATCTCGGAGTTTGTGGCGAACATTGGCTCGGGTGTCTATGATGCAAATTTTGTCAGTTTGGAGGCCTCGACCACAAGGGTCTCTGTTAGCGAGAGGTGACTCATAGGTGTGGCCCAGTTCCTGTTCCTCTTTGAGGCGCAATTATGCCCCAGGCACAGGGCGTGTCATAGAGTGGAGACGACCAAGTGTAAGGGTGAATCACTGATGGCCGAGTGCCGAATGTCTGCTAGTCTTCGTGGCTTGCTTTCTTTCTAAGCTTGAGTTTTTCAAATTGTCTTTGTAGAACTTGGGGCACCATGCACGCAGTGTCCAGTGCCACTAACGATGACAGATATCTTCACCCAGAGTTACAGCACTGAGACTACTGAATACATTGTCTGTGACATTACTCACTGCTTAGCCCAGTGCTTCTCAGGACTAGTTGTTTCATGCTATTTTAAATCGCAATAAAATGTCTTTAGCTCTGATTTTGTTTTTTTTTATTAAATATATTCTGAATTAATGTCTATATTATGCAAATAACATAACACTCTAAAACATACAGTAACACTTAATTGCGATAGTCCACTTTATACATTCTACTTATAGTAACTCTGCAACTACATGTCAACTAACTATGGACTATGAGAAACTTTGCAAGTTTACAGTAGTCAACATTTGAAGTGGATAAAAACCTCCTTCAAAGTTGTCATTAAACCTAAAAAAAAATGCTTTCTTGTCTTTGGGCAACTTGTTGTTGATTACTGTATGTCAACTTACTCTACTAACCCTAAACCTTCCCTAACAGTCAACTCTGAGAGTTAGCAGACATACGTATAATTGCAAATGAATGAGAATTAGCTGACAAGTAGTTGATAAAGTTACAAAGTTGTAATTAGAATGTCTAAAGTGGACTATCAAAATTAAACGTAACCAAACATACTAATCTCACTAAAGTTTGGATCATAGCTATTGCTGATTGCTTATCTTACAGATGTAGTCATGACAGAAAACCTAGTCTCCTGCTTATAGCGTTGCAGTGCTCTCCTGCTTTCTTTCAAGGGCAAACAAATGGGAATAACCGGATATGGAATTGGAATGGGAATAATCATCATATGTTACATTGACAGATGCAATAATTATATAACTACGGCTGTTTGATTAATACCTCATTCTTGCGTAACTGCTTATGTGGCCCAAATACCATTTTTCTTCCAAAAAGGCTTTTTTCGGAATCTTTGCTTTTCTAATAAAAAAGCCCAGAGCCAGGTTTCGACAAACACAATAGAATATAGTTTTCATACTGTTTAAATTACTTTTATAAAATCAGTCTATGGGGTCCTATATATAGTATAGACAAAAACTGAAAGTAGCACAGGTTTGGAATTCCACAAGGATTTATGAATTTTCATTTTTTTGGTTAAACTATTACTTTAAGGGGTTTGTTGCAATCGGTTGAAGCTCTTTGTCTTTTAACTTGAGTCACAAAAAGCCGGAATGTTCCGGAAGGAGCTCACGGAAGCGAGGCTATCAGCTCGCTAGCCCCTCCGCAGCCTGCTCCCACCCGTCCAGCCTGCCGCCCAACATCCAAGGTGATGATTACAGTTTGATAAGACCCACGAGGGTCCTGCGCTCAGGCAAGGGAGCCCAGAGGGAGAGAGCGTGGGGGCCTGTGAGCTTGAGTAGCCGCCCCCTCATAGCTGTCTCTCATCACGCCATTGACCCCCCATGAAGCTTTAGATGCCAGAAGCGGTTTCATAATTCTCTTATCCCGACGAATCTGCGAGATAAGCTAGGAGGAGTTGAAAGTGTAAACGGAGCACCACAGACCTGGAATCCTGTTGCAGGCTCATTCTTTACCAGCCCGCCAGCATCGTTTACAGCCGGCATCCTCCCCCTGTGCACAGACACAGAACTACAGGTCTGTGTTTTTTAGTTTGTGTGTGTGTGGAGGGCCTCTGTCCTTTCGGCCGTCTCTACAGCCCTCATCAGGACCCTTCCGCCCGGCCCGCTCAGATAGTCGGAAATTTGATTGATCTGCGAAAAAAGAAAGAATGAAGAAAAGAGGGAGCGAAAGGCTTTGGTCACATCCTGTGACCGGTGCTGATTTCCTTTGCCTGAATGCAGCCCTGGAGTATATCTCGGGCTCAGTGTCACGTTTGTATATGTTTCCAAAGATCACTAAGAAAAGTGAGTGGTGTGGGGGGCGGTGGGCATAGACCTGTGCGAGTTTCGAGGGCGGCCCTTTCTCTGACATAAATCTGTGTCATGGAGAACGGATGTAGCTACTGGGGAATGCGTTAATTGATCCAAAAAACACATGAATCGTACAATGGTTTAAAACCAAGGCTTTCTTAACCAGAGCTCTGCTAAATGCGGGGGTGGGGGGTGGGGTGGAGGTAGGGGCATTAAGAACAGCATAAGAAATTTTGGTATCACTTAATTTAAAGCATGTATGTGTAATGCATTAAAAATAGTAATGTATTACAAAAACCATTTTGACTAATTATAATGCATTGTACCATTTCATATCCTTTGTAGTGTATGTAAAAGCTTTAAGTGAAGCTGTTACTTGGATTTTCTTGTCAAAGGTGTATGAAATCTTTTCATGAAAATCTAGCTTTGTTTAAGGGGTCCCTGTGTTGACTAAATTTCTGTGTAAGGGGTCTCTCAGTTTCTCGGATTGGTTTGCTGGTCTTAGATGTTTCAAGCTGCCCAAGTCAGTGTTTTTCTGGGCAGCCGACTGATATCCCCAGCTGATCAGTTGAAGAGTATTCTAAGAAGAGTTTTCATGTTATAGGTCTTGTTGTGAATGAACCACACAGAACCAATACCTGCCTACATTTTTTACACTTGGACATATGCCACAGTACAGAAGAAAATATTTGTCACTACTTCCTTTTCATCGTAACTTTGGGCAATTTTTTTCCCTGCAGTGTTAAACAGTACGGCAGCCCTTTGTCCCCAATAAAATGATCTCTTCCTCAAAATTCCAACTTCTCACTCGCTCCTTCCTCCTTGGCCTGATGTAAATGTGTTCTCATAACATCGCAAAGTCCGTTTGTGTATGATGCTAAGGGTAATAGGTGGTTTCTTATGTGGTAATTAGTATTTAGAGGTGTAATTTTAGATGTTCTAACCTTACAGCCTGTAATTAACCTTTATACTACCTGAGGTAATGTGACTCACCTTTTTAAAAGCCACTGATGTGTTTGATGAGTCGGAAGTTGATAGAATCATCCACTGTTGCACGAGAATTCCACCTTTATCTGCTGTGAAAAACCCCCTTGTTTGACACACAGATTCATGAGGTTTTATTGTTTACAACTGCGCAAATGATTCTAGGCGTTTCTCAATTGTTCAGTTGCCCTTCCCTGATACCGCTCTTGTACTCCGCCGTGTTTAAGCAGGCCTTGATTATAGAGTGCCACAGCATTTCTTGGATATCACAGTAATACAGTAATGGCTTGGCATGAGAGGAGTCTCCCTTTAATTATGCTTTTCCAATTTTGCAAGGGCCGTATTTTTTTTCCTCTTCTCCTTTTCTATTCTTTCAGAGCTGTCGCTGTCTCTTCCCTTTCATCTCTGTTCCCACCTGATTGTGGGCTGGTGTGAATTTGAGGGTACGGTGTGCAGCAAAGCAAAATAACATGCTTGGAGACTAAGTCTCTTACACGCTACACTCTTTATGTAGTGAGACTTAAAAACTCTTGTCTCGTTTTTTGCAGGCAATGTCTATCCGGTCATCCTGTGATTAATTTGGAACGTGTTAAAGCAGTCACCTTTCTTGGCTTGGGGATTATCGCAAACAAATCCAGTATGGTGTATAAAATAATAAGTGAGTTATTGGGTTTCTCACAATTGACTGAATTTTGTTGCATGTTCTTTTTATTTGATGACAGATTTTGGTGAGTAAATAAGATGGTTATTGGGATGATTGTGAGGTCATCTAGGCCTGTCTTGTGTAACATGTTTTGGTTATTAATGACTATACACTTCCATTTCCATTTAGTCATTTTGCAGACACTTTTATCCAAAATGACTTACAATTGGGGAAAGCAAAGCGATTCATCTTAAAGAGGCAACAACAGACAAAGGAAGTGTTCATAATACCACCCTAGGGCACTTTTCAAATAAGTACAAGCTAGAAAGGGAAGGAATAAATCTTTTTATATAGATTTAGGATGAAGGTGGTCCAGTACATCTAAGTCCATAAGAAAAAAAAAAAGAGTTTCATTAATCAGTGCTCAACCTTGTCTCAAATGTTTCTCCTCAAATTAAAAAAAAAAAAAAAAAAAGTGTCATTGCTGTGTCTGGGAGAAACTGGAAACTGAAGAGATCTCATTTCTGAATTTCCTATCCTACAGGACATCTTCAGCCTACTTTGAACGCTTGGTTGATGAGCCAAAAGAGGAGGAGCAAGACTTAGAGGACTCTCTTCTCACTTAGGGGCTGTCTGAGAGAAACTAGCCTGCTCTGAAAACCTCCTAGTTTTTTCTAACACTGTGAAGATATGAGGTTAGTTAAGATGATAAACTTGGAGGACGTTCAGGTAAGGGAATACAGTGTTGCTTGAGCATCTGTAAGGATGACAATCCATTTGACCAATTCACCTACAGTATATCTTTAACATCAAAAAAGCATCAAAAAAGCAATCTGTAGATTCTCTTCTTTGTTACACAGAGAGTAATGCATATACATACAAAGACCCAAGTGCATATGGAGCCCCGTTAAGTCACCTGCATGACCCTGGACGAGTGAGGGTCTGCTCTTGATCACATGTCCATCTTCATAAGCTTGTCTGCTCATTAAAGCGATTTAGTGGCTGTGTTCAGAACCGATAAATCAGCGGTGTAATATAGGGGCATGTTAGCACAGATAGTAGCCTTCTCAGTTTCCTCCCTCAGGAGAGCACCGTCCCGGTCCTTAGGTCTTAGTTCACAACAAAAAAGCTGTTGCGAAAGGGGGCCCTCAGACCTCAGTTAGAAGTAATGTATGCTGATCAAAGGACAGCTGGCTACAAGATTGGTTTATCCGGCCGGGATCAATTTTTCATCTGGGATACGGTGATGTATTCGCGAATGTGTGCAAGGGAGCGAACAAACGTGTACCGCCGTGGCAGGTGTGTTGAAGTGTGTACGGCGAGGTGGGGTGGAGGGCACTTTTTCATTACGAACCTGCACATCTGCGTGTGTGTTTTTGTGCGTATGAGCTTGCATGTGTTTAAGCGAGCCAGAGAGATGTGGACCGGGGGCCAGTTTGGGGTGAGGTCTTTTTGTTATTGCTCAGTGGATGGTTCCTGCTAGTACTGGGGCTTCTTGTGTTTGCTTTGGGGAGTGCTTCCATATGCACGGCCTCGCCGAGACATCTGGCTGAGCGAGAAGGAGATCAGCCATGTTAGGACGCCTATCCCCGGCCTCTTTGCTTTCATGGAACATCTCCAAAAAAAGAGCTGCACCTGCCTTCTCGATCGCCGTTGTTGTGTCTCGCACATGCACAGCTTTCATGGTTTAGTTTCCACAAGGGGGGTTTCTAGCGCAAAGGGTTTTCACCGTCTGCACATCGGTGGGGAAAGTCTGTTCCATCACGTTAAGAGTAGTTATTAACACTTCCCCAGACTGGGGGGAACGTTCCCCGCAGGATGGAAAAGGTCTTTTAATAACCTCTTCCCACTTCACATTGGGCTCTCTGGGGGAAAAACAGATTTAAACAATTATCAAGCTACTGTACGAGCTCAGCGCCCAGAGAACAGCCTTAAATTACAGTGCTTAAACTGTCCAAATGTATGCTGCGCTACCTCAAGGAAAGAACATGTTATGCATGACATAAATAATTGATATCAGTTCTGCTCTGACAGCACTGTTCTGCTTTTCTCCCTTGTTCTTTCAGCTGCTTTCCTGGACTCTTCCAGATCTAAGAAGAACAATGGAAGCAATTCAGAGCTGGCGTCAAATGCGGGAAGCGCTGGAGAATAGTGAACTTTCAGCAGATGAGACTTATTGTAAGTCACTTTCTTTTGGGGGCCGTTCTCAGGGTTTGTACTTGGGGGTTTGGAGAGGTTAGCAGGTTAAAGAGGGGCCGAGGCTGCACTGACGGACAAGAGCAAATTGATTGCATGTGGGAGAGGAAGCCTTTCTATTAAAGGTATTTATTTTAAAGATGTATGGCCGTGCCTGAGCTCAAGCGCTTGCTTATTGTAAGAAGTCATTTCCAATCACATCCCAGTGTGGGGCCCGCGGTGCGTGCCACGGAGCTATTGTCACCCTATCGCCGGGTTCGAGGTCCACTCACGCCAACTATTTCGGCCCCTGACTTCTTCTCTCTTCCCCTCATTTCTTCAGGGCACGACTTTGGGGGGGTTAGGGGCATTCGTGCAGTTGTTAACCTGTGTTTCACACCTGCTGCTCAGTGTGAGGGGGTCACAGTTCAGACTCCTCTGAGTTTAATTTACTTCAGGTGTTTTGGTGCCTGTACCAGGCCTCCTTTGCCCTGTATCCTAGCCAGGAGTACTTGGCTCTAGCACTGAAAGAGGTTTGTAAACGGAAGGGGCAATTTTGAATTGAATATTAGGTTATCATAAACATTACTTGCAATTTCATCTTAGCTTGTGGTCCTCTGAGGAGTTATGAAAAGCAGGCTGCTTGGCATGCAATGTTTTCACTCAAGGTGTGCAGCAAATTAGGCAAAGAGGTCTAATGGCTACCAGACGAAAATGGTCTAAATAAGGTTGAAACTAAGGTGAAATCAGATTGAAATGTGACTTTGTGAAATGTTTGTTGGCTAGATCTGCATTATTACTCTTCAGGTTTTTTATGTTCAGCTCCAGATTAAGGAGTGCTTGGTGTCTTTTTAACAATGCAAGTTTGCACTTTTCAGCATGTGTGTACCAAATGCATGCATTGCAATTTATTTCAATATCATAATTTTAAATAAAACTTAAAAATAATTAGTGACACTTTACACTAGGTTCTTTGCTAATGTCATGACAAAAAGTTTCCTGCCCTTAATATTTACAGTGTACCTTATTTTTTGTCTTGTTTTATTTAACTTTTTCTCACTTTTTAACATCGTTAGTGTCTTATTTTCTGTGGAGCAGCTGTGTCTATATTTTTAGTGAAAGATTATAAATTGAACAAGTCATCTTGTCATGTTTACATTTCATCCCAGTATAAGCAGCCTGTCCTTTAAATCAGCACATTTTGTCAAGCTCCTCAATATTTCTAAACTCGGAGCTGAAATGAATGTTGAAAATGTCTCAGATTTAATCAGCCGTATGTGCTTGAGGCTGTAAAACATTCATCTTCGTTTCACTTTTTGATTTATTCTTGCATCAGTGTGTAAAAGCTGTTTTTGTAAAAGTTTTCCCTGGAATGTCAGAATCTGTCAAAAGGCAGACAACATTCCAGACCACACAACACAAACATTAGTGAAATACATACTCATCACTGGTAGCAATTAATGTTTTGGGTGTGTTATGATATTGTGGAAATGGAGGGAAAGAGGAAGATGAATCATCGACCCGAGATCAGAGCCCTATTATCTCATCTCTAATTGTTGATTGATCTGAGAGGCTGTGTCTGGATTCAGGGGCTTTTTTTTCCCATGGAGATTAAACGATACTGTTTAAAGTTGTGTCAAACAACACGCACACCAGAGGTCAGAGGGCAACCATATAGTGGTGGCTAATGGTAGCAAATGATGTCAATCATGTCAAATGACCCGGTGGTGAGACTTGTGCCTGCCTTGAACTGGAATTCCAGGAATGAGCTTGCTAGGTGTGCGTTCATTTGGGAGAGCTGTTGTCTGCTAATCTTTCTTTCTTTCTTTCTTTCTTTCTTTCTTTCTTTCTTTCTTTCTTTCTTTCTTTCTTTCT
>JAUMHP010000070.1:15736134-15772636 GCA_032361065.1 Enteromius trimaculatus | reverse complement strand
TTTACTGGAGTAATGTTTTATAGGTTGGATCTGTACTTTTACTCAAGTACTTGATTTGTGTACTTCGACCACCTCTGCCCTTTAGGTATAGACAAACACCTTTTGAAAAAGTACCACCTCAGTGACAGCTTTTGTACCCTTTATTACTGAAAGTGTATACATAACCCCATAAATAAATTCTGTCAAATTATTTATAAATTTTTAAAGTGGTTTCTGTCCCTCCATTAAAAGCACAGGTAACCACATTTTTGTAAAGGTGTCATAACATTAATTCAAACGATTTAACAGTTTAATCTAATTGTTATGAAAAAAAAATTCAGTTCACTTATCCCCTAACCAGTATATGCTGGTTAGATATGTTTTGATGCTAAGAGGCTGGTTTAAGTGGGTTTATGCTGGTCCTTTGCCGGTTTAAGATGGTCTTTTTGCTGGCTTATGTTGGTCACGTGCTGGCAAAGGACCAGCATAAACCAGCAAAAGGACCAGCCTAAACCAGCATCCCAGCATCAAAACATACCTATAACCGCGGGTGCACACAGAGTTTTTTCAGCAATACCTTAAAGTACCAGTGTAGCGTGAAACATGCTAATGCCATGATTAGCCAAGCAAACATGCTGTATTGTCAACTGTTATTTCATTTTAGTGAACTGCTTCATTAATTATCTGAATTGTTTAAATCACTGTGAATCACTATGCTTTAACTATGCTTTTAGTGTTTACAGTATTTAGTTGTATTTAGCATAAATGAATGCTACCATGCTAAAATGATAATTGTGAAAATAAATTCTTGTCTGATTTATACACTATCCCTCTAGATGGCCTTAGTTTACTCTTATTTTTATGCTTCTATGCGCTAATAACTTATAGTGTAGCTTAATTTATTTGAGCTTGTAGCTAGCTTTTAGCTGTACAGTTGTTTGTTAAAGATAACAGCTCTTATTTTCTCACTGTCAAGACTGTTATTTATGTGTTTCCCTGTACTCTGTGTTTCTTTGAGTCTGTACAGGTGGCACTGCTTGATGCTAATCTGTCTAATTTATAGCCCCATTATGTATCTTTGAAAGATGTAGTGTTCCCAACTTGGTTTAATGCTCACAGTTCACCCTCCCAAAAGGTTAATACCTGTTTCATGTTTTGGATCAATTAACAGGCTAATAGCAACAAGGGAAAGACACAGAGAAGAAAGGAGGTATCCTGGAGTCTCTTTTTCCCTTGAGTTTAATGATTTGCCTGTAGCTTGGACATTTGGCATGCGTGGAATGTTTGTCCCCACATCCAGACCCATTGTGTCGGAGGAAGAGAAAACGAGAGGAAGAGATCTACGTGCCTATCTCAGGATGGGTGTTTGTCCGTTTTGAAGCTGATCAATGAATGAAAGAAGATTATTGTTTCAAAGCATCCAGAAGGTCCTGCGTGAAGCCAAAGCAGCAGCTGGTTTCACTTTACCTGCTTTATTGATGTACAGATCCCCTCCGTAATAGGTACAATTTCTAAAAGTTATTTTTCTTTCAGAAAATGCCTGTTTCTCTTGTGCTCTCTCTCTCATTCTGTCCCTGGGACACCCCATTCATTCATTTTTTATTAAACTTCAGCGCTCACTATGCTCATTTCCTTTCCCAGGTCCGTTCCTGTGGTTTTAGTGGTGGAGTACAGAGGGATCGGATAGGGCCCTTCTCACAGACTAAACCTGGAGCTGGAATCCACACTGAAGGGGTTTTGGAGGTTGGGTAGAGGCCAAGGGTTTGTACTTTGGGCATAATTCACCTGTTATTCAAAGGAACAATTCACACATTTAATAAAAATACAAAACAAGCTCGGACAATTGGCCTGTTCCAAAAGCTAGCGAGCTTCCCACAGAGGGAGTATTTTAAAGCATCATAAATGTGTTCCTGATACAAGCTGTCCCCAAAAGTAATTTAATTTTGCTGTCTCCTAAGATACTTAAGAAAGCAGCATTGCGTCATTCAGAGTTAAATTCGCAATGCATCAATCCATAATGGTGGATAATAACAAATTATCAGAAAATTTTAATTACTTAACAACACTGTCTAAGAAGTGTGCAGGCTGGTTTTCGAAAGAGATAATGAGATAAAATTTTTCACAAAAATAATAAGCAGCATAAGACTGATCACGAAAATAAGCATACTTTTGTTATTTCTGAAGGATCATGTGATGCTGAAGGATGGAGTAATGATGATGAAAATTTGGCTTTGCTGTCACAGGAATCAACTGAATTTTTAAATATATTATTGAAATAAAAAAGTTATTTTAAACTGAAAAATCACATGACAACATTAACTGCTTTACTGTGTTTTTGATAAGGTGAATGCAGCCTTGGTGTGCATAAGATGTTATTATTTTTATTTCAGTGCCTAAATTTCCCTGTATTATTAGACCTGTATTATTATTACGAACTAAGATTACATGAACATTGCATTTTTGTGTATCTTTTAATTTCTTATTTTCTGCATTTAATTATTTGATAGCTAGAGATAACATCACTTAATGCCTTAGCATAATCCTCCTGTTGGCTAATTGGTTTAAATCTCTATTTACTTTTCTGTCACTTTGTGCCTTGATGTGTTACAGTAGGAGCGTTGGTGAGCCCTCAGGACATACAGCGTGAAAGATTATTCATCATCTAACAACAGTTAACTTCCTCCCTGCCTGCAGATGCCAAGCTGTTCTCCTAATGAGATGCATACCAGCACTGAAGCCTGTGAGACAGATTGGGCCTCCTGCTAGCGCGGTCCACCGTGGTCAGAGACCTTCTACTGCCCTGCAGGCAATACGACACAGCTCCGTCACTCTCTTCCCATCATGCTCCAATGCTGCTTACCTTGTGCTCCACCCAGCTCTGCATGTTCAACATCCTCACAGGTCAGTTAACCCCATACAGATTTAGTGAAGATGTTGTTAAAGATGGATTTGTTTTAATGGTGTTAGGCTTTGGAGCTGGGATCTGCTTCTTATTGAAAACCTGCCCCATTCCTGATGCCTTACTTGACTTGATAACGCTTCTTTAACCAAAGCACATTGCAAATTTGGTCAAAAAGATGAAATATTATTTGAATCAATCTAATGAGTCTAATGAAAAAAAAAAAATCTTCCTGTGCTCTGAATGTACAGAAAGTTGAGCTGGAAACACTGCTACAGTATTGCTCTGGTTCAAATTGTTCAAATCACTTAATTGACTATGATATGCCAGTTTTAGCTCTGGCCCAGTTTTGTGGTTATGAGTGTATTTACAAATGCCCAGTTTTGTGGGCTATCGATTGCCACAACCTGAGTCACTAGGGAAAAACAGCTGCTGGAAATTCCAGACGGCTTGTAACTTTCTTCAGAACATGACATTTAAAAGAAAACATTCAAGAAAAGACCACATGAGAACGACCGCTAAATTCTGCCTCCTGCGTGTGACCTCTCGCAAAAGCATGCTCTCTGACTTTCCACTGGTCTGGTAATGAAATCTCAATATCATAAGTCATGTACAATGGTATCGCAAAGTTGTAGCTGTGGAAATTGTAGTTTATACCTATTTATTTCCTTTCTGAATGAATCTCTTTGATGTGGCTTGTTTGTGATCCAGCAAAGTTTCTTCTCTTTTGCTGCGACTTAAGTCTGTCTGAAGTTAAAGGTCGAATTTCATCCTCCGTTTCAGTGGATTTGAAATTACAAACGCACTGAATGGCAACGCTCCAAAAACTATCTTTATCCAATCGCGCGAACCCTACAGTGACCGTCTGTTCCGATGGATTTCAACTTTATTTTCTTTGAAGACTTAACCCAAACAAGAGCTTTCATTTATTTTCCTTTCAGAGGAGTGTACACTTTGGGATATTGTCTGGCGTGCTGATTGTTTTGAGAGGAGTTTCATTGTGTGAAATCTTTCCCTTGCCTAAAACAACAGAATGTGGGAAAAGGTGTGGGGAGGGGGTGCCCACTTTTGCCTTTCTTGATTCCCTTCCAAGTTTGCTGTAGTTAATGTGGTTACAGGCAGGGCCTGGCCAGTTTTCTCTCCCGCTGAGCTATATCGAACTGTGCGTTCTATTTTTTTTTTCTTCCACTTCAATTTCATATGTCACAGTATCTGGGGGAGGACTCAAAATAAATGATATTTGCAGGTATGAACTGTAATCCCTGTAAGGTATTTTCTCACCATAGCGCAGTAGTTTATATACGCATCCCACAAGAGTTGCATTACCTTAAAGATACTTGTTCAATAAATTCATTTGTTTTAGTAATCCAAATGATAACATATTGCACAGTTAAGAGTAAATTACATTGCACAAGTTGTACACTGATATGATATTGCAGTATTTTATATATGTGTTATATGTTTTTTATCTACTGTATCTATCTATACACACACACACATACACACACACTGATATATATGTCAGGTTCTTTTGTCAGATCACCCATCATAGTCTGAGTAAAATATTATTTCTTATTACATAAGTTTTGCATATAAAAAGTTGTATCTTTTGTATTTGGTTGTATGGCCCAATATACTGTAACTGTTTTGAAATAACATAGAAAAGACCAAATTTAGGCATGAAAACATACACAGTTTTAATAAGAAACAATGCATCACTGTGATCTTAGCTTTCCAAAAATTGTTCTGAGAATATTTTTCTTTTCACATACCCATTAAGTTACTGTATGTATGTTATATCTGAATGCTGTCTGAACATTTAAATGTTCAATGTTGTGTTACAGATAACATTAAGTATTAAACATAATTAACGTCCCATTTGATCAATATGATCATAATGTTACTATTTTTTTCTGAATATTGCTACTTGTACAGTAGTAAGTAGTGTTTTAAAAAAAAAAACATACTTTTTTTTTCTCTCTTACTCTCTTACAAAGATATAGTAACAGAAAACGTTTTTTTTATTTGCTTCCATGTCATTTAATCACATCAGACATGTTATGCACAGGCCTTTACACTGTTTTTGAAGTCAGTGGATGTGAGGTTGACCCCTTTTGGGATTTCCTCCCTTCTTCACCCCTCAATATTTCTCTTGTTTTGTGTACTTTCTAAACATGTTTGTTTTCATTCCCCCCCTGTCAGTGAAGTTGGGCAGCACAAGCCATGGATTGTCTGTCCAGGGTGGGAAAAGGTCTGAATCTTCTCACTCTAGTCACTGACCTCAGGTCAGATCTGAACAGTTTGTCTCCCTCAACTGCAATTTTCTTTTTTCCAAATGCTGTGGAGGAGTCTAGTTTGTGAGCATGCATGTGTGTGATATGTGTTAAATAGCTGAGGCTGCACTCCTCTATTTAAAAATGAATTATCTCTGGAAACAAAAATGTCTGCTGGTGGCTGTCTGGTCCACAGTCTCACACTGATCCATTGAAATGATGTTCAACAGATACAAATAGAGAAAAAAGAGAAAACAAAACGTATGAAATTTTGCCTTTCAAAGTTTCCCTTCATGGTCTGCTTTGAGCAAGCCCAGCGCTGGTCAGGGCCCAGCAACTGATTAATTGTGCAGCTTTGGATTTGTGAGAGTCAGCCTGTTTATTCCAGATGAGGTTAGTGTTACTTTGTGAGAGTACGAATGAAATGGAACAAGAGAATGAGACAGACACGATGGCTATGTTGCAATTAACAAACTTGGGAAGGTCAAAGAGCTTTTGGAATTCACCATAAATATCTTCATTTATATTCTGAAGATGAACAAAGGTCTTACAGGTTTGGAATGACATTAGGGTGAGTGACCGAATTTTCAACCTTTAATGTGTCCTTGCTGAATTAATAGTATATTAAAAACATACTGACCCCAAACATTGCAATAGAATTGTATATGTTCAGTTAAAGTAAATGAAAAAATAAAGATTAATGGTGCGTCCGAAATCGCATACTTCCCTACTATATAGTACGTGAAAAACAGTATGCGAGGCGAGTAGTATGTCCAAATTCATAGTATTCGAAATTCAGTAGGCGAGAAGTACCTGGATGACCTACTGCTTCTGGCCGAATAGTAGTAGGCATACCATGGACACCTTCCTATCCCATGAGGCTCCGGGAGAGAATGCGTCATATTCGGAAAATGGCGGAAAGTTGAGACGCGGCTCATTTCAAGTGTAAGTACCTCAGGAAAAAAAACTTTGTTTATTGTGATTAAATTACACTTTTTTAACACAATCTAAATAAATGGGTGACTTATTGAAAGTTTAAATTTTTGCGCTGTTGTGACAACGCATGACACGTGACAACATCAATATGACGGATGTAGTGCGCCCGAATTATTCTATATACAGTAGAACGTACTTTTTAATGGTCGGGTAGTACGTTCAATTTTAAAAGAAGTACCTACTTAAGCAGTATGCGATTTCGGACGCAGCAGAAGTGATTTGATAACTATTGTAGTGTAAAGATTTTTTTTTTGACATAGCAAAATATTCAATGGTGTTGCTCGTTACAGTTTTCACAAAATCTGTGTATTATATATATATATATATATATATTTTTTTTTTTTAGTATAAAATAGTTGTTCCCTTAAAGGGTTTCAATCAGTTTACTAGCTATTGAGTAGCTTGGCTAGTAACAAGCATTGGTTTCACATACTATTTTTTATTTTTGGTAGGCACCATGCAGTTTGCAGTATACCAGTATTTCATTATAAACAGCCAGATTTCCCGAATAATCCACTCATTGCTTTCTACAAATTCCTCCTTGTAACTGTGTGCTGAACAATTTATGTACAGCTAAATCAGCGGTCATTAATTCCAGTTTACCGTTTAATTGCATTCAGCTGGAGTGTGTTATGTTTTGATGAAAGCGGAAGCACACTTGAAATATCCCCTCTCTCGCTCGCACGCGTTCAGAAGTATGAAGGTACAGCAGGTGTGTGGTGTGGTATTGTGTTCGTCTCTCCAGGGGCTCCTCTGCCTCACACTTTCCACTCCGTACTGGAATTTTACTGAATGTCTACACACTTCACTGCTGTGTTATCCCTCCATAGGAATCCCTAACTGTCTTTGACACCTAGCATTTGGGAAAAAACGCACAGAAATCACGATGAAAGCGAGAGCAGGGTTAGCGGTCATCTGTGCGGATGTGTTTGTGTTAGAGCGTTCAATGTGGCTGCATAAAGCTTACGTTCATTTGCGAAACTGTAAAAAATCAACTGCTTTCTCAAGAGTCAAATTCAATCTCGGACGGGGCTCTGAGATGTTAAAGAAATCTGCGGCCCCAGACCTCACAATGAGGGATCTATTACACCGACTACCAAAGAAATGTTCTTTTAATTAGCCACATCTATCTTTTTTTCTATGTTTTGACAGAATTTCTTACATAAACATACAGCACAAAGAGAGACAGACACACAAAGCATGCTCATTTTTATGTTTGACAGAGTCACTCGGAACAAAAACAAAGGTGACCTTGCTGTGCCGTTTCGGACTGTAATAGGTTGCTCTGTTTCATTGGTGAGGTCATATCAGCAGCACCTGCAAGGACTGTAATTACAAAATAACAGATTATACAGATGAACCTGAAAGGCCCTATGAAGTCAAAATTAGACTTTTGTGGATTTTAGTCCATGTGTGTTAACTTTGAGTAGTGCTAACCTACTTCTAAACACTGACTAAATTTACTTTTTATGTGAGAAATCCATTTAAAATTCTTGTTATGGAAAGTGGAGTCAAAAACTGATGACTCTTCCACAGATTACTGTTCAATTCAATGGAAATGAGAGGCCGCTTCTAAAGAGAGATTTAAGATTTTGTTCTGATTGTGAGGTTCAACAGTCCCTTTGGGCAGGATGTGCTGTTTTGTTCTTTCAGAACTAGAAAGGGGAAAGAAAAAAATTGGTAGGCCTGGTTCTCTTTTAAATGCTGCATTTCTTTTGTTGCTTCCCATCAACCATGTGTTACTCATTGTATGACATGACTGTTAGTCATGTCAATCCTTTAAATCTCCTGTTTGTCAGAAAGAGTCAAATACTCATAAAATTTTAAAGACTCTAAATCTACTAAGTGATGTAAGTAATTAAGTAAATAAACAAATAAATAATACATACTTCATTAGTTCGTACGATATACTATTAGTTATATTATAATGATTAGCAATGAATTATAATTAACAGTTAAAATAAAACAATTAAAAGTGCCAATAACTAAGCTAAATAAAATACAGTTGTAGTGTTTGCAAGCAAAGGACCTGGGTGCAGACCTCTATATATTCTCTATATAATTGTATTATTTCAACTGTAATTTTATTATTAATTATTCAAAGCTATTTTAAATTATGTATTAGAAATAATTAAAAAATAATAATATTTTCCTTTTTTTTTAAATAAATAATGATGATTATATTAATAGTAAGAATTAATTAATTCATTTATATATAGATATATATATAGATATAATTTGGCACCTTGGCAGGAATACAGAAATATTATAAACTTAACTTCAACTCTTTGCCATCTGTATATCTGAACGTGCTCAGCTGCCCATCTGCCTGATGAAGTGTTCAGCCTAACTAGGTCCAGAATCAGATTCCATGTTCTCTCTCTAGGATATTAAAACCAACTTGATATCCAAAATGAGACTACAGAAAGAAAATGTTTTATCTTTTTCCTCTGAATTACTAATGTTTATCTGTTTGGGCACTGTCGCTGTCTGTTGTTAAAGCAGGCTCTGAAGTCACATGGCTTATTTTGGCTCAGAAAGTGTTTATTCTGTCCTGGATGGCTCCTCTGTCCACCTAAAGACACACCTCCTAATAGTAAGTATTTAGTAAGTAATAGTAAGTATGCTATTTTTGTGAGGTGGTCAATGAAACAACAGTAGGCGGTTATGACATAAAGAACATGGCAAGCCTAAAAAGAAGCAACAAAAACTGATTGAGAAGAAAGAGATGTAGAATAAGGAAAATAGAATGATTGTGTGTGTGTGTGTGCTCCTCCACACACTTCTCCTTTACAATGTACAGGTGTTGCTTGCAGAGTGTGGAGTGGTAGGGAGGCCTGTGCCATTCTCTTAGCTGGCCGAAATGGCGTAATGGGAACTGCCAGCTGTGATGGTAATTACAGCACCACTGAGGAAGACGGGGGCTGTTTTTCTTCAGGGGGCTTGCAGATGAACTGATTTTTCATTTACATGTTTTAAGTAAGATAAAGGAGCTCCCCAAATGGGTTTGAGCCGTGCATTAGCGAGAGTGGATACATGCTATTTTTCAAGTGTTGTTCTTTGTCACCGGCGAATTGTTTTAACGCACCTCCATGCTTGGAATGAGGTCTGGAGGAATGCTCAGGAAACGGATATAAATACTCAATACCTCTAGCCATACATTTCACAAGACTCAAATATGGTTTTGATTAGTCGATAAGGAAATGCTTTATTAATGCCGCTTGCTAAGGCAAGTATCACTGTTATATTTTTTAGTGATATGATCATAATTCGTCCTGTGCTAATTTGTGCTACAGACATGAATGATACCTCAAATCATGTAGTTCATTTAAGAGAGGTGTGCGATAACCTTTCTAAGCGCTCAGACTTATTTTCGCTTGGCAAAGATGAAAAAGCAACCCCATAGACTTATAGGAAAGACCTGAGCCATATCTAGTGTCCGGAATATTATCCTTAAATATTATTTAGCAGGGAT
Source organism: Enteromius trimaculatus (assembly GCA_032361065.1). Lineage (NCBI taxonomy): Eukaryota > Metazoa > Chordata > Actinopteri > Cypriniformes > Cyprinidae > Enteromius > Enteromius trimaculatus. Next base: position 15,763,014 of record JAUMHP010000070.1, on the reverse strand, counting down.
TTTTTTCTTCTTCTTTAAAATGCACACAAATGTAACTAATTTTAACAGCAACATATTGGCTTACATTGGGACCATTAAAGTGTCACGATCAACAGTTGACAGTGTAATTTCATAGTTTAAAAATTGAAAACTGTATAGCCAGCAAGGTGAAGTAAAACTTGAAAAATTACTTATGCTATGGAAAACCTGAATACTTGCTTTCTCCTGGGGAACACAAAAACGTGAATGTTGAGAGCTGGTCTTACTTGGCCATGCAAAAACAATGGGTGAAAGCTTGGAAACTTCAAAAAGGAGGCAAAATCATAGTAAAGCTGGCCACACACAAGACAATTTTAAGGCCGATTTGTACCTCCAAATAATTGGGGGTGAGGGTGGCCTGAATTGAGGCTTTTTCGCAAACATTTTTTGTTCATAAATCGTCTATAATGCAGTGTCATTATGATTATGTATCTACTTCCGATTGAGACAGAGGGTCCCCAAAACTCAAATCGGGGCTGCTTCTGACGCGATACCCACGATAGCCAATGAGAGTCAGCAAGCGTCACATACCGGATGTTGCATGCTTCTACAGCTGACACGTGCCACAAAAACAGAGTACATCACCCATATTCTTTTACACACGCCAAGAGAGCCAACATTGATTGTCCCGAAGTCATATTTGCTTTAGCGAGTCTCTGTGAGATCTTGTGTCACTGTTTAATCATTACTCGACAATTGTCAACAAGTCTCGCGGTCTGGTCGAATCACCTAGTGTGCGTGTTCAAAGGATTATAAGGCTAAAAATTTCATGCCTGAAATCTCTTCATGCCTGTGGTCTCTAAAAATTTTCTAGTGTGGGGCCATCCTAAAATAATCCTAAAAATGACGTAAATCAGTCCATATGATTTCTTTTAGGTATATACCAAGTGTTCAGTAGTTTACAGTAGCTGTAAAAGGTTCTTGAGAGACGAAGTCAATTAGTGCACAAATTCAATGAATCAGTGCGCAAAACTGGTCTGAATAAAACTGGGCCTGTGTACACCTGTCACTTCATGTGCTTTTAGAAATAGCTATCTGATCACGAAAAGACCAGGTTTAATGCTCTGAAATGCTTTTGAGACAGATTTGAATCTAATGACTCAAATCACTTCAGGAGGTGGTCTGGGCCAAGTGTAAATGGAAACAAATCGGATTAAGTCACTGGAAACGCACGAAGTGACCAGGTGTAAACAGGCCCTAAATGACTCAAAGCTTACTGGAAGAAAAGACTGAAAGTGAATCATGATTAAGTCATTCAGACTGATCAACTGATTCATCTGACAAGGTCTGGATCAAGGGAAAGAATTGATCATGAATCTGCTTATTCTTTCAAGAACTTGTGTGAATTTTCTTTTCAGTCTGTTTATCACACAAAACTATATGGTTTCAGAAGACTTAAAATATAGGGCATGAGAAATGTGGATTATTTTATAGAGCCTTTTTTTCATATATGAGTTTCACAGCCCCAGTCCTGCTCATTATTTTAGAAAACAAAGCTAGTATATTCTTCCAAAAGCCTTTTGTGTTTCACTAACATATAGTACAGGTTTGGAACGACATGAATATTTTAGTTTTTCTGTGAACTGTGCCTTTAAGAGAGCACAGGTAATTGTGAAATGAGAAAGTTGCTTGGCTGTGACTTCTGAAACCTTTCAGTAATGGCATTAAGACTGTGAGCACTTCACTAGCAGCCGTGCCAAACTAGAAGAGGGGAGAGACCAAGAAGCTGAATGTATTGCAGATGGCACAGCTCTATTCTCTAACCAAGCCATCTGGAGTTTACTTAAACTGATGACTTCATTATCAAACATAGGCTCTCTTGCCAAACACTACCCCTGACATGCTCACACACACACATGCTAACTGACACACACTTTAATGTCAACAGACAGACACACACATTGGCATGATTCAGCCTATGGCACCCATAATAACGAACCGGCTTGAAGACGGGGGCACTGTGATGCATTTGTGTCGGGGTAAGAGTGTGGGTGTGGATGTGTTTTTGTGTGTGTGTGTATTGGATCAGACTGTGGCATTGGCAATGGTTTAAGCTTCGTAATTTGATGACATAATAGTGTAAAACAGGCGTAAGTGGCCTGACCTCTCACTCAAAGGTCACGCAGGGACCTCTGCTGACCCAGCCTTGTGAGTTTGTGCCTCAGCGTCAGAAGTAATGGTTTGACCTACTGTAATTTGTTTGGGAGGCCTCCTCTGAGACACCTGCAGGAACTGGGTGGGTGCGGGTAAAAGCGGCCAAGTTCTTGCCAATTAAATCATTGTGGCACCAATTTTTCCAGCGCATGCCCTTCCAGCACTGAAGTGTTGTGGTAATTGATGTTCATGACATCAGAACTGCGTATTTGTGTAACCCGTATTAGATTGGTTGTACATGTGGTTTTGGCTGTGATATTTTTTTCTCATACAGAGCAGCTACTGACTGAGAACTCTAACCACAAGTTGTTCTGCAGACCTGCTTTATTTAACATTCTATCTATCTATCTATCTATCTATCTATCTATCTATCTATCTATCTATCTATCTATCTATCTATCTATCTATCTATCCATCCTTCCATCCTTCCATCCATCCATCCATCCATCCATCATTCTGTCATTCATTCTATCATCCATTTATGTTCTACCATTTTTTTTACACAAGTCAGTTGATCCTAAATGTCACAAAACACTTATTTATAGCAATGCATAGTTTTGTTTTATGTACTTTGAATAGGTCTTACAGACTACTACACAAAGTAAGAGAAAAATGATTAAATTGCAGAACTGTTACCATCCGTTCCATTAGCCCATTTCCTTTGGCACTGCAAACACGATGGAATCGTTCCTCACTCATGCTTAAATACGCTTAAAAACGAATGTGATGTTTCTAAAGCTTTACCCAAACTGGGCTAATAAAATATACACAAAGCATATCAGTAACGCTCACAGCGCGCCTACAAAGCTCACCTCTGTGATTTAGTGCATTTTCATTGAGATTACGTTCATATATTATTGTGAGTGTAATTAAAGAGTTCTCCTTCCTCGTTGTGCCTCTTTTACAGTCCCACTGCGTAGGGGAGTGGACCCAGTTAATTGCGTGTGCACTTGTAACTATCGCCGCAATCATGGAGGTTTTTTTATATGACCGGCGCACGGCACTGGTTTCACACATTCTCTCCACACGTGTGAGGGCTCCAGGTGTCATGCCCTTTACCAGCCGCCTTGGCCCAGTCACATGAGCCCAAACTAGCAACGCAAGAGTGGAAAGAGAACCCAAAAGGTTCACAGGCCACTTGATTATGGGTTGGCGGACACAGCTGCGGTTTGTGCCACTTCATTAAATCTGTCATCTGGTTCACAACATATAGCAGAGGTACATACAGTTTCTGTCAGAGGCAAAGCCTTGGTAGTGAATGAAAGACTGAAACCTTGGGCCCACAAACACTGAGGCAGGTTGTCACAATTTTTACTCTGGTGAATATTTTTTAAGGTCAGGGTTTATTTTTGAAAGGCAGATTCTGTGTAGATATGTACCTTAATGTTGTACCCACAAAAAAAGCTTTTGAACATTTCAACCATGAATTGACCTTTTGTGACAACATCTAAGTGCATTCACATTAATGCATGGATGGCCATAATCTTAATGAAAATGGGATGGTATGTTCTCTATACTGTAATATCATTTGAAGTTTTATTTCAGTAGGTTTTATTTGCAATGTCATAGCCCCAGAGGATAAAATATGCCTTAGTAATGAACTATAAAATTTAAAGCAATCCATGATATTGTAATATACCAAAATATCAAATAAACAAACAAACAAATAGAGTAAACAGTGTAAATTTCAGAACATTTACGATTTCAGATTAATTCATTTATACATTTATTCATATATTTGTTTACTTTCTCTTTTAGTTATTTCAAACCAATATACAGTACAAAAGTGCTGTGGAAGAAAAGCATTTTTGTAATTGAACTTTTGACTCAAAACATACTGAGACTTGCTTGTGTGACAACTAGCCCCAGTCTCTCCTATATGGTTCATTATTGTGGCAAGTTATGATTTATATTGCCGTCATCTACTGATATAATGTACTTACTATGGTCGTAATAGTCATTTGATTCATTGTGATTCATTCATGTTGTACCCTGTTGAATAAGATTGCGGGGAATGAACCAGGTTGGGTTACGCTGACATTTATAACCATTAAAATGTTGGCCTAGACGGACTTACATGAAGTCAAACATTTAACACATGTTTTCATAATTCATATATTTGTATACACAGTTGTGACTGGAATAAACTCTGCAGTTCATGATCACATTGACATCTGTGTGTGATTATAAACATTTGAAATAAGAAAAAAAATATTATTAATAAACCCAAAGAAATCCTCTAGTTTATTTGGTGTATCCTGATATCCCGCTCAAGATGCAACAGTGCAATGATGAGCAGAATAACTAAATAAATACATTTTTGTTCCTTTTTTAAGGCAAAGTGCAAGAACCTTGGAATCTAGCACAGGGGGGTCGGTGTGGGCCACAAATGCCCAAAGGTTGTATCAGTTTCTTTTCCTAACTACATATAAGATGTCTCCTTCTTGCATTTTGTTTATAAAAGAAAGTCAAGTACTCATAAATGGCATTTTTCTCTGGCTGCTTAAAAGTTTGACTAGGAGCTGAACAAAGAGAGCTGTCAACCGGTCAGGGTCCCACTTCATAATTAACTTCTCCTGGGGCACACTGGCCATGTGACCAAGCAGACCACAGTCAAAATTAACTAACTCTCATTTACCCTCTAATGGACCTGCATTCGAGTATAAAAACGTAATTCTGAGATAAGGTTTAAGACAGGATATCAAATCAAAGTACAATTACAAGATTTAAAGTCTTGTTTTCAAATTGCAAATTTATATTTCACAATGTAATTATACTAGTTGAGACTTTAAATCTCACTTTTTTGCTCTTTAAGTCTTGAAGTCAGGACTTTGTGTTTTACCGTCAGCATTTAAATGTCACAATAAGGCAAACTTTTACTATTGAATAACTCAATAGTCTTCAAATCTGATAATCATAACTCCTAATTTGGTATTTAAATTACATAATCACAACTTGAATAACAGTTTTTTTCCCCCTTAAAGTAGGGAGTGTAAGATTTAAAGATTTTAAATCTCATTTTTGAGTATTATTATCACAACTTTTTTTGTAATTCACAGTTTATTTCACAAATTCACGAGTGTAAGATTTAAAGTCAGAAGGTTTTTTTTTCATGTATATGTATTTCACAGTGTGACTCAATGTCACATTTTGAAATTTAACTCACAATTTCTGAAATATAAATTCACAATTTGTGAAAAATACATTTGCATTGTGGCTTAAGTTGAAATTTGATGTCTCTTTTTTTTTTTTTTACTCAATTTTGCAATAAGGCTATGTTTTGAAACTTTGCATCTCCCAGTTAGGATGCTCACCATAATGATCTTTTTGCAATTTGTTTTCTAAAATTTGTATTTCAATTTAAGGATTTAATGTCACATTTCAAAAATAGAAGTACCATGTATTTTCCAATTTGTAAATGTATATTTCGAAATGTGACAATCTGGCAACAAGTCACATTGCAAAATAAACTTGCAGCATTCCTAAATCTTAAAATTCAATTTAAAAGTTTCTATAGCCCAGTAATGATTTCAAAACTCTAAATTGTGACTCTTTGGTAATTTGCTTCACAAAGTCACAATTACAAATTATAAAGCCACAAATCTGAGAAATAATAAACTTTGAGGCAAGCACATTCTTTCATAATCTTTTACTATATTACTTTCTATCTGAAGAAAATGCTGTATTAGCCTTCCCTAGATGGTTTGTTTATATCATTTTCTCAAATCCACTGCTTGCAACATTTGTCTCGAAAGGATTAAAGAGATGCATTTGCGTTCTTGTTTGGGTGTGTGGGAGACTATAGTGCATTTAGCCATGTTCTCATTCATACCTTAACAATAACACGTTGTGTTGTGAGTAAATATGACCTTTAGATAATCCTTTTAATGTTTCTACGAAATAGGATTTCGTGAGCTTTCATTTCTCATGCTCTAAAGTTAATCTCACTCAAGTATTAATGAGAATAAGAGACGGTGAACCCAGTGGCATGTTTCTGCAGTTTTTTTTTTTTTAAACGCTGGGTGAAAAGTTCAGTTTTCCTTTCTGCTTAGAACCTTGTGAAATAAGAAAAGACAATATAGCAAAAGAGTGGATGAATAAGGAAAAAGAGACTGCATGGGGTGACTATTGAGTCCGGTGCTGAGTGATTTTTATCGGCTCCTCATTGCCACCCAGGTCTCTCACAAGAACACCCAGACAGGAATTCCAACGCGGCTTATCAGAGCGCCCCATCTCCGTACAGGAGGGGTGAGTTTGAAGGGTTTGTGTGTGTGTGTCGGGGGGGTCGTTGTGCAAGCTTGGATTAGGTCGAGAGGAAGCGCGCTGTTGGGGTTAGCGGTTCATTAGTGTTTACTAACAATCCCTGGATGTCAGAAAGGTCTCAAGAGAAGAAAAGATGTTTAGGAGGAGAGATTGGTTTATGGGGTCATGTCTTACAACTTATTACACAAAGAGATAAAAGATTAGCCTCTCTCTCTCTTTCTCTCTCTAGTACACAAACTCACTCTTTCTCTCGCTCTTTTTTCTGTCGCTCGCTCTGGAACTGATCTGAGCGAGTGACCTAAAGCTTGATTAGGTCAGTGTACCACAGCCGCTCAGTGGTGCTTGTAGAGGGTTTTGACTCTAATGGTCGCTAATCCAACTAGCATGCTCTCAAAGCATGTGGCTCACTTTCTCTCTTCAGTGCATGGCTAGCTAGAGGTTAAAACCATTAGGTATTAAAGTTGCCATCATTAAATGGTGCCTATGGTATCATCAGTTGATGCCTATATAGGAAGATTTAGCTTCTAAGACAATTAAGATATTAAGCATAGATGTGTTTCTGGTTTGAAATATGTGACCCTGGACCACAAACCCAGTCTTACGTCGCTGGGGTATATTTGTAGCAATAGCCAAAAATACATTGTATAGGTCAAAATGATTGATTTTTTTTTTTTTTTTTTTTTTTCAAAAATCCTTAGGATAGTTAGTAAAGATCATGTTCCATGAAGGTATTTAGTCAATTCCTTACCGAAAATATATTAAAACTTATTTTTTGATTAGTAATATGCATTTGGACAATTTTAAAGGTGATTTTCTCAGCATTTAGATTTTTCTCTAACCTCAGATTCCAGATTTTCATATACAGTAGTTTTATCCCAGTCAGATATTGCGCTATACATCCGAATCATACATCAATGGGAAGCTTATTTATTCAGCTTTCAGATCATGTATAAATCTTGATTTCGGAAAATGAACACTTATGATTGGTTTTGTTGACCAGGGTCACATATATATTGCAAAATCATTATTATTATTATTATTTTTACATATATAGCAATGGGGTTAGTTGTCAAAAGTGCTTTTTTAAGCTCAAAACTAAAATGTTGTCACTTTTAATATTTTATTTTTTTATTTTTTATAGTTTTTTTAATGCTTTATTTTATTTTATTTTTTAATTACAATCTACTGTCCAAATTATTTGACATTTTCATTTCATATAACATACTTTTTTTGTGTGTGTTTGATGTTTAAGTCATTTTTGTGGCCTAATTCTTTAAATTTAACTGAAAAAAACTATAATAAGGTGTTTAATAGCAGAATCCTTTATGGCATTTTACCTGATATATATATACCTCAAAGTAAGTTAAATTGTATATGTAATAATAATTATAGGCAATATAACTGAAATGAATAAAGAAACAAACTCATAAATAAAGACTCATAACATAAATCATAAATATTTATTTATTATTATGCCAGTTTTCATATTATATTTACAGCACAGATCAATCTACTGCACTGTATATCAAGGTCTTAAAAAACCCCACTGTCTCATTAATTTAATTTTCAGTAATCCACGTCAACCTGACCCCTGATAGAGCAGCAGGCCAGGGTTAACTTGGTATATTATTCTGAGTCAGCAAACCTGCACCAAATCTCCAGCAAGCTTCATTTAGAAAGCAAATGCAGCATTCTCCCTGTGGGGGTTTGGGTAATGCCGCCATAAAACTTGTTTTATTGCCCAGTTTAAAAGCCCATATTTTATACAAACAGTAAATAGGGAGCACCTTTCATACTGAAATTGAAAATGCAAGTAATGTTAAGCATACGCATCCATCTCGTACGGCTGGACTTCAAAGACAACAGCTGAAGTTATGTTATAAAGAAAAAATTCTGTCATTTTTTTTTCTCTTGCAGAGATTTTGTATTGAGGTCATATTGAAATGCCTGCTGGTAGACTCACATTTTTGGGGCAATCTATAAACAAAATACAGCCATCTTTGCCATTCAAGTCCGTATGAACTTCCAACTGAATTATTGAGTTATTTAATTACTTAATTGAACAGAATTATTGTCAAAAGTCCAATTACACAAACTTTTCCCTAGCAGTGTTTCTATCAAAGAACTGAAATCCTAACATTGTAGTTTTACATAGCTGAACAGGTGAACACAATAAAACAATTCAGTCAAGTGTAATCTCCTTTTACATATTATATTTTATATATATTACTTGCTGAAAAACTTATTCATTGTCCATGGATTCTGCAATTAAATTTCCTGAAACAGAAATATACCTCCAGAAATAAACTCAAACCTAAGAAATATTCACTAAATAAACAATGTGATAATTTGATCCAAACCCCCCAGCCTTTTTTCTTCCTGCTTAAAGGAGATTTCATTTGTTGTGTTTCTGTCCAAGGGTATTTTAGCGAGAGCAAGTCACCGTGAAGCAATAAGCTGATTTTAGAGTGGTAATGGCTTGTGAAGTTATGTATCCTCACTCATTCTTTTGCTTGCGGTGGGCTGTGACCCCATGCTAAGAAGGTGGATTGTGTATACGTTTGTGCCTGTGTGTGTCAGAGAGTGTGTGTCTATGGGAGAGTGTTTGTGCACGGAGGAGAGAACAGAAACAGTACAAAGTTGACGGTCAGTGTTTCTGACTTGATAGCCGATTTGCCCTCTTGTTCACCTTTAATCCCTGATGTGACTGGCCGGGGAAGGGGTCACAGAATGGGAATGCATGCTTTAACCCAGATGACTCAATGCACTGTGGAAATCCCATGTAAAATTGTGTCACTCACTGGAAAGCACAATGCATTTCCTCCCTTGGATGGTAGGAGCTAGGAAACAGGTATCAGAAAGACAAAAAATAAAGCTAGATATCAGAAAATAAAGACTGGTAGTTACAGGAATAATTCAGCGAGATATGGAAATTGTTATTTACTTGCTTTCATGTTGTACCGTATGACTTTCCCACGTGGATCAAAAGCACCATTAACATTTCATGAAAATGCACTGCATTCCAAGGCTTCTGAAAATGTACAATAGCTTTTAGCTCTAACTCTTTTCAAAGATTTTATAAGAGTTCATAACATGAATAACAAGTGTTCTTTTGAGTGCCATACTTTAATCACGTGATTAAAATGCACAAAACCTGCCTGAATGGCTCATTCACAAATCTAAAAGATCAAGTTGTAGAGATAAGAACTAGCTTATTCAGTGATTCTGGATTACTAGTTGACAATGGCTTAAATTATGGTTTGTTTGTGACATATGTATGACAGTTCAGCTGGTACAAAAGTCATGCCACTTTTATCAAATGTGTGCGCTTTCATACTTTTGAAGCTTAAAAACATTAATTGCAATTGCATGATCATTAAAATAAGGGAATATTAAATTATTATAAATTATTAGTTTCAGAACATGCACACAACTTTTTTTTTTTGATGGCACAGGATTATTTCATTATTATCATTGTTATTAGTACATAATGTGCCTTTATTATAAATCACCTATTTTTTATTTTCTCCTACATTTTCAATAATTAAAGCCAATTACCGGAAAAAAGTCCTATTATCAGACTAAGGTTTCCTCCAGTCTGTATGATTAACACTTTTTGTTTTGGAAGTCTTAGTTACACCAACTGTATGTGTGTATGTGAGTTTGTCTCCTCTTATCGGTCAATTGCTGACACCCTGATGAAATCCAGTGCCTCCCCAAGGTGACAACTCTGCAAATCACTTTCTGATATAAGCTGTAATAATAACAAATAAATATCCAGATTTAAGGTTATTTTTTCAGTGTACAGATAGATTAGATAGATGAGGCCCAGTATACAGGATTTTAACTGTCCTGTGTGTATCCAGGCCTAATAAATTTGTAAAATCTGGATCTGGATCCAGCACTATTCTCTTGGACGTTGTAAATTACATGCTCAATAACAAATCTCACAGCATTTTGCTATTTCCCAATCAACTTGACTATGTTTAAACAGCTGCTGCAAAACTTCAACCGATCACTGTCAGCCGTCATGTTACGGGATAGTTAGAGCATAACATTAAGTGTAATGGAGTCTCAGAAGGACAAGTACAGAAAGTTTTGTAGCCTCTATGATCATTTAGAGTTTTTGACGCTGTATGTCAACACTTTCTGAAGGAGAAGCTTATATTTCCAAACAGAAATGTTTCTAGAAATGGTGGAAAATGTTTTCGACCAGTTAGGCATGGGACAAGTGAAACTACTTCACTACTTATGGTTTACCTCATTGGAAAAATGTCAAAAATAACACTTGTTCGAACAGCAAAATAAACTGTCTTGAAAACAGTTTAGTTAACGATTAACCTCTGTTAAAGACCATCATAAAACTTTGCTACATTAAAATTTATTTCCTGTTATCATCGTGGAAACATTTACTCACATTATCTGTCTTGGATCACAGCTCTAAAAATTCAAGAACGCCACGTTCATAACTTAAAGAGAGAGATTTCACACAAACAAACATCGCTGGAGATGAACGATCAAGATAAGATGACAAAAAAGGCTCAAATTGGCAGGTGGGGAGCATGGAGATGGTTAGGTGCAAAGAACAGCCTGGCTAAATAAAGCAGCTCCATTAGTGATCGGAGGCAGGAGTGCCCGCTCTTCAAGTCTGCCTAATGGGCCAACCAGGACTTTCATGTGATAAATGTTGTTTATATTAGGGCTCAGGCCCCCTACATTAGTGTCCTTCAAATGCCTCTTGGCCTAGTTGGAGCTGGGTGTTTCTAAATACTTGAGGGTCCTCCTATGCAGTGGCTGTAATGGCTGCGTTAGGACAGGGGAGAACTGAAAGGAATGGTAATTGAGCGGGAGTTGCTGAAGTGGTGGAGTGGAAAGTATGTGGCCGTTGTGGTCAACCCAACCAATATGGATCTTACCTGAGTAGGGGCTGTTAAAAGCATACACTGCCCCCTATAGACCTGGCCAGGCTACTGCTAGTAGCATAAATGTGTTGTGTGTTCAAAGAAAGTGTAGACTCAAAATGTTGAAAACCTGAGACTCGATTTAGATTTTTGTTTGACTTATATTTTGTTTTAATTATTGTTAGACAACTGAAAACTGTATTCTGAAAATGGAGTTCATACTCATTAAAGGGTTACTCATTTCAAAATAAAACTTTGGTCATAAATCACTTACCCACATGTTGTTTCAAACTCATAAGACTGCTTGTCTTAAAATACAATTCAAGATATTTTGCATGAAAACCGTACTTGTGACTGTCCCATTGATTGCCAAGTAAATAACACCGTCAAGGCTTGGAAAAATATGAAAGACTTCGTCAAAATGTTTCATCTGCCATCAGTGGTTCAATCTAAACGAGCAACAAGAATACTTTTTGTAAGCAAAGAAACTGAAACTAACAGCTTTATTCACAATTGTTATTCAGGACAGTCCACAGCTTCTAAAATATCTTAAATTGTGTTTTCTGAGGATGAACAAAGCTTTTACAGGTTTGGAACCTATAAAGTGATTAAAAGTGATTAAAGTGATCATTTTGGGGTGGCGTAACTCTTTACGTACAAGCAAATCAATAAAATCTGGATAGATTTGTGAAATGCTGATATACATACATAAGAAAAATGTATAATGTATCCTAGATATTGTTCTTTTGAACGTTCTATTAATCAAAGAATCCTGTTCCACAGAAATATTAAGCGTCACCCTGGAAACCAACGCAAACCAGCTGTACCCGATCAACACCGGACAATCAGCCATGGCTGCAGCTCATCAGGCCAGGGCATGAGAGCGTGTCTCACAAAGCCCAGAAAAGAAACACTCTCCGCTCGCTAACCTTGCAGCCATGACTGATCGTCCACCCCCACTGAGATGTCCCCACTGGAGAAACTGCGAGCACGAGGAAGACTTTATCCGTTCCCCTATTCAGTTGTACTCACCGGAGTAAGTGACAGCATTCCTCCACCATCATGGAGGACCTCCTCAAATGCCTCTCCGAGATGAGCATCTGACAGCACCAATTAGTGGAGCACATCTCATCTCGGCAGGAGAAGGTGAAAGAGGACCTCGCAGCCCTCCGCCTCACAGTCACCCAGCGTGCTACGCTACCAGACCCCCGTGTCCAAGCAGCCCAGTTTATGCCGAAGCTGACGGGTCATGATGACATCGAACTCTATCTCCAGATGTTTGAGACATGAAAGCTGGGACCAAGGCAAGTGGGCACGGCTGCTGAGACCCCTGCTAAAAGGAGAAGCCCAGAGTGAATATTTCTCCCTCCCAAAAAAAGCTGCGGAGGACTATGATGTTTAGAAGTGGGAAATCCTAGGACGTCTCAGACTCTCCGCCATCAGCTCTGCCATGATCTACCTCAAGGAGTGCCCCTTGCAGAGATAAAGATGAGCGGGCGGACCGCCCTCGCCCTCTTGAATTCCGGGAGCTCTGTCAGCCTGGTCCAAGCCACCATCATGCCACCCCAGACTCCAGATCCCTACTTACCTGCTTGCATGGCAATACCCAGCATGTTCCAGGCCACCGCGTCAGCTGGCGCATGACAACTGGAGGTCTGGATTGTCAAGAAGCTGCCCGTTCCCATTCTCCTGGGGAGAGATTGGCCAGGTTTCGAACAGCTGCTTACTGCTGCCACCCAGCCAGTCAGCCAGCCCAGACAGTAAGACAGACCCGGGAGAGATGGTGAGTCCCCCTCCCAAAATCCCAATCTCTTTGATGTCTTCCAACAGGTTAAGGGGAGGGGGATAGTTCGCTAATGCCCAGCGCGAGTAGGACCGACTAAAACATAGTTGTTCCCAAGTATGGGTCATTGAAGACCAGGAACACCAGCCAGGACCCCATCCTCTCCCACACTTCATTGTCCATAATGGCCTGTTTTATTGTATCGCCCAGCGGAGGGGGCAGGTAAAAAAAGCACTTCTCGTGGTGCCGAAGTCCAAGATGGAAATAATAATGGAGCTCGCCCACACCCATCCAAATGCTGGCCACCTGGGGGCAGCCAACATGATCTAGCGCATTCGAGACTGCTTCCACTGGCCGGGTCTAGACGACAAGGTGAAGCGGTTCTGCCAAGCCTGCCCGACCTGCCAACGGACAACACCCAAGTTACCAACCCCCAGCCCACTCATTCCACTTCCCATCATAGAGGTGCCCTTCGAGCGGATCGGAATGGATGTGGTGGGGCCATTGCCTAAGTCTGCCAAGGAGCTCTTCCTGTTCTGCAACCAAGTCGGCATCCCAGCTGAAATATTGACTGGCCAAGGGACCCCCTACATTTCACAACTTATGGCTGACCTCTGCCAGCTGCTGCAGGTAAAACAGCTTCGCACCACCGTTTACCACCCCCAGACCGACTTGTAGAGAGCTTCAATCAGACCCTGATTGAAAAATAAACCTCCTGAAAAGGTGGGTGGGGACCAGCAAGCAGCTCTCTTCTCTGGCCAATGTACATCCCGTAGTTGTCGACATGAGAGAACACCTTTCCGCCGCCCAGAAGACAGAGCTGCAACATCTGGTCAGTCAGTTCTTTGACGTGTTCTCCACTCGACCCGGGCAGACCAACATAATCCCACATGATGTCCGCACACCACCAGGAGTCATTGTGCCAAGCAGTCACTGGCAGTACCAGACCCTTCCCTTTGGCCTCCACACGGCACCGACCACGTTCCAGCAGATGATGGACATTCTGCTTCGCCACCACTAAGCCTACGTCACCACCTACCTCGCAGACCATCTGGAACGGCTGCCAAGGGTGCTACTGAAGCTCCGATGGGCTGGACTAACCGCCAACCACAGAGAGTGTCACCTGGTGCTAACAGAGTGTATGGTCCTCTCCCAGGTCTGGGACAGCAAGAAACACCCCGTTATGTAAATCAGTCGGAAGCTGACCCCAGTCGAGACGCGATATGCCAGAGTGGAGAAGGAGGCCCTAGACATTAAGTGGGCAGTCCTGGAGCTCCAGTATTATCTGCTGGGCCGCCTCTTCACCCTGATGACCAATCTCGCACCCCTGCAGTGGATGGCCCACTCCAAATTTTATAATATTGCTGTTTTTGCTGACTTGAAAGCTCTAATTCAGAACTTGAGTAGACCAGCATTGTCTTAACTCTGCCATTCAAAAATTCAAAACAAGTTTTTTCCATCATGTCACATTTTATGCAAGACACAAATTACTGCGTGTAGAGACTGGATTCATACATTGAAAACAAGGACTTGGACCTGTGTCTGGTGTTAAAGTTCAGCCTCACACGTTCGGTTATGTGAGAGCACAGCTGTATGGCAACGCTCCTTCAGAGGTCACCTGACACTGCAGTGAGCCGCAGAACAGTAAGGATGTGTATACTGATACTATTATGAATCATAAGAGACACAGCTTTACGCATATTTGACAGCAGGGAAAGCAGTTTTGGAATGAGTGTGTGCAGTCAGACGCAATAACAAGGTCTCTTTTGGCTTGTGGTTTTGACTCAGGTGAGATTCTCTTGTTGAACAAAAGGAGCTGCTCCGGATCTCACAGAAGCGTAATTTCAATATGCAACATGAAGCTGTTCCACTCGGCACAGTACACAAATTATTACCTCCCAAACTTAACTCACATCATGGATTTTCCAACGAAGATGCAGTGTTATGTGACAGGAGACCACTCAACACTGTTTCCAAAGAAACAAGCTAGCGGTTTCATTTTATAAAAAAATATGATTATCTTATAAACCCTGAGGGACGTAGTTGCACACACAGCCAAATAGAAAAAAAGAAAGGGAGGGAAAAAGTGTTGAAAAGACTGACGATGCAGCTCAGGCGAAGAATCGAAACAACACGTGTGACGCGTAAAAAAGCCCATCACAGTCAATCAGGCAGCCAGGACTAGTCAGGCAGGAGGGAGGGAAACCCTATCCAACATGAATCTTTCTGCAGAGTGAACACGAGGGATGTTACAACAAGCACAATTTTTATTTATGTTTTGATACCCCATGCAAAATCTCTTTTCCAACCAGGTAGAGAGTGTTTATATGAGCCATGTCAGACAAACAGGAGAGCTCTGATCCTGCTGGGTTATTAAAAGGAATGTTATTCTAATTACAACTGGAAATAATTAGTCTAGAAAAAAATATTGGGAATAAGGTCATTAGGAGTCTCGTACCGTTTCCTGTACACCGCATTCGCATGTGAGACTTCTGCAATTGACAGATATGTTTCAGAAGAAACAGGATTGCAAAAATCCCAGTGGATATTTGAACTTACTCATGTGTGTGCGTGCTTGTGAATATGTATGTAAATAAGAAAGAGAGCCAAAAAGTGGAAGTAGGATAAAAGAGAAAGCTAGATATAAAAAAGCTCACTTAAAGAGACAGTTCATCTCTAAAATAACTTTATTCACCTTTATGTCATTTTGAATTTAAATGATTTGTTCCTTACTGATTCACTCAATGGTCTGTTCACAACAGTTAACAGTATAGTGGAGTAAATAATGACTTAAACCATTTGTCACATAAAACTATAATTCAGAATTCTTGTAATATGACTCACTTGGACACTCGTATGGTGATTTTGAATCTTTTTTTTTTTTTCTCAAGCTTAACAGTCCCATTCTTTACTCACTTTCATTATATAACTCATCTTATGTTGAGAAAGGAAGTCATGTGGGATTTGAACAGTGAGGGTGAGCAAATGACAAATTTTACATTTTAGTTGAACTATTCCTTTAATTAAGATCTGTGAACATGATAAAAAGACATACATTGTTAGGTTTGGCTAATATCATTCCCATATGTGCTGGCAGGGCACAACGTTATAATTTAGATTAAGTTATGGCATAAACATATAGATGTGGGACTAATACTGCACGGCCATTATAAACAGCCATTCCTTGCGTAACAAAAATATTATGCAAGAATCAAAATGGAAACAAATGCAAGTAAATCTGTCGAGCATATAAAGCACATTCCAAATGACAGAAAAATGGTCAAAAAAGGCCAATAACTTTTTCTTTTTCACACTTTGGGGCACCATGAAAATTATAAGCTTTTGCCCAAGTTCATTCACTGTGAAATAACGGCGCACATTCTGGTCAATTAATAGCCCATTTGGCTCTGTATAACCCTTAGGAGAGCAATGAAAGTGTGTCTTTAAATCTATGTACGCGTTGATATTATTTCATATCAAGCCCCTTCCTCTCTGGGCCGTGCAGAAATCCGCCGCGCCAAATGTTAATGAGTTCCACCTGCAAAGCTATACGAACATTTGGTGCACATTGGCACTTGTCTGAATGAACGAAGTGTTGCATATGACTTGTGTAATGTTACATGACCTTCAGAGCGTCTTCTGGAATGCCAGAAAGTTGTCTTCTCTGCATGGGATTTTTCGCCATTATCAGATCTGACGATTAATTCAACAAACATACATGCAATGACATATCTGACTTGGATTAAGAAACTGTTAAGTAAGGGTTTTTGTGCAAGTTGAGTAAAGAGCCAATTAGCTTTTTCAGTTACCCTTTTCAGCCCCTCCTTTATAGATATATTCCTGACTGCCAGGTAGACATCTAGATCCCTGAAAAAATCACAATAAGTGGACGGCAGTCAGCGGTGTCACCGGCATTGATCTGGCAGTCTTCCCATGATGCTTTCCCTCAGCTTCGTATGAGCTGGTGCTGAAAGACAGACTGTTTATTGCCCTCGTTGAAGGAAGGTTAAGTTACAGCTGAGGCCGTTTCATTAGCATTAAATCACAGTGCAAACCATCCACCCCCAGCGGGACGGGACTGCTCCCTTAGCCCCCAAGCTGGTATTTCATTGGTCTGTAGGGGGGCGGGCTTTTCAGATTGAGAGAATGCTTGAGATCCTTGGCTGAGGTCCTTCAGGGTCTTTTTTTTTTTGCATTCAGCAAGGCTTAGGCTCTTAATTGTGTGACTAAACCAATTGTTCTCTTAATTGACGCCACTTAACCTTTTCAACAGGCTCCCCTCAGGTGTGCCACAGGTGACTACCCTGAGTCCCATGCAGAACCTGATGGATAAGAAGGCTGTGGATTATGTCATTCCCTGAGACTGTACAATAATGAGCTTGGTTCATCCGATCAGACTGGTTGGTTTTGAGTGAGGTCTGTAATTATTAACAGGATTAACACACTATAGTATATAATAGACTTCAACCAAAAATGAAAATTGTCACCATCTTATCATTCCAAACATGTTTGACTTGTGGAGTACAAAAGAACATATCTGTGTATTTTTCAGCTTCTTGGCCATACAAATGAAGTCAATGGGGACTAGTGTTATCTTGGACAGAAACAGTTCTGGAAAACATCTGCTTTTAGGTTCTATGGAAAGTCATACAGGTTTGTAATAACATGAGGGTGAGTAAATGATGTCAGAATTGTCATTTTGGCTTTTATTTTAACACTTAAGAAGTACATAAAAATAAGTAAGTAACATCCAGTTTAAGTTTTTGTGGTTTTATTTTTTTTTACCTAGAAATGATATAAGGCCTCATCTTACTGGCTGTTGCCATAATAGGCCATAACATGAATTGGCTGCTCGTAAATATGAATATTTGCATATGAACCCGCACACAGGGAAATGACCCTGTGAAATAGCAGAGGTAAAATTCCCTCCTCAGGATTTATGACTGCTCAGGGTATAGCCAATACTTTTATTGTGGTCTTGCGCCAGATATGGTCAATTGTACACGAATGCCAGGAGCAATGGAGACTACGGGGTTGCGAGGGGGAAATGTGGATGTGAAATTTCCATTTCTTTTTTTTAACCCTCTGAAGTCGTATTTTATAGTTGACAAATCTTCACTCGGTTTCTGCTAGTTTCCATCATTTAATGTCACAAAGAGTGCGGCCGAGTGGCTTTGAAGAGCTTGTTCCCTTTAAATCCTCGAGCACCTGTGAAACCGCTTCTTTCGCAGAGTGGCATTTCAACATTAATTCCTCATTTTGATGAATTCACAGGCCCTGAGTGTGCTACAGGGTGGAGGAGCTTCGAGTTGGAACGTTCCAGAAAGAAACACCCTCTGATGGAACAGAAAAAAAAGGCTAGCTAGCTCTGGCCAAGGTTTGTTTTCACCTGAAGCAGCCATTTGTCTTGGCGTTTACCCAGCGCTAAACCACTGTGTATGTTTCTATGGTCTCAGCGGACCTGAGTGTGCACCACAACCACTTAATGTGGTAGTGGAAGCGAAGATCTCCGTAATAATCTTGAAATTGTGAAACCACACCGTTTCCTCACACCGAAGCTAACATGAGAAAAGCACATTTCCCTTAAACGCTAGCCATCCAATACTGTCAGGAGAATGCCAGCTCATCAGCCAAACTTGCAGCTAATCACACAGGAGCATAAAGAGTTACTTGACCTCATCGAGTTTGCAAGGCGTCCAAGAGACTCGGAAAAGTACAGAGCTTTAGATGAGAACATCTCAGATTTGGGCCACTTAGCACTTAAATGACAGTGGTGACTGTCGCAAAGATGAAGCCCTGAGGGCTGGACCTGATCTCCATGTGGATCTGATAAAATCGAGTGCGAGTTTGAGAGCTAATCCCTTGCCTTGTCGCTCACCTGCATAGCAGCAGGGCTGAAGAGGCTGACGCATTCCTCGCGCCTCGTTTAAGTGAACAGGATGGAGCAGGATTAAGAGCTACTTCTGAGACAAGCCATCACACAACCACAGAACGTATAAAACACTGTCCAAAAGAATATAAAGCGTGGTCCTCGGGAGCTTCTCTGGGTTAGAAAGCTCTCCCGAGAACTTCCTGGAACATAACTTGGGATTAGACTTGTGTCGCTGACCAAAAGAAGGATCTGATAATTTATGGGAGGGATTTTACTCTGAGGCCATGGTTGCACAACAAGGCAGTCACTTGCAGGAACCTTCTGTGTTGATACACTCTGATTAACTGTAAGTGGAAGCAAGGTCCAAATGTTATCACAACCATATGGAGTATAGGTTATGAATATTACGATTTAGTGTCAACGTGACCTTGAGAAAACCAACCTTGTCCTTCGTTCACTGCTGTAGTGGATAATTGCACATTCGGTCCAACTTTCGACAAGTCTGTGAAGCTTTTTGTTTTTGCACAAGCATAAAATTTAACATTTCCTGTAGTAGTTCCTGATGAGCCCTAGCTGTCTGTGTGTGTGTATATGTACGTGTGCAACAAAATATACAGTGGGCAATTCAGATCTCTTAAAAGACTCTTTGAAGACATAACAAACAGTAAATTGTCTGTACTAAAACAAAACATTTAAAGCACGTGGTGATATGGACTTTGCTATGCCTCTTAAGCCCTAATGTATGTGGGTGTTGTCCCAGGAGTTATGTATTATTAAAAGAAGCAACTCCGTTTTAGGCATTAGTTAAATTAAAAAGGCTTCAGATTTTTTTTTTTTTAACTAGTATTGCTACTTCCTAACCAGTTTAGCAAATTTTGCCATGCATTAAATTTTTTTTGATGTTTTAATAATCTCAATTACATAAGACAGCTATACTTCAGACTGGAAAAAAAAAAAAAAAAGAATATTTTTTTGTGGTCCTGACAACCAAGGAGACAAAAGATCTTGCTTCAGATAAAATATGAGTGATTTTTGATATGCAAAGAAAGTAATGCAAAATCGATGTAAAAACCACTTGTTAACATTTTAATTTTGTATAATTGAACCCACTCAAAGTCTGATTTTGTCATATTTTGCCAAAAGTATAAAAACACGATTCTGTGAAAAGTATTTTAAGTGAGTTTCTTTAAGCCCACAGGGGTTTCCCAAGAAACAGACATATTGATTTTCATAAATGCATCTTTTCCCTTTGATTGCAGGTTTACCTAAGAACATGCATGCAGACTACATACAGCCCAGCAACATATGTGAGGCGAGCAGGGTGGAGCTGGACCCTGGGCCGCTGATCGTGACTGGTTGGTGGAGAGAGAGGCCCCGGCAAGGTGGGTCCCAGGTCCTGGGGAATCATTTCAAATGTTGTCCATGACATAGCGCGGGGCTGATGTATGTGTGCTCCCCTTTTCTACTCACCCCGCCTGTCTCACCTCTGCTGCACTGGACGTGGCGTAGTTTTGACAGCTGTGTTTGGATCACTCCGATGGCGGTCTGGGGGAAAAGGGCGTGTGCTTTACTTGTGTGCGAGCTTGATATCAGGTGAATTTCTTTAGGTTAGACCGGTGATCTATAGGCAGGGTGGAGATGTGGAGCGTATGCGTGCTCATTTGCTGACATATGGCCTTGAAGTTACAGTACTGCACATCAGCAAGGCCGAAGCTTTGGGAATAAACCTGGAATGTTGGCTAAATGGGGGCTGGCGGGCGGCTCAGCCCTTCTGGGTTGTGGGGAGCACGGCCTGGCCGGCCACATGAGTCTCAGCTGATCCCAGCGTTAACCACAACTCCGGTGGTATCAAGGCTGGAGGGGGGGATTTGTAGCAATGCCATAAAATACAATTTTGGGTTCCCCAAAGAACATTTTGGTGAACGCTTATTATATTTCTGAAAAATACTTTAAAAATCCAAAGACTTTTAGACTACTTCCAATTAAAAGTGTCCATGGATGTTCATAGAAACTAATAATTGTCTTCGGATTTCCGTATTGGAGGTATAAAGTATTTCATCTTCAAGTAAAATGTGTGTAAAATACATAACTGCGCTTTAATTGACGTCAACCAGATGTCGGTTAAAGTGCAGAAAGAAGCATTGGGCCAATAAACTTGCTTATATCCAGGTCAACAGAACTGAAATGAGTTGAGTTGGATTCTGCAAGCGCCAGATCTGCTTTTTCTATGCGCTGCACATGATGCATCATTGGTCTAATTGCTTTATTGTTTTTCTTGGCAAGAGTCATGCTCTTTCACAGCTGTGAAGTCGAATAGGCTAATTAAGTCGGAAGAGTTCAACGAGGAGCAAGGTGAATCACTCTTACTGCACGCCTGGCACCTGCGTACCAAACAAGCCGTGTTCCTGCAGCGTTACCGTAACAATATTGCATGTTTTTCCCCATTGCACGGCACAGATGACCTCACACAAAGCTGTAAAACCTTCACACCTTCGTAAGCGCTTTATTGCAGGCACCTTGGCTCTAGTTTACCGACCAAACACTGCTGCTTATCAGCAAGGCTGACACAGGAAAGACGAGCAGGAAACAATTCTGCCTTACCAACTGGAATGCTGTGACATACCTTCTTCTTTGGTATTATACATGCGGGCTAGCTAATAATTACTCTGACCTTAGCATCATTACAGAAGATTAGCTTCATTAGAAAGATGTGTGCTTTTCCATCATTTGGCCAACCTAATAAAGAAAGGTGTGTCCGTTTGTGTTCTGTTGTTGGTTTTAGATGTGTCCTCTGGGAAGGAAAGTGAATCAACGCTAAAGCTACTTTGTTTCTTTTTTCCTGCTGTTTTTCAGGATGGTCATAACCTTAGGTGGTTATACTCTCGTGGTAGAATCAGGAAACAGTTCCCCCATTTTGCCCAAGAAGCTCATAAAAACACAGGACATCCTGTGGACTTTTAATGACACTGTGCACATTGTAATGAAATGAGTCAAATAAACACTCCCGGTCATGTCAACCAATAAACAAGCATGACCTGGGGAATGGGTGTTTTTATATATCTTTATCATTCATCCCATTATACTGAATGTTATTAAATGGCCCACCTGGTGATATTTTCCAAGCATGCTAAACACTTGGTTTGGGTTTGAATCATCTTACTGGTTAACTTTTACCATCAATGGCAATTGCTTTCGTCTGCATCTGCGTCTGTGCTTTTGTTGTCAGTGAGGGTTGGCCTATCCGTAGCACTTGATCCAGGAAGACTCTAGTGTTGCCACGCCACCAGGTGGCTAATCTGTATCATTGCTCTTTTGCAGGATTTACTGTTACATATTTTAGTGTGGAATTTAAACACAACAGATGGTGCAAAGACATCCGGAAATGACCACAACTGAAGAAAAACATCTGACCACATTAGAAGAATTTTACTTTTTCTTTTTTTTAAATCACCAAACAAAAGCATTGTAAAAATAAGGCAGTGGCTTTAAATTTTCCTTTCATGCTTATGTTTCTGAGTAAAGTGCTCCTGTTTTGCTCGCTGGAATATTTATAGTGCAGTTCAACTGAATTATGCCGGACAATCCAGTGGCATTAAGAGCTGCTGCTGTGCCAAGATAAGAAACTGACAAGACAGATAAACATGTTTTGATCTTGCATTTCAATTTCCTCAAATCGTTTCTACAGACACAATGAAACTGTTGTCAGTAATTGTTCACAGAATGGGAATGCAGCATATATTACGTTTGTGATTTCTAACTTAAGCCGTGAACATGCATTAATATTACATGCAGTGACATAACTTCACTTGGTAGCAGACTTTGATAATGATTTGTGGTCATAATGGCTTTGATAAGACCATCATTGTGATAACTAGGATGACTGATAAATAGTCCTTTCATATCATATCTTTCGTGCCCTGAACACATGCTCAAAATCCAGTAATAAATTTCCAACAGGCCGAAATTACATTAACCCTTTAATTGCCATCCTACTCATGTGAGAGCATTTTGTGTGTGTGTTTTAGATACATAACATAAGCTTGACAGAGTGTTTTTAAAATATATTTTTTAATCTTTATTTACATTCATATGTATATATTTGACATTTGATGTAAATCGACCACATTAGTGTCTACAGATTCGTTATTTCTTCGGAAGGACTGAACATTTTATTATTGTCTTTATTATAGTTTTGTGTGTCTGTTTAGGTATTGTGTTACTAATGTGTTTTATTAGTGATCATTACAACATATGTTCGTGTGACCCACATACAGACTGGTTTACATTGCATATTTTTAACTAAAAGAGATATAATTATATGAGAGAAGCTTTTCGTTTCATTGTATATAGAAGAAAGCCGTGCACAATTTAAACAACAACAACATAATCTTGTTATTACAAGAAACCTTAAACTACAAAGTTATATTAATACTTTTTCATAAGTGTTTTATTTCACAAGTACATATGCCCATTAAAGAGTTAAAATGCATTCAACACTGAAAACTACTGCACTGCATCTTTGTAAACAGATGTGGATGTGAGCATCTGTGTCGTTCATCTGCGAGTCGTGTAGTTATTGACAGTCTTTCTGTTATGAGTGGTTTGCATAACACCTGGTTTCATGCCAGCTTTTGGGCCGGCCAGTTGCTGGGACACACAGGTCATGCACTCTCTCTCCCTCCTGCAGCGGGGGTCTTCAAGACATGATTAACGGCTGTTCTTTTACCCACTCTCTCATTCTTGTTCTCTCTCTCTCTTTTCCTGTTGGGATTCTTCCTCTTTATCCTAGCATTAAGTTTGTAGGCTGTGCAACAGCACATGTGTGTTCCAAGTTCCCACAAGTAAACCGCTGGGGTTGATGAGAGAGGCGGACGGTTTAGGATGGCTGGGGTGTCGTTGGTGGGGTCCCGAACGGGGCTGTAAATTCAAGCAGGGAGGGCGAGATCCTGTAAGATGAAACCCTTCTCCCTCCGTGTATCAGAGACTCAACTCGGGCCGAGACAAGAGAGAAGAAGCAGGCAGTAAATCCATTGGAGTTCACTGATAGCAGTGTTTGCACAGCCACCGCCGCCTCCTTTGATCAAATCGCCGGGGGAGTGGGGGTCGTGTGTCGCTGCCAAAGGTCAGCTATATATTACGCTCCTAAAAGTGATTACTGAAATTCTTAACTGAAACCATTCTGCTGCCAGGGTGTGCCAGAAGCCCCTGCAGCGGTGTCTGGCCCACTCGGGGGCCTCTCTGCAGCCCCGTCCACCAGAAAAAATGATCTCTGCTTGTACTTCCTATCATAAGAGGAGGGTCCGAGAGAGCCCCACATGAAATCGCGCTATCCAATTGCAGCAGCCGTGGGTGAAAACCCACAGTCGAGGCTTTAGAGTCAGGAAATATAAACGCGTAGCACACTTCAAAGTGAAGAACAGCAAATTAAACCAAGACAATAAGTGGCCTTGCATTCAAAACAGTATAAACAATGTTTGCTTTGTGTTTCTCTCTTTCACTGCATTGGACACAGTAAGAAACTAGCTGGTTCCTGCTACGCTGTAAGTATTGCTCACTGAAATATTTTGGGATGTGAGCAGATGACAGCTCAGTTAGATTGTTTAGGTGTTTTCTCTGCCACCTGTTCAAGTGTAGTGCTGCTTATTTCAAAACAGCTTTACGGTAATAAACAGAAGAATCAGTATGAGGCAATATTCTGCTGTAAAAAGATAAAAAAAAGTGGCCTAATGGATAGAGAGTCGGACCTGTAACCCAAAGGTTGTGGGTTTGAGTCCCAGGTCCAGAAGGGATTGTAGGTGGCACTCTCTCCACCTTCAATACCACGACTGAGGTGAGACCATCCTTGAGCAAGTTCCCCCAACTGCCCCCCGAGTGCTGCAGCACTAGAACAACAGAGGACTTTTTCACTGCAAGGAAAAAACAAGTCCACAAGACATTAATTAATAGACTGGAGTGATGCGCATTATGGATTATTGTTATCAACTGACTGGACATTCTCAAGGCACCCATTCACTGCAGAGGACGCATCGGTAAACAAATAATATAATATACAAGTTACATTTCTCCAAATCTGTTCCAATGATGAAACAAACTTTGTTTTTGTTTTGTTTTTATTTCTTTTAGAGTAAATTTTCTGCAATTTTGCGGTCAAAATCAAACAGGGACATTTGTTCCTCAGAGTGTGAAACGATGTCGGTGAGTGATTGATGAAAGATGTTTCATTTCAAGGTAATCATATAGCCCACATGGCACCTGTCAGGATGTGGAAAATAATTTTCACAGACTTCTACCTCAGATCAGCGTCACAGTATTTAGAATCATCACTGTTATAGTTTTTATAGTTGTTATAGTTCCTTATTTCAATTCGTTTTATAATTGTTTCAGTTTAGTTCTATTTAACGTTTTAGTAATTTTGTGTTTTTTTGTATTTTAAAAATCTATACCAATTTCTTTTTTATGGTTAGTTATTTTGTAGTAATTAATTTACAGTGGGCTCTGATTTTAATACTTTCAAATAAATCTGCACTTCCACAACATTCCTTCCATAGCTGCCTTGGGTTAAAAATGTTGCTGTCGTGGGATAAACAAGAGAAATGTGAAGTCATGCTCAATGAAACTTTATACACGTTTGCTGATCATTACCCAAGATTGCCTTGTGTTAACTTTGGCAGACCTTGCCTTGGCTCTTAAATTAAAAGGGATGATGTATTTCCTCTTATTTGTAATTTGCAATGGGCTACTGAGAGAAGAAATGAGTGAGAGAGAAAGAGAGGGAGGAGGGAGGGATAGAGAGAGAAAGAATGATGCCTGCTTGACTGGCAGGCACATGCCAGAAATAACAGAGTGGACCTTGCTCTAGAGTCTCATTAGCTGTTCGAAAACAGTTCCCTGGAGACACAACAGGGTGTAAATACGTTTAAACCTCCTCAGTCCTGAGGCAGAACTCATTCTTGAGATGCACACCCGTGCAGATGTAGACTTGAACTGTAAGCTCCATAAGAGCCGAAGCCATGTGTTTTAAGTCTCATAAATTTAAGCAAAAGAATTCAGCCGATTTTAGCGTACACCCTGGGAAAGCTAAAAAAACCCTGAACCCTAGAAATCTGATACACATTTAATGTCTATTCTTGGTTTGAGAACAAAACTAAAATGATTACAAATCAGCTCTAGGTTTGAAATTGTCTTTTGTGGTTTGTGTTCTGCGAATTTTCAAAATCAGGGTTATACAATTTGTCATTTTAAATATCGGACAAAAACAGGTCGTTTTCCATCTGAAATATTATGAGATTTCCAGACTCTGTTCTGTCCGCAATTATTAAGGAGTTTCAGTTTTCAATATGCCAGTATAACAAACATTTATTTTTATTTATTTTTGGGATTTTCAAAAATAGAATGCACAGTTCAAATGATATTTGAGCATATTTTTAACCAGAATACAATACTGGAATATACAGAATATAAATTATGAATATAAATTGTAATAAACAGTTTGGCTTTAATAGACCAATACAATTGGAAGGACTTGGTATTTATATTAATCAGACTAAATTACCTATGCTTAGTTGATGTGGAAAACTGTAACTGATATATATATATATATATATACACATACATAATACAGACTAACATTAAATGATTTTGAAGTTAGGTTTGAAATAAAAAAAGGACATTTGCAAGTGAAGAAAAAAAAATTACTTTTGGATAACTTGGGTAATCTTACCACATCAGACACTTCCATCCAATGATGTGTTTGTTTTTACAGGATTAGTTTTGGGTTGACAAATCCAAACCAATGCAATCAGGCATCATTGATACCATGATGAAGCTCATCAACTTTCTTTGTTAACCCAGGCTTGATCCTGAGTTAATGTAGCACGTGCACATGAAAG
>JAUMHP010000070.1:15675037-15687051 GCA_032361065.1 Enteromius trimaculatus | reverse complement strand
AAATGTGGGTAAAAAAGGGTAAAGCAAAACAAGGGAGTTAATGAAAAAAGAGAAATGGGTGGGCGGTCTGGACAAGCTAAGGGGGCAAATTCTCTTCCTGACCATAGCTTTGGGATCCCACTGTGTTTCCACTTTCACACAGCACTCCAGAACTCCAGGCTTCTCCGATCAGTCTGGACAGACTCAGAGTTACCCAGAAAATCTAAATATTTTTCTTCTGAAACTAAATATGTGGGCACGACTATGGCAGCTAATAATCTGGCCCCTGCCCTCACTCCACACCTCCCACGGGTAGATGGCGGTGTAGGCATAAACTACTTCAGAATGAGAAGAATGCCTTCACACCGAGAGAAGGTCATTGGTCACTTGAGGTTCTTCGGCAAGGCCACAAAAACATGCTCCGTCTGCGAGAATCTGCTCTCTCAACTCCATAACACTACACACCCAATGCCTGGAACTGCCGTACGCTCAGATTACAGTGTTGATAGTGTACATTTAGTGGGAAGAAATAGCTAGAGGTGTGTCTACTTCTCCTTGGGCTGTGGCTGCTGGCGCCTCCATTGTTTCCTTCTGTTATTTCAGAGCTTAGAAAGGCTTAAAAGTTTCTTTTTTACTGGACGTTGGTGTGAGTGCTAACGGCGATCTGGAGGTCTATGTCTTTTAGCCACATATCTGATCAGTGGTTTCCCTGACTTGCTTTCAAACAGGCCACACAGAGATAAAAACATAGCCAACATAGCCTCACTGCATGCTGTCAAATCCTATTAGAGAGCTTAAAGGAATGGGAACAGGCTTGTAAAAGGAACTGAGAAGGGTCAATGTGGAAGCATTATGGAATCTTAGAATGCCATACTTTAGAAACGATTTTTTAAATGTGTTTGCAGGTCTTTTATATTAACAAATATTTAAATAAAACAATTTTAAATATCCTTTTTCTTTTTTAATATATAGATTTTTTGAGAGTCTTCAATGTTACAAGAATATTCAGAAATCATTTTTGTGCAAAAGGGAAAATAAATTTTAGGTATCACTGACAAACAGATATTTCAAAAGAGCATTTTTGTGTAGCAATGCAGAAAATTATTGTCCTTAAATATCTGAATGATGCTTGAGTTTTAGCTAATCAAAGTAATAACGCTAATAAAATACATGATAATTGAAATTTAATTAAAGAAATGTTGTCTAATCTGAGAAAAGGAGATGTTCAAAAACAGCTCCAACTTAATGTATAAGTGTTGACTAATATAAAATAAAATATTGATTTATTGAGCTGACGCCTATGATATTACCTGCTATGTAATGTCAAAATACTGATTTTTTTTCCTCTGTATGCAATAGTCTTTGTATATATTACATAACATGTCAGAAACCTTGCAAATCTCTGGTCTGACCTTCGTACGCCTCAGGTTTTTAAGCATGCATTAGCTACAGTGTCCCTATGCACTCCTTAAGATTGAAACCCATTTAAACAGACCAAAAACAGCCAAAAAACACAATGAGCTCAGCTCACTTTTAATACTATTACACATCCTTCAACAGCCAATTTACAAAAAAAATCAATTAGGACCACCTCGGTAGCACTTTTATTTCTTGCATAAAAAAGCCTGTATTGATTGTACTGTAAAGGATTGTGGTACATTACTTGGAGGTTGTGCCAGAGGCTGATGAGGACACACTAAATATAATCGTGGTCAGAGCGATCAGCCGTTTTCTGTTGCTTGAATGTAAATTTGTCAGCAGCTCATGCCTGAACGCAAACAAAAAGCACTCACTATTTTTACTTGGACATCAAAGGATCTCATTGAATCGTACAATGCATCTATTTTTGACTTCACCCGCTCTAAAGGTCTTTTGCATGGGTAGAGGGCCTTTTATCAGGGTTGAATGAACAGAAACCCCCTGACGGTGAAACTTTATTTGGAGTCTATTGGACGTCATCGGATAATAAGTGGCCAGAAGCGGGCCTAAAACCCAAAACTTGTTTCTGCCAAGGCCAGGACCATCATGAAGGAATAGGATGGGTTGAGCAGAAGCGCTGTAGTTTTAGTCAAACAGGAAGTGCATATAAGGAGCATGTGTCAACAGAGATATCCTCAACAAACAATCTTAAGGATGACCTGGTTGCTCATTGATTTGTATTTGATCTACTGAGCACTATGTTGCATTTTGGGAAAATCAGATCACCAACGACGATATTTGATGTCACTGATGTCCAATATACTCAAGAGGCACCGTGTTTGATTTTAGAGTGAATAAATGATCTAACATCTGGTCTGTTTATCACCAAAATAGTATGGCTTTAGACCTGAAAAATAGCAGTGTTGTTATAACTCATAAATTAGTGAACAAATAAATACATTAGTAACAAAAAATAATGAGAAGCTCATTAAAATAGAATAACGGCTAAAATAAAATGTAATTAATATTAAAATATGACTGCAATGTAATACATGAGTAAATTTTTGTGGTACTTGCCCTTTAGGATAT
Organism: Enteromius trimaculatus; assembly: GCA_032361065.1. Taxonomy (NCBI): domain Eukaryota; kingdom Metazoa; phylum Chordata; class Actinopteri; order Cypriniformes; family Cyprinidae; genus Enteromius; species Enteromius trimaculatus. The sequence continues at coordinate 15,684,564 of JAUMHP010000070.1, read as the reverse complement.
TATTTATTTTAAGAAGTTTCAATCAAAATTATTCACTTTTGGCTATAAGACTAAACATATGAGTGATAAATTTCACTACAAAAACTTCATGATGGCATATGACACTTGAGTATTTTACTTGTATTTTTGCAAACTTTTCACTGTGTTAATTTTGGATTTAAAGAATACATATTGAAGTAAATAATCAATGCCAAAATAATTAACCACTGGCAGATGAGCCACCGTTCACTGTCTTTTAGCTAACACTGAGAAAGTGCATTTGCTGAACATTTTTCCATGCCGTTTACCAAAGGTTTCACCTTTTCTTTTTATTCACGCTGATTTTGGCTCCAGAATGATAGAATATATGCATTCCACAGTTCATTTCGGGCTGTGTGAAAACATCTCTAGACTGACGTTTTGATGCTGCTCTCACAGCAGGCCATCAACCAGGCATCCTGAAAAGGAGGAAAAAGAAACCAAGAGTAGTTCTCTTGGAGAATCAGAGTGCTCTTTGCTGGCTCTGGCCTAGTCAGGGTTACAGTTTGGTTTGAACTGCTTTCTTCAGAGTATTTGATTGAAGGCCATTGGGAAGGACTAAAAGTTTGCATGGCCTTTCACTGCCATGGCTAGTCTGTGGCCTGACCGTTTGGAAACCTGTGTACAATAACATTTTACTGAGTTCATAAACCTCTTGTGCATGTAAGAACCGCTCTCCTCTACAAATCTGAAGGTGTTTAAGGCACGGCTGTAAAGTTGATGGAGTGGGAAAGGGAAACGTATGAAAGGGCAAAACTCCAGTGATGCGCACGCAGCCAGATGGATCCTGCCTGAAATAATACACTTATTCTTGATGTAAATCAAAAAGAAACATGACTTTTGCTTTCACACATAATTCAAGTGGGGCAGATGGAGCGAATCACTTAACGAATTGGATCTAGCTACTGAAAAAACTTCTTTTTAGTATTTACAAGTGTGAGAAATGTATTACAGCAAAAAGTTTAATTTCTCTGGCAGTTTGGAAGCCTTTAATATCACATATCCATGATTAAAAATCACAGACTGGGGTCATAAAGTCAGCCAACCCTATGAAGATATTGGGTTTGACTTGCTAATAGGATAGTAATAGTCCCTCAAAGAATTTTTCCTGACTCTTTCTTAAGCAATTACACCAATGACGTCAAAACATCCCTTTTCCCCCTTCTTATTGCTTTCATTCATCTGAAAGCCTCATGTGGTTTTTAACTGGTTCATGTACAGTGTGTCACGCTGCTACAATACAGATTCTCATTGCACTTCCTCTCATCATGTGCCCATGTAACGCATAACACCTGCTTCTTCGATCCATGCACAGACTATCCTGCTCTGTAACTGGTTAGCTGTGCAGTGTGTGTGTGAGTGTGTGTGTTTTTTGTTTTTTTTTACTTTCGATGCATTCTCTGTGGGGGCACCAAAGCTCATCCCTTATAGCCCAGAGTTTGAGACCCCACTGAGACCCATTTATAAACCAGCGTGAGTCATCCTCTTCCAGCCTGCCGGATATGCCGTCTTCTTGTAGAGGTCCACTGCAAGACACACACATATCTGCATCTGATCATCCACAGATGTTATGATCACAGAAGAATGAGAATGAATCATGCAATGGTTTGGAATGAAATGTAAGATGAAGAGTTTCAACCAGAGTCCAAAATAAAGCTTTTGCTGCTAAATGAAGTGGGAAAATTCCACAAATATTTGTAATGGGAATGAAACTGATTATTTTTACATATACTGTAAAAAAAATCACCTATTTTAACTTAAAAACATAAATTAGTTCAATTGCTTGCTTAAATTGTATATATAATAAACTTAGTTGTACAAGTAATTTCAACCTAAATTACAAAAAGTTAAAACTCACTTTGGTAAGTTAAAGCTACGCGAAACCATAAAATGTTTTACAATTTTACACTGTATTTTGGACCTTTGGCAACACAAATATTTGTCAAATTCAAGTCCAATCCCAGTCCATAATGCAATTTTACCCACAAAACGCACAACTGAGACGAAACATCAGAAAGATTATGATGGCAAAATAATAATTCATAATAAATCATTAATAAATGTAACTCTCTGAACATTCACATATTCTATCACATTGCTGTAGCATGCACAATATGATACTCAATGGTAAGGGTTAGTTTATATTACTAAACATTAGATGTAAACATGCACGTTGATAAATATATCATCACATCACTGGATAGCATGGCCAGTTTAAATGTCACATTTTTCATTGCTCAGCACAAAACGATCACATGAAACAGCTCTGTTGCCTTGGGGGGATCTATATATTGATCTGCAGCTATAATGTCTCTGGCAGACCATGGTAATATTAGTTAAAAGTCAGTCTTTAAATACTTATTTAATAATCCGTCTCCTTCAACAAACCTGTCTACTTACACTTCTGGCATAGGCCTATTTCAGTAGCCATCAATATGCTGCAATAAAATATCAAGAATAAAAACCTCTATGTCCATTTTCCACTGACAGAATGCCGAAGCAGGTGAACTTTTCCACGTTACCAAAGCAGAAAAGACGCCTGCATTAATCTCCATTGGCCTATATTGGTGTTTACGGTTTTGATATTCAGGAAACGTCTTTACCTGCTGTACAGAGTTGTTCACGTGCTGCACGTGCTGAAGGTGTTAAACCTATTTAATACCCTCTTCATTGATTTAAAACGTGGGATGCAGTTACAGTACATGTTGGTTTCAGTTGACGGTGAAGGTGACTATTCAGTTCGTATAACGCTATTTCCGTTATAAAACAAGTTCGCGTTACTATTTATGGAGTTACAAAACATTCAGCAAGTGAATGAGTCATCCTTAATTCAGATATACAGTGGATACGGAAAGTATTCAGACCCCCTTAGATTTTGCACTCTTTGTTATATGCAGCCATTTGCTAAAATCATTTAAGTTTTTTTCTCATTAATGTACACACAGCACCCCATATTGACAGAAAATTCCAAGTTCCTTCCATTATAAAGCATGTTTGCTTTTACAGAGTTACAAAATGCTGCAATCGATTCAGAGAGTCAACAAGCCATCCAGAATTCAGACCATGAAATTTGTGAATCACAAACCATTTAATATTTTTTGCCACCCTGTTTTAAGTCCGCAAGGAACTGACTGATTCATTAACGATTAGCCATTTCTTGTTCTGATTATCAAAAAAGAAAAATCATAGTCCTATTTTGTTATATTATTACTTTGATATAATGATTTTAAATCTGAAAGGCAAAGATTGCAATGCTTTATGTAACAATGCCAGTTAACTTACATCATTTTTCCGGTCTCACGTCAGCAGTAGGCCGGTTTTGATCCCTTGGCCAAGAAGTACCAGCTCTGGCGTGAAAACCAGCACCATTCTGGTGGAAAAGGGGGTTTAGCATTATGCTACTGTTGGAATTCAGAAGCATGAGGTATGTTTTTTAAGTGATATTCCATGGATTAAAAAGTGCTTTTCAGGTTAAATAATGAAAAAATGATGGAATCTACAGGTCCAAAACCTCACTTGGAAGAGATATGGCAGAACAACCTCAAGATTCCTCTGCACTATTAAAAGTGAGGTGCAGATATTTGCTGCCTGTGCATGAATGTCCATAAACAGTGGAAGCCAGGTCAAATGGTAACTGAGAACAGGTGTGTTTTTGACAATCCAACAACTCTGTCTTTTCTTATAGTTGTATTTGAGACATGCATTAAGAAACTAATTTTACTGCTGGGAAAATGTTGTATTATATTTTTATAATGCAAGAAACTGAAGAAAGAGATGGATTTTAAAGAATATTGAATGAGAAATTATATACAAATTGCCATCCCACCGGTTACAGGCAATATTCCATGTGTCCTAAACTTCACGCTCTCTCACCTCCATCCAGGGAGTGCCGTCATTTGTAATGAACCTCTTTAGTAACTGTGCACTGCTCCTGCTGTGCTAACATCTCTCCAGGAGACCTGCTTTAAACACACCCTTCAGCTACATTTCCTTGTGCACACACAAATGTTCATGATGAGCAGGCCCACACAGAATCAGAAAGTGATACAGAATTCAAGGCGAGACTCTGCAAGTGAATAGGGTATAAAAATTAACCAATACTTATCACCCTACTTAGTTGATTACATATCTAAAATATTAAGTTTAAATATGCAAATGATGCATTATTTAATCAAATATGTGCTAATTTCCATACATTTAGAACAAAAATCTAAATACTGGATGAAGTCAGTTTCAAAATTATTAAACAATTTTGACATTAGAGTCAAATATTTTTATTTTGGGTATCTTATTTTGTCAGAAAATACGTATTACAGATGTATATAACAGTATTATATATAAATATATGAATATAAATGTATAAATCAATAGATACAGTGCTATAAAAGAAACACTTAAAAATGTCTTTTGAATGTTTTCTTTCCACTAGTCTGAAAAAATACTTTATGAAAAACCAAAAAGTCAAAAAATTTCAGGTGCATATCCCCATAATTTGTTTGTGTGTGTGTGTTCAAAAGAACTCGAAAAAGTTGGGACGGAATCCGCAAGGAACTGGAACGACTCTCCTGGTCGTGACTCTGGAACAGAACTCTGGAACAGCAAAACGGAATTCGCGGGGAACTGGGACGATTCTCCTGGCCGTGACTCGAAAACAGGACTCGGAAATGGCGGAATGGAGTCCACTGGGTAACTGGAATGGCTCTCCTGGCCGTGACTCGGGAACGGAACGTCAGAACGGAATCCGCGGAGAACTGGAACGGCTCTTCTGGCTGCGATTCAGGAACAGGCTTAGGGGATGGCTCTCCTGGCCGTAACTGCGGAATGAAATCCGTGGGGAACTGGCACTGCTATCCTAGCCGTGACACGGGAACTGAACTTGAGAACAGCTCTCCTGACCTTAACTGGGGAATGGAAAGAAACTGAAACGGCTTCTCGGGCCGTGATTCAGGAGCGGGATTTGGGAACAGCTCTTCTGACCGTGACGTCGGAATGGAACTGCGGAATGGAATCCGCAGGGAACTGGAACGGCTTCTCGGGCTGGGACTCAGGAACGAGACTTGGGAACGGCTCTCCTGACGGGACTGTTGGCTGGTCTGTAGACCCGAAAATGGACATACTCCATACTCCAAGAGATCGCCTCTTTCCACTTCAGCCCTGTGGTATTGGGGAGGACTACAGGATGGTGATACCACTCATAATGTAACACAGTCCTTTGATATTTACAGACACTGGGAAACACAAGAGAGTCACAGAGACACTGAAGAGACAGGGAGACAACCACACACACTGGGAGACCTGGAGACGAAGGAGATACACTGGAATGGAGGAGAGCATAAAGGTAAGTACACAGGTGAGTATTTAACAATAGCAATGTTTGACTGTGGTGTGGTGGCTGTATTTGAAGTGCTACTGATGAGGGTGGTGATGAGTGTCAGGTGGCAGTGATTAGAACTCCGGGAAGGTGAACATTGTGACTGGGTTAGAATTGTAATTTCAAAAATGAATTGTGAAAAAAAGGCCAGACCGTAGTTATGTAGTTATTTGGCATAACTGCACAATGATATACTAAACTAAAAAAAAAAAGTTTGCAATTCTGGACACTGATGACAAAGGTTTTGGCTATTGTGTGAACTTTAATTTAAGCTAAACAGAATTGCATCTGTAATTGATTATTAATGAAAACTCCAACCACACTGACAGCATGAAAGGAGCAGAAGAACAACATGTCAAAAAAAAAAATAACTGATGTGAATAACATTCCAGGATGGCCTTGGATTTCCCACAACCCAGGAAAGCTGTTCCCATCTCTTCATTAAGTTGGAAATATAAGAGCAGTTTAAGTGGACAGAGAGCTGGCATTTCCTTGCATTACTTCCAGAACATTGTGTGATTGTGCAGGAAGGTGCAGTGGGCTCTTGGCACCATTAAGCTACCAAACTATTAAAGCAGTTCTGTCATATTTTTTTATTATAATAAATGTTCTGTCTTCGAGTTCACTCATAATTTAAGTTTTTTTGTGCCAAAAACAATATTAATTCAGTTTTTTATTAGCTCAATTTTCCACACATTTTCTACCCTTTCTGTAACCCTTAAAATGAGACGTTCTGTTTTATTTTTGCTGCTGATGTGCTGTGCTGTGTGTATGTATACAGTAAATACATAAAGTACATATTCATATTTTCCTCAATAGCATTAAGATTATTAGAGTATGTTTTACAAGTAAATACTATTTCAGTTTTTCTACTTACACAATTTAATATTTAAAAATTCTTTAAAATATTTTTTCAGTAAATCATTTTTTTGGTTTAACAAGAGATTTGTTTAAAACACATGTATAAAAAATATACATTAAATATTATATCAAACGTTCCTTTACCCCACCCCCTTTTTCGCTTAAAAAAATCAAATGGATGGAAATAAAATAAAATAAATATTTACTATAAAGACAGAAGATTGATTTTGATGCTTAAATGGCAGTAAAGCTGGACTTCTCAACTTTTCCTCCCATCTTGCGTCAGCTCCGTATCCCATCACAATGACAGAGTGAAAAAGTCACCATGCACCGCAGATGCTTGGCCGGTGACATCAACTCAAGTCTGAAATTGGTGCAGAAACCACGTCTTAGCCATAGTAAGGTGGTGTATGTTGCCAGGCAGCATCAAGTGTTAAGACAAGCAGTCTTGAATGAAATATGCCAGCACTTGATCTGTCAGAGGTGAAGAACGGCAGGGCTGTCTACAGGACATTGTGGGTTACGGAGCCAGGCTCATTAATCTCGTCTGACTGCTCAGTGAACCAAGCCAGGGTCAGTGTGTGATCTTACCCCAGCGCACATGCAGCAGGATTGGGCTTCACTGTAGCAGCAAGTCCGTATCCCTCCTCTACATTCCCATACCAGCGAACCCCAAAACATCCTGCTCTTCCAGCCCCAAAAATGCTTTGGCAACTGGATTTTTCCTCAGATCAAATCAAAGAGTCCATATGGAGCGATCTTCACAGTCCACGTTGCAATCTCCTCTGGGCATTAAATGACAATGTGAGCAGAAGATACATGTTTTTATAGATGCTAGAAAAACAAACAATTTTAGTTATTTTAAAAGCATACTCTTTGTCACTTGGAAATTATACTATATATATATATACGTCTGATTTGATTATGATTATTATTCCCTCTACAAACAGATAAAACATTTCAGACTAAACTGTTCACATTATAATATTATAAGTGCAAAATAAGAAAAAAAAACGTTTGTTTATATTTTTCTTATGTTTCTTTATTTATATTATATTTTTAGATGTGTGTAGTTATCAAAGCAGTCAATACCACCTTCTGTAGTTGGTTTATGCTCCAACCTAGAGCAATAAGACCAGCAGTGCTCAAAGGCATTCATGTTTTTAAATGACATAATAACTTTGGTTTTTAATCCGTCCTTCTTGAAAAATGAGTCCAATTTGGGTTTTGAGGAGGCAGCCTCATCCTACCACTGGTTGTGGTTTTGTCCCTGAAAGTTAGTGTGTGTGTGTGTGCTTTCCATCTGTGGGTGAAGGTTCACTTTGGTATAAAATCACTAGATTTAGTAATGACACAGATGTCATCCAATAAAACTGCTTTGTTGTTGTTTCTGGAGGTAATGTCGCTAGCATATCAACTTTTATGTTTGCCTGACATTCTTGATTTTTCGAGGCCGATATGTGATATCATAAACAGGAAAAGGCAGCTTCCAATGAATTAAACGTGTCTTTATAAGGGTTCCACGCAATGTGCCGAACACACACAGCCTCACAAGACAGTAATTCTTGTATTTAAACAGACCGTGAAGTCATTTTTAATTTGCTAAATCAAACGGAATATGTACCTTATCCATTTACAGTAACTCTTCTAAACTACTCTTCTTCTGTTTTATTTATTGTGGTTTCCATTTGTTTCTTTTCCCGTCCGTATATTCCAGTCAGTTTCACAGTATGTCATTGATTGAAATTCATATTGCAAAATTTGTATTACATAATGGCATACATTGGCATAAGCAAACATACTGTAGTAGGTGGGCTGTTTAGACAGAGTCATCTTCCAGCAGCCTTTCATTACCATTGTTTTCATTCAACCATCATTTATGTAACCAGCCAACCACTTAAACTGTTTGGTTTGTTGTCCAACTCCTGAATAGCTCTTTATTCTTCTCCATTTTCATTCCAAATGCAGTAAATGTTGTTGGATGTCTGCGTTTGTGCAGAACTCGAGTATCTCTAATTACGCTTTTTATTATCCTTCCATCAAAAACAATCACTTCAGTCGTCACGGCCAATAGAAATCGTGAAAAAATAGTATTCTGAGGGTGATGAATATAGAGAACCAAAGATTTAATATGTGCAATTGATAAAGTCTGTGCTTAGAAAGGAAAAAATCCAAAAGACACACATTTAATTGATCATTTACAATTAACCCTCAATTCAAAACGACTTATAACTTTGCCTGCTTCTTCGACGGATTCTCGATAACAACAGCGGCAAGCAGTTTGATTTTATTATGTTTGGCACTTCTCGCCTTGTTTATTCTGGTTTCCCAACATTAAAATTATTGAACTGTGGCTTTTTTTGGCTGGCAGACTCTTGCGAAAACAATTATTGCTTTGTAAAATATACAACAAAGAGCGCAGTGTGTCAATTACTACAGTTAAACAGGGGGAAAAAAGCAAGAAAGATGGAGCATCCAGCAGCACTGGAGAGAGTTTTTAGCTCTAATAATTACGGAGGGTAATTGTGATAGTGAATCCTGCAGTTGGCCACGTGCTGCTGATGACTGCGGACAAAGACAGAGACTGAGTGGAACCCTTCACTATTACCTTGGCTGTTTGCGGTGGTCCCTTTGGCATCTCGCTTTCCCACAAACAGATGGTAATCTCTCCCGTCTGCCAACTATTTAGTGAGAGGAGGAGCTGCAATATTGTCTTTGCACTAATATTTTAGCATCAATCTCTTGTACAGACACCACAGCATCTTCGGCATCATTGTGGATTGCCCTTACTGTGGTGTCAGATGGTATGGTCATACTGAATGATATTCATATCATGGTCTGTATGTCTGTCTTTTTATTTAAAAAAAATTGGTCTTTTAGGATTTTTAAGAGTCTCTTTTGCTTACCAAGGTTACATTTATGTGATCAACAAAACAGATATATTGTGAAATACTGTTAAGAATGAAAATTCGATTTTATTACATTTTAAAATGCAGTTTATTCATGTGATGGCAAAGGTGTGCCACACAATCTTTCATAAATCATGCATATTAATGCTCAAGAAATTTATAGTCAACATCAAAAACGTTGTGCCCCTTAATATTTTAGTAGAACATTTTTAAAGATTTTTTTTAAACGAATAGGTAAAAATGTACTTATTTATTTTGACAAGGTAAAATATTTTACTGTCACTAATGGTCAGTTAATAGGGGTATAAATATTAATCCATTCGTATCGATGCATTGAATCGTCGGCTGCATAATCGATGCATCGATAC
>JAUMHP010000070.1:15656314-15666448 GCA_032361065.1 Enteromius trimaculatus | reverse complement strand
TATTTTGTAAACAATGGAGGAATGTGCAGAGGTCCCCTGATTCAGACTTTAGTTTTTTTTTTCTCAACCCAAAAAATAGCTGAATTAATAAAAAAAAAAAAATACACTGAAAATTTTGTAATATGATTGTTACAGATTTAAATCACTGAAATTCCTATCCCAAATATTTCTTCCACAAAAAAAAAAAAAATAAATAAAAATAATAAAAGAATCAGAAGGAATAAACTTATTTTGTGTTTATTTGCATTTGGTATTCTAGTAGCTTTAAAATAGTCCATGTGACATCAGTGTTTCAACCAGAATTTTATAACTATGTTTTCTAGACCTTGAATGTGGCAGTAACATTGCAGGGACAGAAAGCTGTGCAGGTCAGAAATTTGTGTTCCAAAGATGATTAAAGATCTCACGTTGTGTTGGAATGACATGAGGGTAATTTATGTCAAAATTGTTAATTTTGTGTGAACTATGCCTTTAACTCTACTCCAGAAATGTAAAGAAGACACGCCTCACTCTGAGGCAAACATTGTTTCTTGCATGCATGGTGCATTGTGATATCACTAGGCAGGGTTAACGTGTCTCATTCATCTTCAGTCCTTCCAACCTCATCTCTAAACCAGAGAGAGACAGATGTGGCGTGGGGGAAGCCCCCTGCTACAATTCAATTCTCTTGCCAATTCCAGCCACCCTGGGAATTCTATGGGGGAACCATGGGGAGACTCCCTCTTTCCTCACCTTCATAGACTCCCTCTGATCACTGCGTCTCTCTTCGAAAAATAGCACAGAGAGAAGTCACTTTCTGCACATGGAGATTTATCTCCATTCGCCATCTGTGGTGCTGAGTGTATGGATTACAGATGATTTATACCTTCACTGACTCATCACCTGGGGAGTATTCACAGGGGCTTAAGTGTGTAATGCACAGCAGACATCCAAGTGTCTCCTCTCCACCGCGACCCACCATTTCCCATGCAGCACTATGGTAGCCTGTTTCTGCCTCAGAAGAAAAAATATTTTTAAAAAGTTTCTCATTTTGATTTTTGTCCCATTTTCCCAACGACTCTTTCTAATAATTGATTCTGCATACTGAAAAGTCATAATTATATGGCAAAATTAAGGACAGAAGCACTTCTGTAGTGGCGACTGGGTGTCTTAACATGAATGAATACTGCTTAGAGGTGGGATAAATACATTTACACAACACTTGCAACTTGATACTAGGGGCTGACAAAAAGGCATTTTTTTTTACTTTAATTCAGCATTACACTGAATTTTGAGCAGGCAGTAATGTTTTAACTGTGAGATATTAAGTAACAATTTAGTAAAACAGTCGAAATTACAACAAGCTATATATTAAGCGACGTTGTCAGATTTAAAGTTGCGATTATGCAAAAAAAGTCACAATTGTAAGATATAGTCACAATTACAAGGAAATAAAGTTGAAAATGTGAGTCATATTGTGAAATTTCGCATTTGTAGATATATAAATCAAGATATAAACGAATATTAGAAAATCACACTCGCAAGATAAAATCAGAGATATGAGATAAAATGAGATATAAATCACATTTTTTACAATATTAAGTATCAAACAATCAAATCAAAGCATATATATATACTTAGAAACTGTAACATTGTGTTGCAGCGGACACAGAAGAGGGTAGCTGATTAATGACAAAATTATAATATTGGGGTGGAGTAAACCTTAATGCAAGATTTAAAGTTATATTAAAAATGACACTGTGCTACTAAAAGCTGTAATGTACAACAAATACAAGTGCAAAAAAAAAAAAATCACGTCATTGCAAGATATAAAGTCATATTGTGAATGTAATTATGAAACAAATTGGTAAAATAATATGCGATTACCAATTAAATTTACTCTGAGGTGGAAACTGCATCCATACATATCAGATCAATGGACCAATTCCCAAGCTTTGTGTTCATCCTTAGACTTAAAGTTGAGCTGGGATATGAACTAAAGGAATTAGAAAAAACACGAACAACTAATCCACAGTGCTTTGTCTTTGACGTAGCATTTAAATGCCCCAGCTGTTGGATCTTTTTGGAATGAAGGAGAGACTGGTCCAGCTGATTTTCCATCTTCCTAAGAAGGCACCGCAGAAATTAGAGCAGTGATTACTGGAACATTAAATCAGATACAGCCGTTTTCACTCTGTTTCTGTGTTGATGATGAACAACACTGTGTATAAACATGCTCACTGCATTAGCTTCTACCTGTATATAGCACGTCTCATGTTCCACCAGAGCAGCTTGGCAAATTCTTTTCAAATGCGAGACGAATGACTCTTCTACTTCCTCTTTCTAAAAACTTTTCTTTTCATGAAAAGAACTTGGAAAAGAGCAAAGAGGAGGAAAATAAAACCACCCTCCTGACTACAGATGGCACTATTGCGTTAAGTTAAAGGGCGGTTTTGTGGGTCTTGCACATCACTCATACATCAAAGTGATTGACATGTTCTTTTACAGACCACTTACAAGCCTTTAATGACCTTTACAAGAGAGGGCATTGGCTTCTTCCATTCCTAGGTTGCCTGGGAGACAAGCATCCACATGTAAATGATATTCTCTCTCAAATGAACCATCCTTGATGGTTCCTTAAAAAGCTACACTTCAATGCAGCGGTTCCTGTAAAAATAACCGCTCTGTCAGTCTCCCTCCGCGGTCCCCGGGCTTTCGTCGGTTCTGCGAGCTTGGAATGCGAAATCAAACGCAGACACATCCACTGACCAAAGTATTAAAACTGATGAGTAAATGACTTTCACCGCTCCCACTTCAGGCTTTCAAGCCCCTTAACAAGTCAGCCGGTCCATGAGGGGAAAAAAAAAAGAGAGGCAATAAAGTCAACGCTCAACTTTTCCACCGGACTGCATGTGAAATTATGAGACAATTGCCACAACTTAATAAACAAAAGAGATGGAAGTAGCAGCTGACCCGGCACGGGTGAGTGAGAAAATAACGCTCATTTAGTCCCGAAAGCGATGTGACCGTTACAAATGAACACAGTAGGAAACCAGACCTCCTTTTCACAGCTTCGCTCAACCTTTTCCTTTCTGCCACTTGAGAAAATCCCAAATTTATGCATTCAGTGCTTTTGTTTTAATTACCGGCCAAGCTTTCTTGACGGTCTTGCTGTACTTGAGGGGCACAAGTCCCTGTCGGATCGTCAGGAGCGAGAGACTGCCTGCTGCTCAGCCTTCTTTTAATGGGAATTTCTGTTGCTCCTAAGTATTTCAGCAGATCCCAGCAGCTGCCCAATGGGGTAGCGTGTAGCTGGGGCTCTATCACTTCTTGAAGTCTACCGAGGGCACATTATATGACCATAGTAATGGCGATTATTATCCTCTTTATTGCTATTATCATTCAGTGGTCCAAGGGTGGTCTGAACAGACTTCTAAGCGCTCATTAGCTTATAGTGGCTTGGAGAATTGGAGAATTTTGAAGTGGCAAAAACAGAGGAAGAGAGAGAAAAAAATGATGCTTTGAAATCTATGCATGGAACAAATAACTCAATAATGAAGACCGACCAAAGTATTGTTATGGTTAGTCAAAAAATGCAGTCCTTAATTTTGCTTAAAAAAAGATTCTTAGCTGATCTTCCAGTTGTGAGATTTTAAACGATTAGTTAAAACAAACAGGGCAAGAAATAAAAGTTTTGACAATAACTTCATTTCGAGTGAATCGCTGTACGAATCGCCCGCAGCTGTTAGCTATCAGCTAATCAATTCCCTTGTTACGATCGCCCAATCAAACCAGCTTCAAGCACTATAAAACCACAAGCTTCCCGTTCATTCCCATCTCGCTTTTGCAAAACCCTCCCCCTCCCCTTCTACCCTCGCTAGGGTTCGAGCCCGCTGTTCTCCCGGCCCGCTCCCTGGACAGCACGCCAAACCCGCTTTCCAATTTTAACATATGAGGAAGCGTGAACACTTGAAATGCTGCTTGGATACTCATGCATGAAATCAATGAAGATCTACCAGAACACTGGTATAGTTAGTCAAAAAACGCAGTGCTATATTTTATATCTTCCACTTTTGAGATTCAAAACTAGTCAAAACTTTCAAAAAAAACAAAAAAAAAAAACAGGCTGAGACAAAAGAAATGCAGCTTGGATATTAATGGATGAAACAGATAATTAATTAATGAAGACACCCACCAAGACATTGGTATTGTTAGTCAAAAATGCAGTCCTTTATTTCGCTAAGAAAGAAACTGATCTTCCAGCTGGTTCATTTATTTTGCTAAGAAACAGATCAGTCATGACATCAGTTTCTTGCACATACACCAAGTACATTTCCATCTTCTCACAGTTTTCTCTCTAATCGAACCCTTATAAACTACAAGAACTGAACGAACTAAAAACATTACGTGGATTTTCCTTTTCACGCTCTCTTCCATCGCAGACGCATTTGATTTCACCAATCGACCCAACCATAAGCTCTAAATAATAAATAAAGGAGTGCTGAAGGTTGAATCAAGAAACTTGTGGAATGGTTCAGGGTGTCTGAAGCCTACCAGGAGACCTCAAAACAATACAAAGATGGATGAACTGATACAGAGGTGGTTGGGTTGGGTGGTCTGGTCTGAGGGTGGTGGTGGTGTACTCTAGTGAGTAGGGAGAGCTGCCATGGTGTTGTGGTGACAGAGGTTGTGGGAAGGAGGGGGGGGCAGGGCTGAGGTTTAAGACATGGTGATCTGCATGGACTCCAACATTTCCTCCACCGCCTTTGCCGAGCATTTGTTCTCCTTCTTCCCACGGCCTGCCATCTAGGAGAAACAGAAAGAGAGAGAGGGGTTGATGAAAGGACATCATTCCATTTACAGTGTTTTTGGACGTATTACGTTTTAACACAAACACTGTGGCGCGTAAGACTCCATGACATACTAATGCTAAAAGACAAGTATTTGTGTACGATTCCCATATCTCCTTGCAGGAACTGCATTCATAAAACCCTTCCGACTTGTTCTAAGAGGGTGAAAAGTGCTTAAAGACCATAGTTACAAATCTTTGCAATTTAAGGCCCTATCCCGCAGTGCCTAAATTAGAAAATGCAACCAAAATAGTACATGGGTTATTTTAAAACTTTATTTCCTAGAGACTCCCCAGTACACCCTTGAAGCAACCAAAGCTTGTATTAATGTGCTGGCACTCACAAAGATGTTTTTTAACATGTTCTGTCTGTTTCTTCCAGGAAAACCGAGCAAAAATGGATGACTTTCAGTGGTCTGCCACCAGCAAGCACTCTAGCTAATCTAAAGCCTATTAAATATTTTAATTGAATTGACACAAATTATCCTGCAACTTAATTTTCTATTTTAGTTCCATTGAAAACTGGCTCAAAAATAGCTTGAATGGTGATGACGCTTTTGCCTGCACTAGTAATTGAGATGCCGCTGCAGATCTCTTCGTGTCTCCTTGTTCGCCCTATGAGAGTAAAAGGATTGGAGGGATACTACGGCCTAATGAGTCACCAACTTACAAGCTCACTCACAAAGACCCATTAGCCGACAGCCCCCATGGCCAAGCATACTTACTTACACGCTCTTGCCACATCCGCCTGTGACTCATCTGCTAAGAGTCCCTCTGCCTCGCTCAAACGGGACAAATTGAGCAAATCGGCCAAAGCTCACTCCTCTATCCTCCCCTCCAGCAATTGACATAATAAACCAATCCACTATCCATTAAAGGCTGTGCTCTCCGTTTCTCCTCATTAGTCACGACTGACGTCTGCTTCGTATCCTGATCACCACAGCAACTCCAGCTGAAGCAGTTGTGTAAGGTGTTTTGGAGGAAATTAAGAGGCTGGTTAGCATATCCCCTGCTGGTAGATGCTGTAACTACATAAAAAATGAGCGTCATGATGAATTAAACTGTAAGAATTGAAAACATACAGTAGACCAAAATTATATTTCTTCTGTTTTTTTGAAGAAATAGTTTGCTTTAAACTCAGTTTTGTCAGTAATGTTTGGAATTGGAACTCAAGCTGCTCAAATCAGCCATTACTCCAGTCTTCAGCATCATACAATTCTTCATATTCATTTGAATTTGCCAATTTACATATACGCCCCATGCTAAGACATCACATTTTAAATTGACCCTTTGCAAAGACCAACTAGCCATGGTGCTCTCATGCAACACATTGTTTCAACCAGTGAAAAATACATTGCGGAGCAAACGGAAACCTTACAGCACTGACTGTCTCAGCTTTCCAATTTTGTCATTTTTTAAGAAAATCTCAAAACAATAAATACAAGTTTGTGGCTCTTTAATGTGCCATGGTGAATAGCTGTAGTTCAAGCGGCACGTAAAGTGATCTTTTTTTTACTAGTTATAGCACAAAATAAACATGAATGAACATCAGAGGTATCGGTTTCAACCACAGAAAGAGCTCAATGCACACTATTTTTCCAAATTCAATTCCACCAACATTAATCTACTCTCCTGTCTGGTTTGTTTGACAGATAAAAATGGCAGATTTGGTGTTACTGTCAATCAAATTCCCTGCGAAGGGTAAATTGTACTAGCCTAACAAATGCTATTGAGATGAATGGGAAACTTAATAGACAGCTTTCTCCAGGCATTCAAAACCTTCTTTGAGGAAACATCTGCATCGTCATGTGCTTTGGGTGTGCTTGGAGAAAAGAGCCAGCCATCCCAGTGAGTGAACTCATTGGGTAAACAGAAAAAAAAGAACACAAAGCATGGCCGAGAGAGCATGGCAATGCCGTTTCTGAGCTTGGCAGTGCATATCTGTGTCTTTGCAAGTAATTCATGGGCCCTGCTGGACATGTATACATACAGAGAGACAAATGTTATTTTCTTACTGGGAAACAACGCTAGATTAATAGAGTTGATATGTGGTCTGTGCCAGGCTGCCGCTCCCAGCATTCTCACAAAATCCCCACATTGTTTTACATGTGAGCTGTGTGGTTTATTCTGAATGACGGAGTCCATCACGTTTTAGACGAGTACAAAAGTCAAGGGCATCTACAAATGGCAGTCCAAGCATATCATGCATTTCAAAACATGCTGACTCAATGCCGATATTTTCATGTTTGCATTGATTGTTGCAAACACTCACTTATGAAATTAAGCGATATGCGTTGTTTCTGAGTGTTCTATGATGGTCCGACCCTGTTATATCACTCAATCTGCTTTGAGTAAGGGCTATGGCATAACGCATCAGAAGCCCTCTGTTGCACCCTAATCCATCAGCGAAGTGAGTCATCAGTCTGTATGACTATTATGAAACGTGGACTGACTCAGACCTTGACAGCTGATGTGGCTGAGTGATATCAGCAGTGAATTATTAGCTCGATATCGAGAGAGAAGGATGAAGTTAATGTATTTATGCTCAAAGTCAAGCACAGAAAGCACTAAGAGGAAAAAGAAGCGAGTTGAGTAGAGAATGTGCCATCAAATTCAATTCGAACAATTGTCCGAGGACATCAACTGTGGCCAGAAAGTGACTTCAATGGTATGCAAACCATGAGAGGTTGGGAGGCACCGTTAACCTCCAGAAGACCTCATCAATTAAAGCTACTCTGCTAAAGGGTGACTCAACTTCTCTTTGAAAGACCTCAGAAGTTCTTCAAAGCAAGGAATACAACAGGTTTTGTTGACCTCTCAATACAACCAAGGTGCTCTCAGGTACAGTGAACAAGGTTCAGGATAAATGGCTTATTCTGAACAGCCTTAGGTTAATTCCTCCTTGTATATTCATAGCCGTTTCACCATATCTGTGTCACTAGAGGACACACGTGATTCTAGCACAGTATGTCAAGCTTCCAGCCTTCTCTTATAAGTGACATCAAAGCCTCCGACTCATCGTGTAGCTCTTGTCAGAAAATCTATGTATCATATGCCGTACCTCCCAAGCACCAACACTGTCAGCAGATATCTGCTGTTTTGACAAAACACTGCGCATAACATCTTTTAAGACAAGGTGCTATGTTCACAAAAAAATGTACACTGTCATTTTTCTGTCTAACCCTAACCAGAAAACTAGCCTTCACACTAACCTTCATGCTGTTCCAAAGCAGTTAGAACTTACTTTCATTTGTGAAACAAAACATATATTCTACAGAATGGTGTTGTCTATACATTGAAAAAACAATGAAATCCAAAACAACACTGGACCCAACTGAACTGCGTTTTATGTAAAAAAGTCAGACCATATTTTATGTTTAAGATAAAACGACACGAAGCATGATTTCTTTCCGATGACATTTCAGTGTAGGAGGGACTACAAGGCACAACGCGACAAAAATAGGAACCAAGCACCGTCACAAATTCTTGACGCACAAAGCTGCTGACGTTACGCAGTGTTAAAACGACTGCCATCCATTAGCAGTGACGTTCCTGTGGGCAAAGTCTCTCTGAGGCATGCAGATCAGTAAATGCAGGAATCTAGAAAGATACAGAAGATGATTGTGTGAAGCAGAAAGAACATTAATATCCGTTATTGGGTGGTCTGGAAATTCCAACTGAAACTCGGCCAAGTTTTAAACCACCCTGAGGCTAGTAGACCACAAGGTCGATATGTTACCTTTGAAAGTGGAAAACAGTCCTTGAATGTTTACTTCTATAAAAGTAATTTTAAAAAGTAACAATGCATAGCCCAGAAATGAATATTTGATAAAAGTCAACTGGATCTAAAGTTGTTTTGGACCTCTTTGTCTTTCACTGTATGAACAAAAACGGTTGAAACATTCTTTTTGTTTGTCTGTTACAACTTTGTAACGGCAGGGTGAGAAAGTGATGCCATTTTTTATGTTTGGATAAACTATGGCAAGATCTAGCTCATTCCGATCAGACTCTCGTCTTGTGGTAAACCTCTGAAGAACCCCTCTTTGGAACGGAGATGCCCACCAATATGTCAAAGTAAAGGGGGCTCCATCAAGAGTGTGTCAACCACACAGGAAACACTTCAAGGGTTTGTGTGTGGCCCCTGACGGGCCTACTTGCTGACTAAGGGCCTCTTTATTACACTTTTAACTGTCAATCCTTAAAAAAGCAATGTATATCATAATCCTGGTGGCAGATTTCTTATAAATGTATAATATTTACGTTCTGCGTACCATGGCAACAGTATAAACCGCTTTAGTGATACCATGCGCACTGCACTTCACTTTTTCCTCTCTTTTGCTATCATTATTGCCTCCCTTTGCAGTCGTGGTGTGCACGCTGCATATTTTCCCCTTGCTAACTCCTGAGGCCTGTGTTTGGCACCAGCTGTTATGCTTCATAGGGATAGTGGCGCTTTAACATGCAGACATAGAAAACAGCTGCGTAACACAATGCCAGGCCCTGTGGGCTTAAGTCAACACATTAGCTGCGCTCTGCCCAGGCACGCGTGTTCAGCACAGACCCAGCGTGAAGGCATGGCATACGCTCACTGTCTGGGGATGTACTCCACTGTCTGTATATCAGACTGTGCCTGCAAGACAGAAAAGAAAGAACCCAGGCAGCCAAACGACAATGCCAGTAACTAGGGCTGGGCAGTATGAGTAGGTAGAGACGGTATATCTAGGGCATGATTTAAAGGGTTCAAAATACTTTAATTACCATTTGACATACCATGCATATTTTATTAGATTTTTTTTATTGTTTGTAGAAGCCGTGACAAAATTATGTTTGAAAGTTCAAAGAGACAGCATTTATTTGAAATCTTTTGATTTAAAACGGGACTTTATTTTGTGAATTAACTGATTCAAAATGTGACTTCATAGCACGTTTTGCAAATTATTTTTCCCCATTGGGTATAAAAAATTATTCAGCAGAGGCAAGGATGCATTGACCAGCGGGGGGAAACACACACACACACACACACACACACATATATATATATATATATATGTGTGTGTGTGTATATTTATGTGTGCAAAAATATAAGTACACTTTATAATATTTTTAAAAAAATAATATTATGCTTTTATTGTGTTAGTTATTATTTTATTTTGTTTTTGTTTTTTTTTAAACCTAATCAAAATAACACAACTGCAGTTTGATTGAGATTCCTCAGCACAATAAAAAAAAACATGATTTTTGAAAATTAATAAATTATCTGTTTTTGCAAATGAACTTTTATCTCTCTCTATATATTTATATACATG
>JAUMHP010000070.1:15624111-15647594 GCA_032361065.1 Enteromius trimaculatus | reverse complement strand
ATTTTCAGAAAAGTGTACTGGATATGCTCTGCTTATGTTGTTTCCGTATGGGTTTAGTTGGACCACAGACAATTTAATTTACTTTCATGTTTGATCAACTTTCTGTGAAAAGAAATAATAATTAAAAAAAAAGACTCCAAAATTTAAATTAGGTAAGAAATCATTACTCATGCTCATTGATGTAGAGTTCTGACAGCTCATGCCATGCTTCTTGGTCTCCCACAAACCTGCAAGACAGAGTAGTGGTAGTTAGCTCATCAGAAAGGCCACTGTGGACAAAAGAGGGTTAGGGAAAGGCTTGGGGGCCAACTCAATCAAATGCAAAACCTTTTTTAATTAAAAAGAGGAGGGGAAGGGAAGGGTAAAGGGGGGTCTAAATCCTCTTGTAAAACACTCACTGCTCCAGATATTCGTTGAGCTCACGGATGGCCTCGCTGCTTTTGCCTTGTGCTCGCAGGATGGAGATCTTGCGCTTCCTTGCTGCCTGTTGAGTTTCAAGTGTTTGTTAGCAACAGAAAAGAGAAAAGAGTGAAAGAAAGAGGGATGTGTAAATGATCATAGTATTGTGAGAGCTGAAGGAATCTCTGCCGTGCCCGGTGTCTTTCTGATCAGACTCTGAAGACAACAGGGACGGCATTATCTAACATAGTTAGATTTTACCTCATTAGATCAAACAAATACTGATTCTGAGTTTTTCAAAAATCTAAATGGATATATAGATATATAACACTGAAGTCAAATGTTGTCAGATTGTCACATTAATGACAGGATATTATACAAAAAGTCTTATTTCAGTTATCACCCATCACTTGGATATCCAGACTTCTGACATATGGTAAATTGTCCCCACCAAAAAACTGATTTAGCATTTTTGTTACTAATAATTATAGTTGTGAAACAGATTTTTTTTGTGTCTATTTTAGTTTGGAATTATATTTCCTTTTCTGTATTTTTTATTTTACACACTTGATATTTACCATAGATAGAGGAATATTATGAGGTTTTTAATCTCATAAAATAAAAACAAAAATACAACTACCCACAAAAAATGATAAATAAATAGCACTAAAAAAAAGTTTGCCATTCTGTGTAAAATTCATATATAGAAAATTATAACTCAAAACAATATTTAATGCTACCAAATTCTATTTCATTACATGTTAAAACTAAGACACGTTTTTTAATTAGTTTTTGTTTGCTTTTTATCTTAATGTTTTATATAAATATACTTAGATATAAATAGTACAGAAAAGTAAAAAACAATAAAATTAAAAAACAGTTTTCAACCGTTACCTAGGTTGTGAATGTTACAGTGTATATTTTACAACAGCCGTACAATAACAGCCAAAAAGCATCAATCTTTTTCTTTGAAACAGGGTGTTATGCTGTCAGTCAGTGGACAGAAGTAGATGTGCAGTTCCTTTTTTTTCCTCCCCTGAGCCAGTGTTATAATAAACAGCCTTGCACTTGCATCAGATTGTCCAATATGACATTTCCTTGAAAGCATATTATTACTGCATCCAAGTCGTAAGTAATATAACAGCAGATACCGAGAAGTAATGTCTTTATCAGATTAGAAAGCCTGTGGATTCTGGCGGACGAGCATCAGCGAGGATGCTGCTCGCATAAGGAAGAGCAAGTACCCATTTCAAGTGGTGAAAATAACACATTGCCAAAGAGCCGCGGGCCATATGCATTCACATAAATGTACAAAGCCCGGCTTGCATCAGCCACAAATAACGTCCGCCTTGTTCCGACGCAAAAGTCACCTTCAGGCGGATTAGAATCTCATCAATCTGAATCAGAAAGTATTACGCCAGGTTCGACGACTTTTCCAGGAGCGGCTCTTTTTCCCCTTCGCTGGTGAAAGCAGAGCGAAGAGCAGCTTTACCGTTAGAAGTGCCCCAGATATTATTTATGAACTGGCACTTGATAGAGTGGGTCTCCCCTACTACCACAGCACGGACCAAACTCCATCAAGCCGGGCATGAGTCACGTCTGAAAGGCCATAAATCTGGAACTGCTATGATACCACCGCCACTCCAAATCCACTTATCCATCAACCAGGCGGCCAGACGAACCTGCTTCACTGGCTGCTCGAGCGAAGGAGTTGATGAACTGCCAAACCCCTACTGTACGCAAGTCTGATAGTACTTACTGGATCAGCGGAAGACATGGTTTCACATTACCGGGCTGCAGATGACAGGTGAAATAAGGCTAGAGCTACAACCTCAAGCTGTTTGGATTATTGTACGCATTCTGTATCGCTTTATAACTTTATCCTCCAAAAGTATTTAAAGAAACTGTGGAATGGAATCAAACAGCAATTCCAAATAGTTTAAACGATCAAATTTTATTTATACAGTTTCTGAACACGAACCGATTTTTTTGTAGTCGGTACTGAATAAGACAGAAAGCTGCTTGACCGCAGGTTATTTACTCGGCCCTCATATCTGTCTTTCGTTTCCTCTTAGCGCACTTGGCACTGACAAAAAACATACGGAGGCTGGTAGACCAGAGAGTCTTACGAAACTTTATTAAACAATGAGCTATTCCAAACCATTTCAGTCTCTTTATTTCTTTCCCTCCCTCTCACTTCTCTTTCGATGTGATCCAGGAAAGGCCAGCATCTCATTTCATTCTCTTCGCGATTCTTTCTTTCTTAATCATTTCTGAGTGGCTCTCACCGTGAAGGACCTGGCTGCTTCTATCAACCCCTGGCTCCACTTTCAGACTGCCGTTGAGAGCCCACCTCCAGGGATTTCAAAGGCAAACGCCGTTCCCACAGGGTGAAGAGGAGTTAACTTTCAGCGCTGTGGTGTACCGACACGACCTGACTTCAAATTCATCCTCAAATAAGAGAATTACCTGCTAGTGGTTTCAACATATCCAGACCAAATCTTCAGGAATGGCTTAAGAGAGGAAAAAAAAGATCAGAAGCAGACGATTTCTTTCTAACATTGTTTAAAAGGCTTGGAATAATGGTCTCATAAGATGCCTGTGTTTTCAGAATAAAAACCAAATATACGTGCAAAAGTCCAAATTTCAAGTAATGCTAATTGAAAGATGATAATTCGGTCATAATTTACTCACCACAAATAATTTTAAAGAATGTTCCAACTGTACTTGTCTATAGAAATGAAGTGTAAAACAACATAAGATAGACAAAAAAAAAAAAAATTGTGTTGCACAGAAAAGTCAAACAGTTTTCTAAAATCTGCATGAAAAAAAAATGTAGTGTCAGTTCAGAAGAAAACTGTTTGACCTTTACAAACTCCATTTTATTCTGCACTGTAATTGTGTGTAATTCTAGGGGTCAACCTCAGGAGGATTCTCATTGACCTCAGTTGCTTTCACAAGCACAACAATGTTTATCCTGCTGAATTACAGGCAGAGTGAAAGTGCTGAAAATCGATGAATGCAGTAAAAGCCTGCTATGTCAATCAGTGTTAAAATAAACAGCTTGTTAACATTACACATTACACAAGTGTTTAGCAATTGGCACGGTTTTAGGTGAGTAAAGGTAGACCACTTCAAAGATAGATTATGGATAGAATGAAGCATAGACATGATAGAACGAGTGATAGATGGATGAATGGAAGAAACAGCAAATGGATAGATGGAAAGAAACGACAGACGGACAGACAGATAGATAGAGATAAAGAGATAAAGAAATAAACAGACAGATTGACAGAAGCCAGGAAGAACTTTTCCAAATCATTGCTGTAGGTACTGGACCATAATGAGCAATGGAAGGGCTAGGAGTTCGAACATTTTTTGGACACCGCCATGGCAGAGAAACCTTGAGCAATTTTTGTTGATTCAACAATTTTGGTTAATGGGTACCACATCTATTCCACAGCCTATAATTACAACAGTTCAGTTTCCAATCTCAGCTCCGCATGCTGGGATGCCTCACAAGTCCTCACAGTAGTCGCCAATTTTCCGCCATTTTCTTGGATCGTGCCCTCATCCCATTCCACTAAACATGTTAAAAAACACAGCATTTAGATAAGCCTCGCATTTACAGACAGGTGACCTAGATGATTTCATCCCTCCCATACCACAACTTCTTGTCACCCCGCCTGGGATTGGATAGTGGGAAAGTACAGTCTAGCTGCCATCGCACAACAACTATTCCATAGTTTTCTTCCATTCCCTTCCTCAAAACGCATAGGATTGTGATGGGAGGCGACTTGCGTTTGGATATCAGGAAACAGGCAAATCTCTTTCAGGGCCATCAGAAAAATCTGGGCTGAACTGAATGGTGTCAGGGTGGTTCACATGGTTCTCGCCTACACCATTTCCATTAAGTGGGTGAATCCTACCAAGCCTTCCATGTCCTGTCAATGTGCATTCAGTATGAAGATAAGACATGGGCTTTTCACTGAGAAATGTGCCCCTGGTGGCTACACTGATGGCCTGTTTTGGTCTTTGGACATAGAGAGCCACCTAATGATATATCCTGAAAGAGTAAACTCCTACAGCATGACATTTCACAGAGCGATCAAGCAAATCTCTAAGAATCTGTCAGCCCATTTCACTTCATTTCCCAGACTTTCTGGTTCAAAAAAAAAAAAAAAAGACTGCTGTCTGAGTGATCATTCACAAATGCACATTTCCTTTTAGGAGATGATGGTTGCAGCCGGTTTCTGCGAGAGACTGATGAGGTAATGAGACGTGGTTGGACAGCATTTTCCAGCGATTTTTCTGCTGAACTGTGTGTAAAAGGACCATTTCATTATATTGATGATGACAATTAAATTTGGGTTGAAATGACAGTTCATAAATAAAATCCAATATTTAAGTTTACCCAGTAGATTTCACAAAAGTTATGCGTGTAAATATTGTATTTCTACCTGCAGGTGTTTAGTAATGGAATATCATATTTCATCTCATGCTTTTTATTACTACGGAAGACAAAGGTCATGTAAAACGCAAGACTTTGATGGGGGCGTTTGCAAAAATCACGCTATTGCCACATTCTTTCTCAAAGCGTGTTTTGCTTGGATAACACTAGGACACTGGGAAACATATTTCCCTGAGGGGAAATTTGTTTCATATCTTTTGGATGTTAACAGAGGGGCAAAGCGATATGATTACTAGATTGTGAAGAATAATGTAACCGCACTGGTTTGATGATATCCATTTTGCGCCGATCTTCTCAACTTCCCATTTACACGCCGTTAAATGTGCTTGCAATTTAACCTTGATCATGGGAATAGAGAGAGTGCCTCGGTTGAAATGCACAAAAAACAAACAGTGCAGGGCTCTCGTTTTCAGAGGGAGAAAGACGGATGGCAGTAGTTCGGTCCAACAGTAACAGATAGTTAAATAAATATCAATGGTAATGATATAACAAATGCAGGGACGAGAGGACGGAGGACAGGAGGGTTTTTTTGCACCCACAAGATGAAGACGGTGATAGCTTGAAGCAGTAGTTTTAAAATGAAAAACCCAAAAATGAGAATGCTGTCATTATTTACTCACTTGTTCCAAACCCGCTTGGACTTTATTTAGTGAAACGCAAACGCAAGTGAATTTTAATTCACTTTAATTTTTTTTTTTTTAAAGAATATCCTGGCCAATGAGGACAGAGGTTGACAAGATTGATAAAAAGAAAGTAATAACCGGTTTTTGTTATATTTTTCTCCTGTTTTTAACTACTTTCTAAAACTTAACAGCTCTTCATTCATCAAAATTGCTTGCAAAAGAGTGACATTACTAAAAAATTCTCATGGAAGAATGAAAATCATTATATGGGAGAGCAAATGATGACAGACTCTTAATTACGAGTGAACTGTCCCTTTAAGGCCAAAAACTCGCAGAGCGAAAGATCACCAGGGGGAAGGAGGTCCCGCCAGAGTGCACATGACGGTTTATTGACTTTGCCAGCAAAGCCTCCATGTGTTCAAAACAGACAGACGGTGAGGTGTGGAATCCGTGCACGATGTCCAAAGAACAAAAGTATCTGCTTCATCACGCATACTTTGCCAGCCGAGAGAAAATGTTTAAAACATCTAAGCAGGTCCACGTGCAAAGACAGCGCAAAAAAATGTGTTTTGCGTCTATAGGGAAGGGCCAAAACAAATAAGGTTACGAAAACACTTTAAAATATTTATTTTCTTGCATGGCTGCACAGCCTTTATGTAAGAATGAAGGGCAGGTACAATATGTTTTGAGGTGATGGTTGAAAAATATTGGAAAAACATGGAGCATACTTGGATACTGTAAACCACTCCACTGAAACTCAATAAATATTAAGTGAATAAAAAAACAGGCTTCGTGTGTTACGCCAAGACAAGACAAATCAATAGGTAACGGTACATTCGGGCTTTTAATACCCAAGTGATCTTTAAATAATAAACATAGACTGAATCACATATTTAAAAGGCAGAGTTCATCCAAAAATAAAATACACTACCGTACAAAGGTTTGGAGTCCGTAAGATTGTTTTGATTTTTAAAATGAAATATTTATTCACAAAAAAAGCATTCAGCTGATTAAAAGTCATAGTAAAGACATTTATAATGTTGCAGCATCTTTAGTTAATTCAGGATAATTGTACAGTTTCTTTCTTTAACCTAAATGCTGTTCTTTTAAACGTTCTAGTCAAAGAAATCTGAATATAATTTTTTTATAAATACATCAAGCAGCAAATATGTTTTCAATATATAGAGCACAGAATCAGCATATTAGAATGGTTTCTGAAGGATCATGTGACACTGAAGACTAGAACTGGCTGCTGAAAACTCAGCTTTGTCAATTCTTTGCCAGGAATAAACTATATTTTGAAATATTGATAATGAAATTGCAATAATATTTCACAATATTACTGTTTTTATCAAATTTTAGAGCATTGGCATGTTTTGAACACTAGTGTAACTTTGTGAGAAAAACAGGCCAAAATTTTATTTGTTATTCGCTGATCCTACCTTCTAGTGGATCACTGAGTCGTTGAGTTGAACTCAAGAACCGAATGAGTCAATTTGTGGATGAATCATCATGGTTTTGTGTACTAGACCAACCAATTCACTTAAACTACAAAAAAAATTGATTTGTGAAGAAACTAAACCTTATGCATTTAGAATGACATATGGGTGATGAAATGAAGACCGGATTTTCATATCTGGATGAACTATTCCTTAAGGTTATCCAAAGGTTAAACGTAAAAAAAAAAAAAACAAGGGAAAAAAAATCAGCACCCCTGGGACCTCTCTATGGAGTCTCAGGAAAAGCGATAAATCCTCTTCTTCAAAAGACAAGGCATTTATTTTTGCTGAGGTTGCCCCTGCCGTGTTTAATACAACTGAAGTCCATAAATCAATGGTCTTTGTTACCTCACACACTTTGCGTGTGTGTGATTTTAGCAGCTGAGGTCACCGAGGGCAGAAAGAGTTTAACATATACGGCTGACTTTAGAGGAAAACGACTTTTAACCACACTTTTTTTGCTTACCGTATTAGTCGGGTCATCTTGTAGTATTGAGTCATACAGCTTATTGGCATCCTCGTACCTTCAACAGAGAGATCATGTTTAAGGATAATCAACAGCAACACCGCTCATGTGAAATTAAGTGGTAGGGCTATCACATAAAGTTCACAGTAACCAACTTTTTGTATACAGAGCGGCTTGTTGCTATAGTGACCGAGGCTACGTATCCAAGCGGCAGAAATAAACAGTCATTATTGTACCTCCTCAAATAGCCAGTGTTGTGCAAGGTCCACAAAGAGTGTAATCCACAAACGTGATTGCCTGCACTTTGATTTACCTCTAAACAAATCAGCCTGCACTTCCACCACAAATCAGGCATCGTTTCGAAGTGCATTTCGCTTAAAAAGCATTCCGAGGAGAGACGTCTATGAGTTACAGATGCAAAAAAATAAATAAATACACCCGACGGGCCCTTTAACCTGAACAGGGAGTTGGAGAGCACAGTGTTTGAAAAGACGTTATGAATTACGATGCATTACAGTGTTTTCTGAAGAATGGGAGGACAATGCCACAAGCACTTCACTTGTCATGTTGAATGAAAAATGAAATCGAGCTTGTTTTTTTTGTTTTTTTTACGAGGGACAACCTGCAAAGCTAACGCTGGCGCAGTATCGTGATCAAAACCTGTTTCAGCCCCGCAACCAACAACAGAAGCAGCTCTGGTTCTTATTATCATTGAGCTCCAACACCACTTCTCTTCTCACATCCACATTAGAGCTCAATCATTCTCTGGCACATCTCACATGGCACCAGCCGCTTTGACTTACTCTATTTATGTAGGATTCAACCATGTGGGAGTGGAGGGGAGAGTTTCATTTAAGCCGAGCGCCTGATGGCAATTAGACTCAAATTTGCAGTTTATTTAATCTGACCGTGCAGGCGCAATCACTCACAATTACCGAACAGCCTCTGGCATAACTGATAAACATGTCGGAGATATGGTGCGCAGACCGAAACAGATCTGAAACCCTGCTGAAACTCTATACATTAACATTCAATTATGAGCTTCTTAATTGTTTGCTCAAATATAGAGACAGGGTGAATTCCGAGAGAGGAATGAGAGGAAACGCAGAGCATCGGTACTATGTTTACAGGTCTTGTTTTCCCAAGCAGGGAGACAGAAACAGAGCTGGAGGGGGAAAAAAAGAATAGAGGGACCCCCAGAATAATAGCGGGAAAGACCACTTCCGTTTTTAGAATTCCTCACTCAGGCAAAAGAGCCACAGGACTACCGAGGTCTAAACTCTTCTCTCTCTCTTTTCCACTTAGCAGAAAAAGAACGGTGGCTTGCAAAATAAACAGCCTCCCTTCCCACGCATCCTGCCACTTACGTCCCAGAACCTCCCCTCACCCTCCCTTGTAGCTAATCCAAGGCCGTGGTGTTAAGACGGTGCTGCGGTGTGTCTTACCTCTCCATAGCCTCCAGCCGCATCCCTGCTAATCGCTTCACTCTGTGACTGTCTGGAAACTGCCTCTTCAGCTCCTGCAGACAACTCTGCAACAACAACAGTGATGGGGTTGACCAAAAGAACACTTTTAAAAAAACAAACGGGTCTGTCAAAGCCCTGCTGTAAATTCTTGCGATTGGTTGAACCAGTGCGAAAAGCAACCAAAAGAAATGTTTGTATTTTTTCAACATTAAGAATATTAATAATAGATTTATAAATGCACACTACTGTTCAAAAGTTTTTTTAGTGCTGTCAAATGATTTATTACAATAAATCACATCCATTTTATTAAATAAATACATTAAATACAGTAATATCTTGAAACATTACAAAATACAAATGCTTTTTATTTGAATACATTTTAAAATGTAATAGTCTTCAGTGTCACGTGATCCTTCAGGAATCATTCTAATACGCTTATTTGGTTCTGAAGAAACGCTCCTTATAAATATCCATGTTGAAAACAGTTGGGTTGCCTAATATTTTTGAATAATTTATTTTTTTCAGAATTCTTTGATTAATCGAAATTTCAAATGAACAGCATTTTTAACTAAAACAGAGAGAAATTAAAAGTTTCTTTCATAAAAAAACCCCAAACAAAACAAAATTCAAAGGTTAGCGTTTGATTAAAAATCTAATTTATCAAGCACGAAACACTGAAAACATGAAAAAATATCTGACAGAAATATGTACATTTTTCATTTTAAAGGGTCAATAGATAATTACATTTTTTAAATGATCTACTTCATTTACAGAGTTAACATCAAAAACACGCAACAAAAAATACATAAGTCATAATTGCTTGGCCAAAGAAATAATTCAAGTATTCTTTGCACCACAGTTTGAATGACTTTGCAAAGCCTGTTGGATTATAGAGCACTTGAAAATTATACAACAACTCTCAAGGGTGATGAAATGTGGGCTCAGTACATTTTTTTTATCCACAGCATTTTAAAACTTTATAGATCTACTCTAAAAAGTGTGATGTGACTAGTTTGACAAGACAATATTACAGCTAAGGTTTCTGCTGACCATAAAATGAAACAGTAACTTTCCTGTCCACGGGTGCCATGATAAACAGGTCGGCCATACAGCTGTGAGGGAAGACGTGAAAAATTGCAAGTGACGTGGGTGAGAATTCAGAGCACTGCACAGTGGGATCCCACAATTCCACACTGGCTACTATAAAAAGCAGAAGCAGGATGCTACTTTTACCAGTTCTTTCCCACTGAGATGAACAGGCCCCTGTTTTTTCACACACTCATGACTTGGTGAGGAATGGTTACTGTCAAATCCAATGTTTTCCTGGTTAAGATGGAAAGTTTGCTCTGTGGCTTAGCCCGGCTGACCCATCATGCTCACAGACGGTTTTTCCCGCTGTTTTCCTAGCCACTGGTAACAACCTCAAAAATTGACTACTGTAAGTGTCTCAAGTCAACAAGGAGGATCTGGAACATCCCTGATTGTAATCTTAATCCGTTTGTTTGGTTTTTTTTTTTAAAGGAACATGAAACATTGAATTTTTAAATGGCCAAAACGGTACTGATGTTTAACAACAAGTCCATTATTCAGCTGGCGAAATGGCTTTTTGAAAAAACAACTAAATTTAGTTTATAAAAGCTGCATAAAACAATTTTGAAAATTACATGATCTAGGACAGGGCTGCCCAATCCAGTTCTTGGAGATCTACCTTTCTGCAGAGTTTAGTTTCAACCCTGATCAAACACACTGCCCACACAAAGACACGTTAAGCAGTAAACATATACGTTTTCTAGCGTATAGGCATTTCTTCCAGATGAATCCAGCATTTTGGGAGGGGACCGTAGTCTTAGTTGGTTCAGTTGTGCTTGATCTGGGTTGGAGCTGAACTTTGAAGGAAGGTAGATTCCAGGAACAGGAGCCCTGATCTAAGACCTTTAGCGCTGTATACCATTGTAAAGTCCATAAATCCCTCACAGCCTTGTTTTCATCACATTCAAAACGCCATCTAACCTGAAAGCCCATAGACGAGAGAGAGTGCAAGAAAGTTACTTAAAGAAAACTCACCCAGGCCAGATCGTCACGACTGCAGTCCAGCGCCGCAATCATCACCTGCTCGTAAATTATCCAAACTGAACACAGGAGACAAACATAAAATGACACCATATTAGGAAGTCCATTTTTCATCATGTTAGCAAAGATGACAAATGAAAATCGAGGCCATGTGAACTCCTTTCGAGCAAACTGTGACGTTTCTTCTCTGTATCATTAGAAAAGACAATCTTTACCATCCGTCAGCGACATAGTTTGTCTTCGTAATCTCCGGGTGTGGGCGAGCTGGCAGGTTTCGTGGAAACGCTCAGGAAATTCACGCCGCGCCGCCAAACAAAACTAAGTTGCCGAATTTTGACAAGAAAACCTTAGCGTATTCATCACTTTTATGTATCAGTTCAGTCAAACACCGCAAAGGGTGAGCGAATTTCACCCTCTATTCGTCTTGACATGCGTTATGCGCTGAAATTGCGCAGCTATCGTCGTTTCTGCCCAAGAAGTGCGTCGTTACTTTGACAGATTAGAGGAATTTCAAATTCCTACAATTAAATGCTTAAGTAATTTCCAAGATGGCAACGTTTAATGTTCAACTGGCAACCGTAACAAAGCGAGTGGCTTTAGCTGCTCTATTTACAATAAAGAAAACTGATTAGGGGGCTTGGCTAATGGATCCAATTAATGAAATTAATGCTCCATGACAGACAAGTGTGTTTTGACAAGCATGCCCTAGTCTATGCTCGGCTGAATGATTTCAAACGTGCTAATTGAGAAAGAACAATAAAATCCCACTGAACAAGAAAAAAAAACTTATGCCAAAACAAACAAACAAACGCCTGGAGGTTTTTTTTTTTTTTTTTTAGCTGTTTTTTTGATTCCAAGTCTTGCTTTGATAATTACCATCTTGTTTCACAGCCAATTTAAGAGCTGGTTTCAATAAAAACAAGCTGTGTAAAGTATTTACCCTGCTCTTTAAGGACAGTATGAATCATAATCACAAAAAAAAAAAAAAAAAGTTCACCATGCATGAATAAAATACAACTCGCATCACACAGCAAGCGCTCTTCGTCTGTTAAGATGCAATTTGTGCGAAGATGAAGTAGAAGATGACCTGATATATGTATCCTTCTTTCCTTAATTAGATAACAGACCTACATATTTGAAAAGCGTCCTATAGCCACGAAAACCATTAATGCTTTTGTTTGCTTATATGAGCACATGTTTTGCAGCAAATGCCTTATTGAAAGCTGTTTGGCAACTTACAGCTTGGATCTTTCATTGTTGTTTGCTAAGATTCCTCAAACAGTAGTGTTGTTCTCTTAGGAAACAGCCAAAATACGTTTAACAACAGTTATTTGAGATTATATGTGGTTTTAAAATAACAATATGATCGAAGGGGGGGGGGAGAAATGCCTAAATTCGATTTGTGTAGAAAAAGAGCCCGATTTCTCCAACTGGTAAACCAAAATTGTCAACTATAGGAGTGAGTTTTAGAGCCAGTATGAAGGATTGGATCACCTCTGAGATAATGATTTTAGCTGAACAGAGTTTTGGCTTTAGTGGCTATGTTTGACAACACGATTGCAGGACTTCATCTGCTTGTCTGGCTTAGAAACCCATAACTGACCAAAGCAAATAAATATTAAGCCATCTGAAATGTTACTGCTGTTTCCACTATAACCTCATTTCAATGTCAAGAGAAAAGCTGAAAAGTCTTTTTGTTATCGGATCTTTAAGACGAGGGAAAGAAGAAAAAAAAAGAATTGGTGCTCTTTTCCACCTTCTGCAATAGTCATATTCAAGCGGTCAAACACTCGACAGACAATTCTTTTGTTAAAGAGAAAAATAATCCAGTGTTCAGCAACTTCATATGTGTTTTTATTATTTTGTTTTCCCCTGGTTTTGGATCCATTCACAAATCCAAATTCTTCAACAACAACAAAAAAAAGTAGTTATAAAAACAAAAAAAACTAAAAAAAACAACCCTAAAATTTTTTCATTATTCTTGCCTAAAGAAAAAATAAAGGTTAATACCTTCCTTTTATTACCAAGACTGTTCTACACACCACAACTAGTCACGTAGTGAAGTTTATCTGTATATATTTTTATTTAACAAAAATCTTACGTTTTTAGTGGCAGTACATTAAAGAGTGAATTTAGAATTAACTTCTCAGAGAGTGTTTTATCTCATTTTAATAGTAAACCCTTTCCGAGAAGTTCATTCCACTTTAAATCACTGCCGTGACAGCCATCAAACCACTGCTTTTGTAACAAACTCAACGCCTTTAATAAATTTCAAGACAATTACTGTCAGACTTCAGATCGCCTGCTGTGGGAAATGTTCCCATTATTCGTCTAATGGGAATATAACCTCAGTGTTTTGCGAGGAGTATGATTGTTCCACACAATAAAATGTTATAGATATTCAGCCTATTTATGTGTTAAATATCTGTCAGTTCTTGAAAGAGTGCGCTTAGAGTCCACGTGTATAAGAAATGCATTTGATCGTTGCCTGGCAGACATCACCCTAAACTGGATCTAATTATAAAAGCCATTAAGTCTATAATAAACTGAGACGAAAGGTTATTTGTGTTTTAAAACTTCTTATAACTTTGCTTTTGTTTACTGTTAATGTACTTACTGTCATCTCCCAGTTTAGATGCGTGCTCATTAATCAGCTCTTCACCGACATCCACAATCTGCTCGCTGTTCCTGTAATTCTCTTCTCTCCACTTACGGAGTTTGTCACGCATCTCTGAAATGCAATAAAGCAACACATTAGTCTTTGGCTGGAATTTCATCACCAATTTATTTTTATCATCAATTATTAATTGAGAATATACTTTCTATTTTCATCTTCCTCATTGGTTTTAGTATCTTTAGTGCTCCATTAGAAACACGTGTTATCTGACTATATACTTTGCTTAAATGAATACAAAAAAAAAATCAATACTTTTTAGGACTGTCTATAAAAGAAAAATACAACACCCTGATAATTATAATATTTTCTAAAAATACAAATACTACAAACAGATCCCTCTATTTTTATTTAGCCTACAGTGGTTTTACAAAAAAAACACTAACTTAAGAAGAGCACTACATTTCATATGATTTTATGTATATTTTATTATTTTATCAATTTTTCTCTCATTACAAATTAAATGATCAGAAAAATTATTTAAGTAAAAAGTAACATCACAATGTTACAGTATTTGAAGTTGTAACTAAAGAAAGTCTTGCATAATAAAATGTTCAGTGATGATTTCATCTAAATTAATCAGTAACTTAACGGTTAATATAAACCTCAATGCACTGAATTAAAGTGTCAGATTCATGACAACAAAACAATTTCCTCATAAAAACAACGGGACATAATGATCATCTCAAGTGAAATGAATCATCATCTTTATTGTCTGATTGTAAGTGAACAACATGATAT
Organism: Enteromius trimaculatus; assembly: GCA_032361065.1. Lineage (NCBI taxonomy): Eukaryota > Metazoa > Chordata > Actinopteri > Cypriniformes > Cyprinidae > Enteromius > Enteromius trimaculatus. The sequence goes on along the minus strand of JAUMHP010000070.1, from coordinate 15,633,185 downwards.
TCAGGTGCTTCAATATTACATCTGATATGATCTCTGCTAATCCTCGAATACAGAAGGGATTCACCATAAACAGACAAGAGTCATAAAAAGATTTGCATTGATAATTCGATTACGTTTAACGTAACACTTTAAATAGGTTTAAATAGGTTCAGGTTTTGCTAATAAGCTGTGCCTTCATATGCTAACTGGCTACGTAGATAGCATGTTGTCTTCAAAGAAAAGCACAAACAATAAGGCACATAGTTCGTAAACCCGTGCAAAATTAATAACTCGGGTATCAAATGAATTACTATAGAAACATACTGGATGTTTTAATAACTGCTGTTAACGAAAACAAAGTCATTTACCTTCCCAACTGACATCGTAGAGCTCCGATACAGAGGACATGTTTTCTTAGTTCCGCCCCTTGTGAGCTGATTGGTGGATGACAGTGACGTCGTCAGATAACGTTATGAGAAGGGTCAGAGAAGGGCAAAGGCAAAATACACATTCAAACAATTCCACAAAAGGGGATTTTGTTTTTTAAAACCTGCATGTAAATACATTAAATATATAATATGTTGATAAAATCACAAAGTAACGTTTTAAGATGATATACCACTTCAACAGCAAAATAAAAATAATAAATACACAGCTTAAATCTTCAAAACAACACCAAAAAACGCACAGACTACATACATACATAAATATGACTCAAAATAAAAATATAATATATAATATTTTATTAAATACATAATATTTGGCAAAATCACAAAGTAGCATCTTAAGATGATGAACCGCTTCAACAGCAAAATATAAATATTACATACACAGCCTACATACATATACATATATAAATATAACTCTAAATGTTGGGGTATAGTAATGTAAGTCAAAGATCAGTAGCAATGAAATCATTTAAAAGTGACCTATTGAATTATTAATAATTAGAAAAGTTAGAATTCAAAATAAATAATAATTCTTACAATTCAATAAAGTATTTCCCCTTGTTTTCTCAGTTTTATGAACGTAATGATGTGGATTAAGTAATAAAAAATAGACTTAATATTTAATTCATAAGGTTTAGTCTGTTTTATTACCATAGAAAGTCTTCGTATTGTAGCATTTCTAAAGGTTATTGTGGTTTTATATGCTGCGTCTATTTTTTCTCTCTATGTGCTCAATTGGTCTCTAAGGAGCTGTGGATCTGGCTCAGCGTGTGATTTACTCTGCTGTGTCTACCACATAGTGCACTCACCAAGTGGACTCAGCACATGCTTGTTTATAGTAGCACAACCTAAACTTGATGTCATTTCTATTTGTGGCGGCTTGTACATTGTACAGTTTAACCAATGTTTGTTTCCTAAAGGACACTGCTGGCGTAGTGGTGTAAAAAGGCCACCTAGAAAATGTCATCCTCTTTACATAACTTGTGCTATTCATTGTGCTCTGAGCTCTGGTGACTTGTGGATTTGGTCATTTCCAGGTCTCCTGGATGGCAGTCATTTGATACGTGGATAAGGCTTTTTGCTGGAAAGCTATAACAACCACATGAAAACAAGCCAGTGCCTAGCTGTTGGGAAATAATTAAAACTAAACTTACACTGTTCAAAAGAGTAAGTAGGTTAATACTTTTAATATTCAATCATTTCAGATGACTCATTTACATGAACAGATTTACAAAAATGATTCACAGTTCCGAGTCCTTAAATATTAATTGGTGTGTTTTGTCATGTTTAGTATACATTTGACAGGTTATCAAGTTTGACACTGTCAGCCTAATTGAGGTTGTTTATTCATTCAAAACCTCTCATTGTTTTTGAATGAGCAAAAATGTCTTTGTCTGACGGGGTAGTGTGTTAAAGTCACTTTGTAATGCGAATAGTGACAGATCTTTCTTCCAAATTATGGCATACGATGAAGTGAAACAAAAGATTATGAAAACTAAAAAATCTAGGGTTCTTCGTTCAATGCACTGTTTACTTATGTTTTTGCAGTGATGCCATAAAAGCACCATTTTTGGTTTCCCAAATAACCTTTCAGTGAACAGATCTTAAATTAACCATTTTGAAGAACATTTTAAAAGTCTAAAGTATCTTTTTCCAGTATGAAGGATCTTTTCTGCATTTGAAAGGTTCAGGATTCTTTGTGAAGCCATTAATACCAATAAAGAACCTTAATCAGTTTTCCTGAAGACCATAAAGAATCATACCAACCTGTGGAAAATGGGCATTTGATGTCCCATTTAAGGGCCCACTGTTGACCCGTGTGTTAGACCAGAGGACACCTCATGTTCACAGGTCCGACAAGCTCTTTACAGGCGTCAGATTCACTTACAATTGGGTCTACGGGAAGTGAGGTAAAAGGTAGCACATGCTTTGTGTTTATTTTGGAGCTCCGTTTTTGCCAGAAGTGTCACCATAAGGAGAGATCAATAGCAGCCATTTGAAAACCGAAATTGTGCTGCTTAACTACTGTGTGCGTAGTTTTCCATGCATTTGCAGGACCACATGTGACATGAGGTAGACCTGTGTTTCCCCTCATATGCCTGCTTCCACAGAAAGAGGGCATTCACTGAAATACTCTGTTCAGACATTTTATTTTGATTTCTGACAGAAGTAGTCAAGGCTACTGATCTCTGACACAAGCAGTTATAAAAACGCAATTTGGAGCAATGGGTGAGGTGTTCTGTGGCTTTAAACAACCACTGCGCCTTTCCAATCTTTTTTTTTTTCAAGCAATATCTTTCAATTACAGAAAATGAAGGCAGATGCCATTTACAACAGTATTTGCTTTGAAAGCCAATCTCGACCCCGGCCTGACAAGATCTCTTTGACTCTTAGACAAATCATACACGTGACTTCAACTGTGTGCCTGCTTTGTTGTAATAATACCTGGTCATTGTGGCAAACTGCAATTATTAAGTAACACATTTTCTTTCTTACTTTCTTAATTGGCTCCAGCACACACACACAGACACTAACACATCTCTAGTTCCAGTGCCAAGAAAAATAACTCAACTCTCGTCTGAAACTGTGACATAAAACCTGGTCTAAATGTGTAATTGCTCATGGTAGAATGTCTGTCAACACATGCGCAGGATTACATGCTGCTGGATTGAATTTATGGATGTCATTCTTTCTCATTAAATTCAATTCAAACTCTCAAATGACACTACACTGTGAAAGTGAAAATGGGCAGCTGTTACCTTGAAGAGTTATTTCTTCCTGATGTGACTCCTAAAATTACTTTCACTGATGTAACCCAGTGTATTAGGGTTGAATCAATCATTTTAAATATATTTGACTTGAACATAGCTTATTTGGATGTTAAAAAACACTTTTACAATGTATCAAAAAATCATTAAATGACATCTTTAAAGGAAAATGCCACAGTTTTTCCCATATCCCACTATGTTCTTCCCTCAACTTGGGTTGATAGGCCTACATATCTCTCGTGCGTGCACTTAACCACTCTAGCTCGCGGCGCCACTGTGTTAGCATTTAGCTTGGCTCCTTTTATTCCTTACGATCCAAAAAGTGATGAATTTAAAAGCCACCAAACACTTCCATGTTTTCCCTATTTAAAGGCGGTTGCATGACTAGTTACACGAGTATGTATGTAGACACAAAATAAAACGTGGCGATTTTTAAGCGGATAAAAAAGATAACTACACTCACCTAAAGGATTATTAGGAACACCTGTTCAATTTCTCATTAATGCAATTAACTAATCAACCAATCACATGGCAGTTGCTTCAATGCATGGGGTGTGGTCCTGGTCAACACAGTCTCCTGAACTCCAAACTGAATGTCAGAATGGGAAAGAAAAGGTGATTTAAGCAATTTTGAGCGTGGCATCTTTGTTGGTGCCAGACGGGCCGGTTCCTTACAAAGAATGGTGTGAAAAGGGTAAAACATCTAGAATGCGGCAGTCCTGTGGGCGAAAATGCCTTGTTAATGCTGGTCAGAGGAGAATGGGCCGACTGATTCAAGCTGATCAAGCTGACTGAAATAACCACTCGTGATAACCAAGGTATGCAACAAAGCTTTTGTGAAGCTACAACACGCACAACCTTGAGGCGGATGGGCTACAACAGCAGAAGACCCCACTGGGTACCACTCATATCCTCTACAAATAATAAAAAGAGGCAACAATTAGCACAAGCTCACCAAAATTGGACAGTTGAAGACTGGAAAAATGTTGCCTGGTTTGATGAGTCATTCAAATGGAAGAGTCAGAATTTAGCGTAAACAGAATGAGAACATGGATCCATCATGCCTTGTTAGCACTGTGCAGGCTGGTGGTGGTGTAATGGTGTGGAGGATGTTTTCTTGGCACACTTTAGGCCCCTTATAGTGCCAATTTGGCATCGTTTAAATGCCACGGGCTACCTGAGCATTGTTTCTGAACCATGTCCATCCCTTTATGACCACCATGTACCCATCCTCTGATGGCTACTTCCAGCAGGATAATGCACCATGTCACAAAGCTCAAATCATTTGAAATTGGTTTCTTGAACATGACAATGAGTTCACTGTACTAAAATGGCCCCCACAGTCGCCAGATCTCAACCCAATAGAGCATCTTTGGGATGTGGTGGAACGGGAACTTGCCCTGGATGTGCACCCCACAAATCTCCATCAGCTGCAAGATGTTATCCTATCAATATGGGCCAACATTTCTAAAGAATGCTTTCAGCACCTTGTTGAGTCAATGCCATGTGGAATTAAGGTAGTTCTGAAGGTGAAAGTGGGTCAAACACTGTATTGTGGTGTTCCTAATAATCCTTTAGGTGAGTGTATATTGCCATTATTTTGTCAAAGTTAAAATTAGTATTGCTGGTCTTCAATGATAATGTCAGGCTACTTTAATGTACAGTATATGCACCAAAGAATGATAAGGATTTATGCTGATATCATCCAAAACCACACTTTGCCAGCGGTGTTTGCAAACTTTGGGAGGGCAGTGTATTTGTAAAATACTTAGTATTACAAATAAATTGTATTAATCTGGAAAAGCAGCACAATGTAAAGCATGTATGATATCCACCCATGCACTAGACCCAAAAAGACTGTGGTGTTGACTGTTGTCCTGTCACTGTGATAGTGGGGGTTGGTGGAGGGAGTAAAGACAGGTTGTGTGTGATCAGGTGCTGCTTTAATTACCAAACTCAACCACGCATGACCAGTGAACGCACACACAGCAGCACTATAGGTCTGGCTTACTCTACACTTAAAGCATGGCTACTGCTGAAAACATACCAGCAAAAACTACTGGAACAGTTTATCTGTTCAAATAATAAAATTATATAAAGTAGGCATCTAGTTAATTATTAATGCTAATAAAATAATACACTAAACCATTAAAACACTGGGATATAGTCAGTTAGTTTGCATACACTAGTGAGGGTGTCTCTGGTGCAACTTAACCCACTCACAAAGTACATGGAAATAAACAGTATGAAAAAAAGAAAAATCCAGCAACACTTGTGGTGAAGAGAACTGAACATTAAGTACTGTAAAACTTAATGCACAGGTCTGTTTTGATATATTGACATGCTTTATGTCCTTTTCATTTATATGGTTATCAGTGTTAAGAACTACAATTTCAGGTTCAGGTTCTTGCATTTAAAAATGTAATAGTGCTGTCCTAATTAATGTATCAACGCATTAATTTGGTCGCCTGACTCACAACTGCGGCTTTTGTCTATATTTTCTAGAATTGCATCTATGTGCATCTATGAATGTCTTTACGACCACATCAAACAACATCAAACAGTAAAACAGTAGAATTTTCAGACTCGCATTCCAACTTCACCTTGAAAACGGTACAGGTAACGAGGAGCTTCTGATACTGTAGTTATGTAGCAGTCATGAAGTTACCAAAAAGACAATAAAAGCTACAAGTATTTATTATAAATAATATTAGTCAAATTTGAGTAGGGCTAACCAATAAATAAAAAAAAAAAATGCTTTAAATGAATGTAAACAGCTGAAAATGAAAATAGGTGTGGAACAGTAAATTGGATCTATGCAGCTCTTAACGTGACAGTGGGCTATATTCCTGCTGACAAGTGTGTGCTTAATATTAATTAAACAACAAAGGACAAAATCACTCACTTTTCTCAACTGAAGGACTTTTATAATGTAACTTCAGTAAGAAAGGAAGTGCTGAGTTTTAATTAGTATCTTTTTATATTCTATTGTATTTGCCCTTTGCTTTTTTATGACTAAAACTGTTACCATAGTTTTCAGCAAAGGTTTTGAGAATTGAGACATTTCACTGATTTCTAAAATATAGATACAACATAGCAACATTATTTAGAAAAAATATATGGGTCATTTATCTTATGCGGTAACATTTTGGCTTTAAAATTTTAGCATTCTGACAAATCAGTGTCATGTTTAAATATATGGAACACATTTTAGTCAAGCTATGTATTCTATTAGAATTTCCACCCTATATTACTTTCACATTCCACATTCTGTATAACAGCATGGAAAATATTAAGCTAAATTAGCTGTAGTTTTTTCAGTGATCAACATCTAGTTACATTCACCTCCATTTGTACAGTTAAATTCCAGGGGGGGAAAAATAAACAATATCACTTCTTGAAAATGATCTCAGTGGAATTGTAGTCTATTAGGAAGGTGAGGAAGTACATTCTAACAGGGTGGAAAATCAGTTAAGGGACAAGGTAAAGTATTAAAACTTTGAACTATAAATGTTCAAATTGACAAAACAAAGCAATTGAAAGAGCTCTTAATTATACGGTAATGTTGAATGGCTATAGTCAATGTTTAAATATTAGAGAGAAAAAAAATAACGTCAGTATTATTGATATCAGCGATACTGGCCATATTAAAATATGTACTGTCTTTATGTTGTTTCTACATCAATTTAAAGAATGAATGTGAATGTTAGTATATTTAAAAATGTTACGTATGATTAATAACGATTAATCGTGCATTAACCCTGCACTACTAAAACTCTACAGTGTGTAGCCTACACAGCAGCATTAACAACAATAAAATAAAATAAAAACGTGATAAAAAAAAAAAAATCACAATCCATACGCGAGTCAGTTTTCTCCCCCACGTCTGGTGAATTTGTTTTGGGGTTTTTTAGGCTACATTCAGAATACTGTCACCGTAATGTTACATTTTAACATGTAAAACATTTTTTTTTCTATTTTAGCTCAGACCCTATGTTCATTTCCAATAAATGTTCAGAGAATCGTCCCTACATCCCTGCCATTTCTAGGCAATATCAATGCAGGAGGAGGCAGCATGTAAAATGATGATCGCCTGACTTTTATAAATGTGCTTTTAATTCACAATAGTGAACAAGTTATACTGAAAACCAAAAACTGACTAACTTAAAACACCTCTGACTGGCCACTGTATTCACAAGCTCAAATTTAAAGGTGATATATCATGAAAGTCTTTTCCAGGTTTTAAGTGCTATAATAAGGTGTCCAGTGCATCTACTGTACCAACCAAGCAAACTTAAAAAAATAACTTAAGTAACTTTGTAAGCCTTTTTCTGCAAAAAAAAAAAAAAACAAACATGTCTGATCTCTCCCTCCTTGTGACGTTGCAAAGGGATCTCATTATAATTTTACCACCCCTTTTCTACCCAAGGCACCGTCCTTTTGATTTCACAAGTGATTACAGTGTACCAGTTCATATGTCATGGCAAGAGCTAACAGAGCCCCAGAAGAGACAAGAGAGCAGTGGATTTATTGATTTATTTAAGGGGTAACACTTTACAATAAGGTGTCATTTGTTAACATTAACTAATGTATTAACTAACATGAACAATGCATTTATTACATTATTTGTTCATATTTGTTAACATTAGTTAAAAAAAATACAATCATTCAGTGTTAGTTCATGTAGGGCATTAAAACATGTTGCCGAAAGATTGTTGTTGAAAATTAGCCGATTGGCTAAACAGTAGCACATTTACAGAAATGCTGATTTATGCGTGTCGTCCTTATAAATAATAATAATAATAAAAACGTTAGCTCACACTGCATTAACTAATGTTAACAAACACTTGTGATTTGAATAATGCTTTAGTAAAGGCTGAAATTAGCATAAACTAATATTAATAAAGGCTGCAAAAGTACCATTCATTATTAGTTCATGTTAACTAATGTTGTTAACTAATGATCCTATAGTGTTACCATTTAACGTATATCGCTGCTGCCACACAGATCGGATATAAATGTTCAATTTAGTTCCCAGCTTTTAACTGCCACAGACATAATTAACCAACTGTTTTTGTAACTCGTGTTCTGTCTAGGCAAATCTACCTGTATGTGTTTTATTAACCATTATTCAAACAAACTGATCTTAAATCAAATCATCTTAAACATTACAAGCAATCACACAAATCAATAACAGCACAGATGATAAAACAAGAAAGAAAAAGAAATAAAGGCATAAATGGTGTTTCTCTGCAGCTCCATCACTCATCCTCATTTCCTGTCCACACAGGAAGCAGCCAGTGAGAGGAAATTCTTCCTTTTATAAAAACACTGGACAATGTCACACTGCAGCCGGGGCGAGAGTACACGTAGATCTTAATAACAGCTGATGACAAACCCAACCAGTTGTATCTAGCTCCTAATACATGAGTGCAAAAACAAACAGGAAGTTGCAAACAGCATCCTCTGGCCTGTGACCTCTGCTCACCTGTCCTGACACTCGACCAGAAATGAGTCAGCAGGAAAAGCAAACTGTTCATAAAAAGACTGTGAGACTGTTTTAAAATGTTGATATATTGTAACAGCCTGCAGTAACAAACAAACAAACAAATAAATCAAACATCTAAATGCCCAGTGACGTTTATAAGGTGAAACAAAGCACAAGTACAGAGTACAGAGATTTCACACGCATCTGAAATCCCAGTGAGCTGCCAACCAGACTAGCATTTTGGACATCACAGGCAGGTTTGAGTCAATCATTACAGGTGAACGAACAGCAATGGTGCCCAAAAATGCTGATGACTTTCAAACATTCAGACCAACAGAGTAAGCGAGGTTGTTGCACCTGTTTCTCTTATGATCAGTTGAGTATATTTGG
>JAUMHP010000070.1:15593335-15617176 GCA_032361065.1 Enteromius trimaculatus | reverse complement strand
TATATATAATTAGTGGAGCTTTCTTTCAATCACAGTTTCACACAAACACTCAAATGCACTTGCACGTCCAGAAAACATTATTGAACACTCTTCTTTTCCATTAAATCATTAAAACATTTAAAATGTAGTCTTGACTTGAAATCTCAGAGCATGCAATTGTGTTCTGGCTTACATGTGCCGTGCAGATGTTGTCTCATGCGCTCGGTGCAGTGGGGGGATCTGTGTGAGTTTGCATTGTTTGCTTACCCCCTTGGCTCCCCAGATAACCCAAGTCCAATGGCATCAAATACAACAGTGCTGAAGTCAGCATCGGGCATGGGATAAGGGGTCTGGGATGGTAATTTATCACTAAACACGTCCAGCAAGCGAGGTGATGCATATCTAAAAAAAAAAAAGGGGGGGGGGGGGGGATCATTTGAATTCATATCACTGGTAGTGAGGCCCTAAGCAAGGGTTTGACTTTGAGGTATCGTGCATGCAGGCATTCATTTTTAGAGGCAATTGATTTGGATTCATTTGATACTGCAATGAAAAGCAGCTGGATGACTTGTCTGGCACTGTCTACTACTTAATAAGGCAGCTATCAGTGGGGAATGGTTTTTCATGGAAAGTTTGGCTATGTTTTGCTATGTATATCATCTAATTTCATTAGATCTTTTTTTTTTCCTCGAACGTCTTGAACTGCAGTAAGACACGTTTTTTAAATAATAGCTGAAAATAAGCTGTCAATATTGCCTAACATGCTAATTTAGTGCAATTGAAGGAGCAATTCAAACTTGATTGAAAAGAATGACTATACTTGGGCTTTTCAACGTTCAACTCCATGTTTTTAATCAATACCTTGCCTCTCTTATGAAATGACTTTACTTTCCCACTCACATGTCAGGCCGCAGCTTACCTCTCGACTTAAATAGTCACAAATGCAACAACAACTTGCAATAAATTCACAAACGTTATGTAGACCTATATGCGAGGTGGCGTGATAAAACAACAAACACTGTGCAAGCTTTGAATTGCATATGACTCATATGAACCAATTCTTTTGAGACAGCCGGAAAGATTCAAAAATACGATAAATTCAATAATTTTATATCTGATTTGAAACAAACTAAGAACTGTTTGCTTACTTAGCGTTAACAGTACTTACTCTATTTGTTTAGATTATTTTATATGACAACGTTTAATTAAAGATACATATTTTCAGTCAGAATTATTAAAAACAATTCTTAAAAGCATTTATATAACATACCATCTGGATCTAGTGAGAGCGTTTGCAGTGTATTCAAAGGGATAGTTCACACAAAAATGAAAAATCAGTCATTAATAACTCAGCCTCGTGTTGTTCGAAACCCGTAAGAGCTTTGATTATCTTAAGAACAGAAACAAAGAACTTTATGTCCCTCCATAGACAGCAAGTGTCCTACTAAGATCAAGGTCCAGAAAGGTACCAAGAACATCGACAACATAGTCCATGTGACATCAGTGGTTCAACCGTAATATGTTTCTCCTCTGTGTCATCCTAGTGCCATTTTGCATGTATGCATCATCACTGATGTCACATGGACTATTTTGTTTATGTTGTTATGTGGCGAACGTGGTAGGACCCTTGCTGTCTATAGAGGGTCAAAAGGTCTCGGATATCATCAAAAATATCTTAATTGGTTTCCAGAAGATGAACAAAGGTTTTACAGGTTTGGGAGGCGAGAATGAATAATTAATGAAAGATTTTATGTTTTTGGGTGAACTATCCCTTTAAATGTAGTTCAGTGAGATGTTCCTTAGTCATCACCACATAATTAAGAGAAACTAAAACGGCATGTTTACAGTAGATTTTTACAAGCATCCAATCAAACTGCACTATGTTCCTGGCATATTTTTCTTCTTATGCACAGTGAGGGCCATGGCTCCTCGTTAAGAATACCTTTATCTCTCCCAGGTTGGGCAGACTGTAAAGTGCCTGGCAGCAGCAGACAGGAGCCGAGTAATCGGCCAGACGTAGCTGCTCTGGGGACCACCCTCCAATCTCCCACCCCTCATGGAGTCAGATAAGTAACAACAAGGGGGTCTCCTCGACACTGCAATAGTGCACAAACATAGTTCCCTGCAGTTAATAAGGTGCCTACAGCCTACAGGGTCCCATTTTACACATTAATGAGTAAAATACTATGCTGCTGTATAAAATATGATATGCAATGTTCAATAGCTTTCTTTCTTTCTTTATTTTTTTTTTTCTTTCTTTCTTTCTTTCTTTCTTTCTTTGCTTATTATGAAGTGGTATAACAATGTTTTGCTTATATTTATTTTTATTTAGTTGTATAATGCAATGTTTTTCTTTCTTTCTTTCTTTGTTTACTTCAAACAATGTTTTACCTTTATTATTTATTTATTTTGTGAAGTGGTATAACAGTGTTTTTTTTTATTGTGAAGCTGTATACAAACATTTCACTTCTTTTCTTTATATATAGTGAAGTGGCATAAAGCAATGTTTTATTTATTTATTTATTTATTCATAATTTATTTATTGTGACATTACATAATGTTCAATGCTTTCTTTTATTCATTCTTTCTAAGTTGAATAACTATATATATGTACATATAATATATATATATATATATACACAAAAACACACACACGCTTTTTTGTGAAGGTGTATGTTTGTTTACTGATATAGCACACTACCCTGTTTACTTGTTTGAAACCCTACCAGAGCTTTTATACATGGTCATGTAAAACTGTAAGCCTCTATGTGTAATGGGAATGTGGGATTAATGTGAAACAAAATGCAGAAGTGGTTTTTACTTACAATTCTTATGTAAGGTGCTGTTTTTATTCTGAGGCTTGAGGTTTATGATAGTGAAAGGAAGAAAGATGCACATTTGTGCGTGTGCACTCGGAGTGGAATACTTAATTGTGCAAGTTATTATTTTTGTGGTCATACCCACCACTTTTCTCAGTTGGGATGGGTGGAGATGGAGCGTAGGCGTGCAGTATTCACTCCGATGTGTTGTGGAGCATCTGCATAGTGTAGTTTCCAGACAGAAGAGTTGTAAAAAAGAAGCAACAACATCTGGGGCAATCAGAACTTTTCCTGCAAACATTTTACTGTCTACCACAAACATTTAAACCATTCATTTCCATCTACACAAACACTGTATATCCCAAAACATCAAGGGAGATACTTTTGCAAATATATTAATTGAGTTTTTTGCTGTACTTTGCAGGGAAATAGACCTTCAACCATGAGCTCATTCAACACTTCGTCAGTCAAATAAGGTTATAAAAATTTAGGATAGATTTAGGTCTCTTTTTAAGAAACTGACTTTAAAGATCCAGAGGGATTTGGGTTTACTAACTTCATCCAATTGCAAATGCAGTAAGGTCTCTATTTTTCCGGAGCAGTGGGTACGTTTCCCTTAAAGGAACATCAGCGATTTAATCACCTTAGCGCTCACAGTTTCCCGTGCATTAACAAAGCCACAATTTGGTATGATTCACTGTAAAACACAGTTCCTCTTTATAAATGGCTCTATTTGTGTTGAAATGACCTGTTAAGGAGGTATCAACGCCAAGAAAACTTTTTTTCGTGTCCGCTTGCGTTTGCATTGCGTAAATTATGGGTCACCAGCGTCACCTTGACTTGAAATCTGCAGCCTGCTCTTCAAAGGTGTTTTGGTGGCTTGTGTTAGTCACTGGTGGGTTTTTTTTTTGTCAAGGTCTGTAACCACAAATATTAATAAGCAACGGTTTTGTATGTTCTGGAGTATTAGCTAACGTGTCAATCTTCAGGAAATATTATTTCTCCATTTCCTCATGTGTCATAAATAGGTTTCTTCAAAGCAGTATACACTCATACTATAATAGAAAGGTTTTGTACATGAATTTAGCTTGATTCAAGTTTAAACGGACGTGCAAGAGAACTAAAAAGTGAATTTTCATCACGCTCGCTGTCTCTTGACTTTTCTATCCTCAGTCTTGTTTGGTGGAGCGGGTAAACGTGGATTTTCCAATGCTGTGCTCCAGGGCCTCCTTCATTAAAATGATTGGCTGGTTGAAACAGGAGAAACCAGAGCAATTTGGCCTCAGAATTAATTTTTCAAAAGTAGTCTTAATGTCAATTAGTATTCTATTGCTGTGTTTAACCTATTGCTCCTTCCTTTTCCAGCAGTCTTTGCCAGCGTTGGATTTTTCTGGAAGTCATTGCCTTATCAAGTTTACAAGCAAAATAAAAAACCTGTTGATTTTGTTTGCTGATTTCAGCATATTGGTTGCGTTCGCTTTAAAATATGTAATAAAATACTTTGCTGCACTCATCATTTTTAGAAATATATTAAGAATTTAAAACACCAATTTAGAGAGACTTTATGAGCAGCATCTTGTGTTTATGTCACTTTCATATAAATAATTGCATCTTGATTCCTGAAAGAGACATTGGAACATGTGTACTTTTTAAACAGAGACAGTGAGGAAAAATTCTTCTACCTTAAGTGCCGAAGCATTTACAATCCCCGACATGGTGCCTATTTGCACAGTTAAACCAAACCACTTAGTAATAGCTGGTAATTCCCTTATGTTAAGCCATGGATAATTATTTCACAAGAATTTTCGTGGATGCCTTCCCAAGCCCAAGTGCCAGCCTGATTTGCCAAATTGTTGAAATAGGGAAAATAAGTTTTCTCATTGAAAATATTTTAAAACAAATAAGTAAAATAAGAGCATTAAATAAATGAGATCCTTGCTTTTCTTTTGGAAAAAAATCCAAGGTTGTCACAGCGCATATGTGTGCATGCAAGAAACGCATTTTTGATGCTGAATTATTAAGACAAAAGGAGTTTCTCATGAACTCTGGGAATATACTGTATGGTGGGTGTGACTGCAAAAACTACTCAATACCAAAAAAAAAAAATTAATTAGATGATTGGTTTGCAGAGAAAACCTTGTACACACATAAAGACTGTGAAAATTGGCTCGTAGCTAAAGCAGTCGTGACATTTTGATCTTTCCATGTTTCAAATGGAGACGTTAGAAAGCATTTCAAGCTTTTAACCTCATGATGTCATGTCACCAAATGCTATTTGAAATCAATGAAAAGGTTTGTCCAAACAAAAGTATTAAAATACATCAAAAATGTTTAACTATAAAGTTCTCAAACATACATATAGGTTCGAACAAAGACGTCTATTGTTTTCCTTCCAGTGCGCCTAGAGTGAACGGTTAAACAAGAGTTGGCCAAAGTGACAGCTTTACATTTGTGACTCATTCCACAGTCAGGAGAAAGGAAAGGTTCGACGTTACAAGAGGGAAATTGTTTTGGGATCCAGGACAGTGCCATGTGGTAGTCAAGTAAACACGGTACTGGTGGAACTTATTATAGACGGACCATTTAGGAGCTGATATTGGCTCTTCTTTGCAGTGCATGGCCAACACACGGGCATCTTTATGAGACAGCTGCTGAAGTGAGGAGTAAGACCCGCTGGATGCTCTTCTGCTCCCGTCTTCAGTTTCTCAGTTGAGGTAGTCCCATATTGCATGATTATTTTATTGCATGATTATTTTGACAGTAATGTCACTGAGTGATTTTTTAAAAAAAATTCCTGTTGGACGTGCCTTTTGTTTTGATCTTGAAGTGAAGGTAGCTCTGTGTTCCAGAAAGAGGTCACTTTCCCCGGGCCTGGTGAACTCTCGCTGGTACTTGTCTGCTGGAGGAATTTCAGTGGGTTCTGGAAGGAGTCCATTATTTCAACAGGATTTTCAAAATTCAGCAAGTTTACTTGGCAAATCATGACCTCTTAATAAATAAAATGTTTTATTATATCAATTCTGCTGTCAAATTATAGAGTCTTGAAAGGTTTATAAGCATAGCTCATATTTAACTTTACAAATAAATATCTGAGTATTGCACACTAAGAACAGATTGTTCTATTCTATTCTATTCTATTCTATTCTATTCTATTCCATTCTATTCTATAAACAGAGCACTATTTAGTAAAATTCTTATTTTATTATTTGTGTACAAGATTTAAACTTACTATTTTATTTTTTAAACAAATTCAAATGTTCAAATATTCTAATGCAAAGTACATTTTAGAAATATATAATTATTCATTACATATTCAATTATTTAATTTATATTCATTCCTTACAATATTTTTTCCCTGTTCTATTTTGCAATAGAGTAATTAATAAACAAACTAATATTCAAATGTTTTTAAATTTTTATTTGTGTTATTCAACATTATTATTAGAACTGCAGATTGAGTAAATTGGATTATGTAAATATTATATTATGTTTTGTTATTTTTATTATATTCTAGCAAAGAGTAAAAAATAGTGAAATGTTATTAATAAAATTACTTTTTAAAATGTATTGTGTTGTGTTCTATTCTGCTTGATTTTACAATAAACGTTACAGTCATTTTTTAATCTTTATTTCATATTCTATGGCAAAATGTAGTCAAGTGCTGTTAATTAAATTGTATTTTATTTACATTTATTATTTTCTTATTCTAGGTCTGTTTTACAATAGAGTAAGTGTTACATTATTAAACGTACTTGTTTTATTTATTTATTTATATTATTAGTAGCCTACTTAGGCTATTTTAACTTTATTCTTTTCTAGAAGTGTTGAGTGAACTGTATAATTTAAATTATTGTATTCTGTTTTGTTAGAATAGAATGTAATCGAATAAATCTATCAATGCAAACATCGTTCAGTTTAAAGCGGTATGTTCGCTTTGATACTGAGCGACGCTTTCACTTCCACCTGCAGATGCAGCTCATAGCGCGGCGCACTGTGTGAACGCATTATATTAAATAAAGTTTTTCCGGTTTTGAAGCGCGTCCTCTTCCGTTGTCAACATGGCGGAATACGATCTGACCACCAAAATCGCCCACTTTTTGGATAGGCATCTCGTTTTCCCACTGCTGGAATTCCTCTCAGTAAAAGAGGTACAAGTGTATCTTACATTGGTATTTGAAAGCGTGCTGCAGCACTGTTTATATGTAGAAGGCGGCAAAGCTACTACCACGTGCGCGGGTTACTGTAGCCACAGTAGTGTTGCCGGTAGTGTGTAAATCATATAACTCGTTCTTTCAGTCGGTAGTAAAGTAATAACAGAGCCAAAAAAGTTTTAACATGAATAATATACAGTCTTTTCTAATATAACTAACTCTTCTATTAGTTATTTGCTAGCCGCAAAACCCAGTAAGCTAACGTTACCTACATAGACAGCATGGAAGCTAACTGTTAGCTAAGTTAGAGACAGCTGACAGATCTGCCACTTTGCCTTGGCTTGTCATAGTGCTGTTTACTTAAATATTTCTACATCGGTTTTTACTTAAATTGATGTACAACGGCCGGTTTTGTGTTGTTGTTTTTTTAGTTTTTATTAAGATAACATAAAGTGATCACATCTGGCAAAGACAGGTGAGGTTTTGTTGAAATCTAAATAACCTGTGACAGTCTTCAAAGATCCCGTTAGGATTGTTGAAGCCCAATATTTGTTATATGCCTGTATTTGACCGTAAAAGTGGGTTCATGAATTTACAAATACATATAACGTTACATATGGTATAGATCAGGGTTCCTCAAATCTTACCCTGGAGGTCTGATGCACTGCAGAGTTTGGATCTAACCCTAATCAAACACACCTGAGCATGCTAATCAGTGTCTTAAGTATCATCAGAAAACACAGATAGGTGAGTTTCATCAGGGTTGGAGCTAAACTCTGCAGTACGTCGGGCCTCGGGGTAAGATTTGCGGAACCCTGGTATATACATTACAATTTTGTTCCAAAAATAGACGTTATAAAAGTCAGCAAATATCTTGTGTTAGGAATGTACTTATGCTTCCATCACTGTTTTCTAGATCTACAATGAGAACGAGCTCCTCCATGGGAAGCTGGATCTCCTCAGTGACACCAACATGGTGGACTTTGCCATGGATGTATACAGGAATTTATTTTCTGACAAAGAAATTCCCATCTGTAAGTGAATTAACTTCTAAGGCTCTTCTGCAGTGAAAGATGACTACGGAAGTTGACTTAATGAAATGCATATCTTTTGCAGCTCTCAGAGAAAAGAGAACTGAAGTTGTGGCTCAACTGAAGCAACTGCAATCTGAGACCGAGCCCATTGTGAAGGTGTTTGAGGACCCAGAGACAACGAGGCAGATGCAGTCAACCAGGTACATGCTGAAATTAAAGCCTGTTAATAACCTCTTCAGTCGTCTTCCATCACATACTTTCTCTTGTCATTTTATTTATGAAAAGGTTATCTAAATACATAAGCTTGTAACTTCCCTTAATAGGTTTGTTTTGATTGCTATTAAGTTATTCCATGTCTCCTCGTATAGTTTGATTTAATAAATCAAATTTTAAACTGTTTGGTTTTTTTTTAACTACATTCAAAACAAAATGCCTTAATTTATACCAAATAGACCAAATATTATATAATTTTTTTTAATATATTTAAGTGTATAATTAAATCGAATGTTTACATATTCATTACTGTTTGAATTTTAATTCTGCTGAACTGCTTATTTATTTAATTTTTGGTGCGTATGCCATTGTGGTACAGGCAAAGCCTATTAGTGTGCCATAAAACAAATGGAATCATTAAATTACTCTTTTATGGCTCATTTCTGTATCCAGATGTATTTGACTAAAACAGATGCCCCAAAGTCTGTTACTTTTGGATCATCTACCAATGAGGTATTTAGTAAAAGCTTTAGGGTGTCCTGTGGTTGTCTTGAATTATAAGGAACCTTTCTGTACTTTTATAGTAGATTTTGTAGACCTTTACTTGTCTGCGGGAAGACCGTGGAGAGTCTTTTAAATGTTATGACAGTAGTTTAGTCATTTTCTATTCCAAGCAACAGCTTAGATGGTACTTTACTTATTTTCTTGTTCATCTAATGTAAGTTGAACAGTGTTCAATTGCACAGTTTAGACAAGACAGTCCTCAGGGATGTGGGATGGAGCCCTGCTCAATGCTAGACGATACTCCAAACAGAACATTTGTGGCTCTTTTTCTGGAAGGTCGGGCTTAAGTGCCATTTTATTAAGTGGATGGCAGAACATCAGCGGGCATTTGTAATCACAATCGGTTTGTATTTGATTGAAATTGCCATGTGGATGAGTATATGGTTTCATTCTGCAAATTTTAGAAGAGCAGAATGCTAGAGCATCCTGTGGTGAGTTTCATGGAGGCTACTTTTAAACAATTTTTCTGATGCTGACTTTGCCGTAATTAAAATATTTTGGTTAAACTCAGTCCTCATCCAGTGCTTGCTTTTCTTTGATGGATGTTCCTCATTTCTAGCCGCCAGCCCATCTAGATGTTTTAGGTTTTAATATGTGGCGTATTAGGGATTAGAGATGTTTTTATTTAATTAAAAGAAGGTTGTTACACTGATCGCCGTAGGCAGGACTCAAATAGTCGTCTCCATTAGCAGTTGGACACATTTTCTGGATTAGTAACAGTGGATTCTTGTTGATTATGTTGGATTGAAAAGACATTGTTCTGCTCTCATTCAGTTGCCATCAAACCTAGACAGAAGAGACAGCATAGCATTGACTTAGTGGTCGGTCTATCCACTGTATTTGATGTGATTTAGGCCTGATCTTGAGATCACTATAGGTTTGAAATGTCAGTGAGATCAAATATTTGAGTATCTGCCGATAATATATGCCAGGGATTTCCAAGCTTTCTTTTTGTCAGCTGAATCTCTTTGGCCTAAAATATTTACCCTGAGATTTAAGCAAGTATTTCAGTCATTTAATGACGCATGCATGATTCTCTGATGTTGATAAAAGGTTGCATGGTACACAGGTCAACAAATTTCATTCATTCATTAATTTTTGTTGAGATTCTTTTAAAATTTGCTTGCCATAGCAATTCACAAAGTCGCTAATTACTTGTAGCTGTCTCTGTTTTGTGTCTCTGTTCAGTGTGTGAGTCTTCTGGAGACAGGAGCTAAGGCCACGATCTGTACTTAGTTATTTAATTCCTCGCTTTGACTAGCGCTAATACCACACGAGCTTCAATATATTTTATCAGGCTACCGCTGTGTGTTTGTGGTGTCTCTACAGTGAGAAATCTCAGTAGGTGGTATTGCCTTCCCTAGACATTTTTAAAGACCAGTTTGCGTTTCGTTTCTCCAAAACATGCTTTTATCACAGTTCAGGATTAAGTTTGTGGCGTTAGAACCAGGCGCAGTCTTAATTAACCCACTCAAATGGATGTCTGCTCTTCATTAACGAGCGGCTTTGAAGTTTACTTGTTCGATCTGAATTATTCGGGTTTCGTAGGGCATTTTTTGGTGTCTGGAGTTTCACAGGCCGAGACGACCACGAGGAAGTGCAGATCAGGACTCGTCTTTATTTGTTCTTTTATTTGTTAATAGCTGCCCGTGTGTGACGTGTTTCTTTTAAACTGCGTCCTTGGATGTTTACTGGATCAGCTCTCTGACATTGTCGCTCACGGAGCGGATGCTTTAAGCAGGTGATATCATGTTTGGAAATCTGTCAGGACCATTGTCCAGGAGTGTTACGACATATGGAGTGTCGATGGATTTAGTTTAATTTTTTTTTTTTCTTTAACAGACTGATCTTGATTGATGGATGAACTGTGCTGAATGGCCGATGGCCAAGTTATCTCACAGTTCCCTCAGCACCAATACACTGACCTCCTGCCTGGTCTGTTCCTCATTTCAACCCAGACGGGAGGTGGTGAGAGCTGATGGAGTTAAAGATGTAATGTCCTTTTCAGCAGACAGATAAACATGGATTGACTGTTAGTTTTTGAAGCTACTAGGTGAAGGCTGAGAATGTTGGTTGAATACAGAAATGCTCAGTAAGGACAGTATAGTGGCTCCTTATCAGATGTGATGCAACAGTTTTTTTTAGTAAGAAGACAAATTTAAAACCAAAATTAATTTAATGTTTAAAAACAGTTTACCAAAAATTTGATTTTATTTATTTTTTTGATTTTTTGATTTCTTCTGTAATTCACAAAAGGAGACATTTTTAAGAATGTTCACACTGCTCTCTTCCATACAGTGCAATAAATGGGGACTGGGTAGGCCTGTATGGTTAATCAGAATGCAGCTGAGATTTCTTCATCTTCTCTGAGCTTGGGTTGTGTAACATGCATTTGGAAAATCAAGTGTTTTGTTTTTTTTACTTACTAGTTTTTGATTTTTGAGTTTTAAGTGAATTTGTGCAGCTTTACCAAAAATTAAAACCCAAAAGGTCAAAAATACACCAAGAAAAATTAATAAAAGTGTCCCCACATGATTTTTGATAGCTTTGTGTCAACATTTAAGTTGTTTTAAATCAAAATTTAGCTTGAGTTGTGGTCCCTGTTTTCTTTCATTGTATTGAAAAGAACAGCTTGGACATTCAGCTATAAATTACCTTTCGCTTCGCATGAGTCATAAAGAGTGACGTGAGGGTGAGTAAATAACAGATTACAAGTTGAGCTATTGTTTGCTTATGTAGAATGGAATTTTAGACCAATGAGAATTTGGATCTAGCCAGCATTCCGCTGTAGAAATTTAACTCAAAAGTTGGAGAAGTGTATTGCAGCTGCTTGTGGCTGGTTAGGTCAGTAAAATCTGATTTACATGGAGGAGATAGTTAGGTTGTCATTGCTTATCGCTGGTTAGGACACTGGTTTAAGTGTATAGTAGTATAATGGAACAGAAGCAGTTCTGCAGGAGAACGCCTTTATAAACAGCCTTTGAACTTCCCCACAAATAAAATAAACGTGCAGCCTCCTTTTTCTGTCTGGAGCATGCAGTGACGCATGGCTTCATTTGCTGAATTCTTCAGAGACCGGCCACATTTGGCGGAGGTGGTCGTGTGGTAAGCATGCTTGCCAGCCCCATTTTGCCAAAACTTGATGATATGCACAAGTAGCAGTAGATTCTACCTCCATCTCACCTGGTGGGGAGACAGTGTTTGCTTCATTCCTTCATAACATTATTCTCTCTTTCTTTAATGAGTGTTTTTTCTTAAAGAATACTTAAGGCTGATTGTTTTTTTAAACCCCAGTATTAAATGTTGTTGTGAGGTAAGCAGATTTGCTATTTTTGTCTGGTGGGTGATTTATAAAAACAAAAAGAGAACTTTTATTAGGCGTATGTTTTTGTTTTGTTTTTTTCATTTTGGCAAAGAGTGTCACCCACTGATTACAATTGCTCAATGTATTACAGCACATTACCACTAAGCCACAGCTTCAACCTTCCTTCTTTTTAATTTTGTATAGTGTAGTGTAGCCGTTCGTTTACACCACGGCCAGCGAGAGCAAATTTTGACCCTGCAAAGCGGTGGACTGCATTCTGACTGGATGCCGCCAGCTTACATTTAAAATAAATTAATTCCGGCCACTTTGACGCTCTCGCCGTCAGTGTTCCCTTCACATCTGTCATGCAGTGTCCCATCCATTTAATGTTTTCTCCTGTTCATTTGGTCTCTTTGTTCATCGCCATTGTTATGCAGCCCGCACTAGTCCGCACTCTGCTCTCAAATCAAAACACTATGGGGCAGTTGCACTGAGATATCTTAAAATACATTATTGCCATTGTTTGGTCTTAAAATGCTCATAGATAATGCATTTTTGTAAGACATGTTTCTAAATATTCTTTAATGTCCTAAATTAGCAAAGGTCTAGTCCTGGCTTAATCTAATCCCTATCCGGGAAACCGGCCCTATGTCTCCTTCCGCTTTGTGGTGACGTAAGGGTAAGTGCATTGTCACAGTAGTGCAAAAATCATTGCGAAAAAACGTGACAAACTTTAAAATTAATTAATAGAGTGTAGCGATATGGAAGAAGTCCATTTCAGCTTTTCATTTTTTCCCTAATGGGCGGAAACAAACCAATGAGGAAATTGAATATAAAAGAGCGCTAGAAACGGATGGAGAGGGGAGTAAAAACAAAACACACGTGCAGGTTGTTATTGGAGTGGGACACACGTTACCTGAAGCTGAAGGTTGTAGGCTATTATCCTTTGCTGGAATCTCTGTGCATGCGCTACCTGGGTGCGACCGCCAAAGTGACGGAGAAAATGCTCTACTGCGTCTGCATGGTTTGATCGCCTGCCTGGTGCAACATAATCCAGCCTGGTTCGCTCGCCTGCCTCAGGTACTAGTGATGATGTCCATCATCTTTTAACCTCACGTCCAGTCTCCAAACTCTTTCTCCGGCCCGGGATTTTATTTTTATTTATTTTTTTTGTGTTAAAAATGATATTCTAAAATATATATCTCTTTTTTGACCAAACCCTTCAATCTCTGAATGTGTCATTTAAGCACTATTCTATATTAATGTGGGTATTTGAAGAATTTTTTTTTTGTGTGTAACCGTGGTATGAGTTATCTTCGGGGAAATTGAACTTCATTTTATATATGTAAATATAATTTTATTTTTACTTCACAAGTTGTACTTGTCTGGCGCCCGAACAATTAAATTTGTTGGGGGAGGAATGTAGATCAAGAATCATTTTGGAATAGGATCGTTACTCCCAGAATTGGGATCAGATTGTGAAGTGCCTGAAGATTATATGTATGTATATATATGTGTGTATGTATGTGTGTGTGTGTACTTCTTGCTGATAAATGGTTAAAATTTCAATGATATTGACAAAGATTGTTAAAGATAGTAGTATTAGTTTTAATGTCATCTAATGATTGTTGTTTTACATTTGCTTCAAAACATTTCATAAAAATTGGACACATAATGTACGGAGAAATAAAATTTAAACTGTTAAACTTGTTTAATATTGTATTGATGCTTGAAAGCCTTGACCTATATTTGTATATGTTTAATTAAAACAAAAATAAATAGGAAGTTTAATATTTCCACTTAGTTGAGCGAGTTATTCTGAGAACATTTACCTTTTAAAAATAAGTGTTGTTCTTCCACTCTTACAAACTTAAGAAACCCTTGCTAACCCCGAAATGTTTGTCTTCCAGGGACGGGCGTATGCTGTTCGACTATCTGGCTGACAAGCATGGAGTAAGTACTTCTGCTGACTCTTCCACCCCTCTGAGGATTTCTCATGACTCTTCTGTGAACCCAGTGTTGTTTTGGGGAGCCAACGGGAGGGGCAGCCCTAAGCAGCAACACATTAAATGACTTCCCAAAACCTTAAGTCATTTTCGGGGATTTTATGGCTTGCAGAAATTTCTGTGGACATCTACATTCTGTGGCGAATTGTTCAGAATAAACGGAACGGCTCGGGACCCGTGGGTATGGCCTCAAGAATGCTGGGGATTCTATATTTGACTCGACGTCACTCCCACCCCAGCATCCTGAAACTGACCTGAGGCCTGTCCTCAGTGCACCTTCACCGCACGGGCTGCGCCGTCTTTATGACACGATCCTCGCCTTAACAGCCCTTTCGTCGCCGCCCCCAGGAAGGCCCCTGTGGCCTTAACGACATCCGCACCAGGGCTCTAGTTTACTGTGATCACACAAACACACAGACATAAACTACACACACACAATGAGCTCTCTGTTCTGGGACGCTCTGCCAGCAAGTTTCCCGAGCGTGATCTACTGAACTGTCCGTCAAACTGCTGGTACTCTTTGGTCAGTGCTGTTAGCTGAACTAGCTGAAGAGGGAGGCAACTTAAAATGTGAGACAATAATCCTAAGGTCACATCGGGTCATCTGTGGTCACGGTTTTCCTCACGTGGTTCAGTGATAGCTTACAGATCATTTCATGTAAAATAATACACAGAGCACCAACATCATAGCCAATCAAAACATTTGTAATGTTTGAAATAATAAGACGCTTTGAAATTACCTGGAACAGTGTGTCCCAGGAACTTTTCCCCCCAGACCTGTTTGCTGTCTGTTTCCATCACATACCATGAAGAATAGGCATATATGGTCTGTGCACATTTTTCTCAAAACCAAGTATGCAAATGTAGGTAATTCTGCAAACAGCAGCATACTTGATAATGTCAGTCAGCTCGTCTTGGCTCCGGCAATTTTCCTGTATTTACAATCTGATCAAAAAATATGATACCACTGCCTCTTTTCGTTTTCATTTAAACATATTAATAGCTGCAGAAATGCTGGTGAGCAAACGTATGTACATTTGAAATGAAGAAAAAAAAAAAAACAAACAAACAAAAAAAAAAACAGTATTGCCTCTTGTCATTTTTATTTTAATATATTAATAGATTAATAGAATAAAGACCAAAGATTATCTGTTAGATTTATCCAAAACAAAATATATCTTGAGACATCAGAGCCAGCTGTAAATGTCAGAATGACTAGTCAAGTTCTTGTCAGGAAACATAAGCACAGAGCGCCCTCTGATCACGTGGAACTCGCATCTTCTAAATCTGCCAAGCACATATTTAAGCGCTGTCTTCATAAATAATAATTTAAAGATTTATTTAAAGGAAGAAATTCACTATGAATGAATTGAGGCCTGTGATAATGTGATTGCTAAATATTTATTTAAATATGTATTATGTTTAAATTTTATTTTATTTTTTTAATCCTTATAAATACAAATGTATGTGTGCGTATTTATATATTTTATTTATAAATGTATTTAGTAATTTACTAAAAATGTTTTACTTTAAAATGTTCAGGTTTTTTTACACACACACACAGGTCTGATAGCGCCATATTTATATTTTATAAAAAAATATATTTTATTAAAATATATATTTTATTAATATAATTGATTTAAAAAAATGATATGTATTACAAATTGCCTAATTTAAATAGTTATATGCTATGCATGTGCATAAAGCTGATTTACCTCAAATATTTAATTTACTTGTAAAAATGTGTGTGTGTGTATGTATATGTATGTGTATATATATATATATATATATTTCAACTTTTTTTATTTTAATTTATACTAGGATTATAAGATTAATATTTTAAACTTTTTTTTATTTTCAAAAATACTGTCTAACCTACTTTTTTTTTTTTTTTTTTTTTTCTCCTTTCAACTTCTTCCTTTCCTTGCAGTTCCGCCAGGAGTATTTGGACACTCTATACCGATACGCCAAGTTCCAGTACGAGTGTGGGAACTACTCAGGTGCTGCGGAGTACCTCTATTTCTTCAGAGTCCTGGTATGTGTCTTACCACGCCCCTGTCTTTAACAGATGACAGAGCTGTGTTTTCTTGCATTCTCCTCTGGGACGTTCCCAACGGGGCAATTTTCAAGAGCTTCTTTTCATCACGACACCCTTTCATTTTCTCCTTCGCAAATTGAAGCCATTAAATGCATTCTTGTTTAATAAGTTCTTGTCTAATGGACAAACAGTTTTATTTTGATGGAGAGTTCCCCTGTGAGTGTTAATTAAGCCAAACGGTTGCCCTATTGAGAATTTGAATTATTGTCTCTGCTTAATATAGTTCTGCTTTTTTAGTACGAGAGTCTGCCAGATCCCATGAGTTACGAGTATTGCGCATGCATTTAACATTGTGTTTTTCAAAATGACACAGATGAAAAGTGAACATGACTAGCTCACAGGTAGATTTTCTCAAATTAGAATCCAAATCCTTTTTATGATGAAATATTGTGTCATTTATCCATGTTATCAATCTGTTCTAGTAAAACAGGGAGCTTTTTTTGCACTTGAGGCAATCCGAAGAACTAAAAGCTCTTGAACTGTAATTACTTCTTAAAAGTGCCATCCCATGGCTTGTTAAATTCCTTGCAAGTCTTGAGTGCTGAAAAGAACCTCTTCAAGGACTCGGTTAAGAGTTGTTTCAGGGCTGTGTTTAGTGGCAGACTTCATAAGCTTATGGGTTTATGGGCAGTGCTGCTCCCCATAGATGATTGGTGGGGATTTTGTGGCCTAATCACTCTTGGTTTGACAGGATTCCCCAGTTTCTTGCAAGGGTTAAAGGTTACACAGCTTGCTCCATATAATCACAATTTCCCAAAAGCAGGCTTTTCAACAGAAGATGACTAGAATTTGTGTTCTTCCAACAGTCAAACTGAGTATTTTATTGAGCCAAAATCTTATTGGATAACAGGATAATAAAGCCACATTCACAGTGCAGTTGAAAGCAGCCCAAATCTGTTTTATTTTTTATTTTTTTTCTCTTCATTTTCTAGTCTTTGAATTATA
The DNA here is from genome assembly GCA_032361065.1 of Enteromius trimaculatus. Lineage (NCBI taxonomy): Eukaryota > Metazoa > Chordata > Actinopteri > Cypriniformes > Cyprinidae > Enteromius > Enteromius trimaculatus. Next base: position 15,600,063 of record JAUMHP010000070.1, on the reverse strand, counting down.
ATTAGAAAATCAAAACAAATAAATGTTGTGATTTTTAGGTATTCAGGTTGCGTTTTTTTATTTTTTTATTTTTTCCCATTAATCTCACATGACATTTGTTATAAATGCGTTTTAATTCACCAGTGGTACAGAAGTTAGTTATGGTACAATTGTCAGATAACAGAATCGTTATAATAACATATTTATAAATATTTAAAATATACCTGCATTATTATTATTACTTTTATTATTATTATTATTATTATTATTAATAAAAATAATTATAAAAAATTATCATTTTATAATTAGGTTGTACATGAATGTATTATAATGTATCCTTGTTGTTATATAATTATTATTATTGTTGTTGTTGTTATTACTATTATTTTAGTTTGTATTTATATATATCTGTGTGTACGTTAAGATAGAAGAATAAATATTATTTTGGTTAATTATAATGTGAGCACTTTAAGGAAGTACTTTGAGGAAGTAAACACTTTACTTCCTCATTTTTCATAATTCATTCATTTTTGACCAATCATTGAGATTTAACATTTCAATTTTGGGTTTCATTTGAAAGTTTGTTAAACATCCCAAGATATGTTTTTTTCCCAAATGCTGGTTAGTTGTCGCCTGACAATCCCCTTTCCTGATACGGACTTCATTTAAAAGGCTAAGTGAAGAAACTTACCAAAAAACCCCCCAAACAAACCTGATTTGAGCATTGGAGTTGGTTGATTCGTCTTGCAGTGTGAAACTAGCTTAGAGCGCTCACAAATGCCCTCATATTCCTCAAAGTTCCCCGTGTCAGAATGACGACCCCTTTACCTTTTTCAGTGTTGTTGTCTGGATAAAGATCCAGGCGGTGATGCACCGAGGACTTGGATTAAATAATTTTCACCAGTGGAATACTTTTGGAATCAGATAATACCAAAGTAGGTTTGTGGGGGAAGATAATTGCAGTTCACTGAGAGTACTGGCAGTATCCATGTTACACGTGCGTACTTCTTATTTCCTCTATAAACAAAGGGCTCATTGCTGGGGCTCTGGTGTTTGTGGCTTCTCTCCCACTGCCTGTAGAAATGAGTGAAAGATGAACTTATGGGGAAAAGCGGCCGGACGCTCAGGGCCCAGCACAGTCCTGTCTAGCTAGTGGGGCGGGGGGCAAATGACTGCTGGGAACGAACAAATTGACCTGCTCCTTTCTCTCTGGCCAGAGTGTGTGGAGGTAGTCCAGTGTCTTAAAGAGAGGTGCCCATTGTCAACGCTGCCCTGGGCCAAGAGTGTTGCGAGAGGCTCCATGCCTGGCTAAGTTATCGGACTCCCTTGCCACTGAGTGTTTCTCACGTAACCACACAGCCTGCCGTTTCTGCAGACCTGATTTCACGTATGATTCACTCGGCTTACATTGTTGATTTTAAAAAAGGCTAGACATTTGCCAAGCGACAGTGAGTCGCTGTGGCCAAAAGTGACCGAACAGAAACCTTTTATTTAATTTGGAATAATCTTGGTTTTAGCATTTTAGAGGTGTGAGCAAGCCTTTGTTGAGTAGATTTGAAACATGTTTCCCATTTGCGAATGATTTGCAGCGTCAGTCACGCTGTTTGTTTGTTTGTTGTGTCTCTGTGGTTTTCGTGGGAGCCGAGGGAAGGAACGCTCGACAAGCCTTGAACACCCATCAGTTTTTGTCACTCTTTTTTGCATATTCATTAGTATAGATACTTAAAAGGGTACTTGAGTATTGTCTTCATTTACTCACCCTCATGCGATTCCATATACGCATGCCGCCTTTTTAATGCAGATATTTTGACGAGTGTCTATACAATGGAAGTCAATGGGGCTCAAAACAAGACTAGACTCCATTGACTTTCAATGTGTGACACTTTGAATTTTCATCAACCATTCCTCCAGTCTTTAGTGTCACATGATCCTTCAGAAATCATACTAATTATATACTAATTTGGAGTTAGAAACATTTGCTTCATCAGTGTTGAAAACTTTTCAGGATCATTTGCTGAATAGAAAGTACTTAACGACATTATTTATTTTAAATAAAAAAAGCGTTTGTAACGTTATGATAGTCTTCACAGTCAAATTCAATTTAATGCATTCTTGCTGAAGACTCTTTTTTTTTTTTTTTTTTTTTTCCTTTCAGGAAATGATGAAATATAATTGAGTCTACTCCTAGGAAAAGCACGTCATCGACGTTGCGAACACATCAAGCATTTTGAGTAGATTAGAGCATTCACAGCAACCAACATTGTTTACGCCGTTAGTGCTTAATCTAAATAAACCAAAATAGCTTCCAGAAATTCGCTCCCTGTCTATGTTTTGTAGCAAGCTGTTATCTTCGCATTTAAATTTCCAGATATTGTAACTCGATACCTTAAATTTTCATCAGTGTGTTTGGAATAGCCATGATGTAAAAATGGATTTAGTTAAGCTTTCTCACCAAATACCTGCCCCTTTCTTTGTCCACCCCGCTAAAGCTGGACCTCCCATCTCCTCAGACGGCTCCTAGCATGGGAGATGTCAGGCTCTAGAACTCCTCTAGCGTGGGAAACGCAGCCATTTAACGAAGGAAGCCAGGCTTGCAAAATCCAGACTCGAGGTCTTGTTACAGTGAGGGCCCGGTGCGAAAAGAGCAACTTATTCATATCATCTGTTAATGCAGGGATTGGATGTTGAGAATAAAGATTGAGTGTCTCGTCGGATCCCCAGCACAGTAAATTTATTGTTGCTGGTCAGTCAGTGAAAATGTGCCCATTTCGGGAGGCCGTGGAAACTCAAGGTAACTTGTGGAAAAACCCAGGTATTGAAACTATTCTTGCATGGCCGCTGCTGAAAGCCAGTCAGTGTGCAGAAAGCTGCCATAATGACATGGAGCGTGGCCAAATGTAGCAGGCAGGGACTTCCAGGAAAAAAAAAAGAAAAAAAACAAACACTTTTATAAATGAAACGTTGACCTTTATATTGGCAGAGAGGATGGCTTTTTCCCCGGTTGTCCCTCCGAGCTGATCTCTCAGAGTTTTTGGACTTTGACTGTTATTTAGACGCATCCAACTTGGGAATTTTGATCAAAGTGCTCCAATGTTGCAAGTGGAGCTGTTTATGTACTGTATGCATTTTTTTATTTTACACTATGCAAATATCACATGGTATTTTTAACCATATTTATGTAGTGTTGTTATTGTATACTATTTTATATTAATTGTAATATTATATGCTATATTTTTATTATACTAAATATAAATGAAAATATACCGCATTACAAGCCATATATAGTGTTACTTTTGTTAATGAATACATTATTTTTAGACTATTTATTAATTTATTGTATTTTATGTAACTTCTTGTTATTGTATACTCGTTTATTTGTTCAGATTTCCGTTATGCTTTGCAGATAACATCCTATTTATGGTTTTCCTTTGTGGAACTTAAGAGATTTGTCACATAATATCCAATGTTTCTCCTCGTCCATATTTAATGATTAATGTACGAGAGGAGCGCCATGTTCGTTCAGTCAGACTTCAGTGAATGCACAGCTGACTTCCTGGTTGTCTTTGAGCCGCTGCGTCTGTCGCAGGTCATAATCACTCCACTTCCCATAAGCCTCTGGCTATAGCTCATCCCCCTTTTATTCATGAACACGCTTCAATACTTCAGCAGCTCGCTAATCTGCAACACATTATCTCCTCACTTTGTTTGTCTTTTTAGTCATAATTTGAAACGGCTTACATTTCTTTGAAGCTGATTGTCTCTGCAGAGATGAACCAAATCTTGTTCATGTTTCCATACAAGAAGCAGAGTGAGTATCTTTCAAGGGTTTCATAACTCGATTGTGCAGGATGTTTTTCTTTTGCGCTAGATGTTCAGGAGATTATCACAATTACTAGTTAATCAAGTTATCTAAACATTATTTTCAAAGGCCTGTTTCTGCTTAACAAGACTTATGTTATTGGCTTCTGCTGTCAAAGAGTTTTAGTCAAGGTAGATGTGACGTAGAACCGTAGAAGCTATCAAAAAAATTAAGAAATATTCAATTATTTGTACTTCTCGAATGGTTCTCATTTACTTTGTATACACAGAACTATCCATCCTCACCCAGTTTTTGTTTAGTTTGTCCACTTTGATTTGATCGGTTTAGTTTCTGGACCTCATTCTCTCACTCCTCCACGAGCAGACATTTTGATTAGCGTCCCGCCACTCTGGTCCTGTCCACATCTCGGGGCTGATCAAAGCTCGCAGACATGTGTTAGGGCCACTAACAGAGACAGCAGTGGTAGCAGCACACATCATTAAAGACCCTAATGCACTAAGGTCATCGCAAGTTCACTTGAACTTAGGATAGCTTTTCTTCCCTGTTTTTGCATGTAGATGCTCCATCCAGATTCAGAAAGAAAGACTCTATATAACAAACATTGTTAGATTTGAATTTATGTTTCTGCTTCTGTATTTCGAAAAGACTTGATTTGAAGCCACTTTCATCTTGACGTGACCCTTCTTACCCTCGAGATAGCACTTGACCCCAGACTAGTTAAAGAGCACTTGTTTAACTTGTGTAATTATTTCCCAGCAATATCACAGACAAGTTGGCCTTTAACCTTTAGTTCTTGTCTGAGGACCTCTTTGACCTAACAACCTCAAACATAATTTATTTTAATGAATATTTGTCTGTGTTTTATGAAAAACACAGACAAATAAAGTGTTTTATGAAACATAAATTTCATCGACTAGAAATTTGACATTAATCATCATAAATCATCAAAGTACAATTGTGTACTAGTTTTAGTTAATTCTTGACATTATAAAATAGAAAATGATTCACTGGGGTGATTTAGATGTGCCTGCTAATGTAAAATGCAGAAAGACACAGCAATAACTCAAAAATACAGCAAATGAAGTTTCATAAAAAGCTAAATGGTCTTTTAGCATCCTTTTTTTTTTTTTCCCCTTGCTAGCTTAGTTCCCGAAGATGACATAATTGAATTTGTTTATCCACTGTAAATAAAGAAGTTAGTCCGGCGAGCAGCATTGCCAAGAACTTTTAGCTGTGGTAAATGGCAGATGTCAGAAATACAGTATTCAGAAGGTAATCAGCGTATTATTATAGTGAGCGAGTTGATTGATTTGTCTACCTTTGTTTACAGTGGGTCAATGTGTTTTTCTCTGTTTGTCTGTGTTTGTGCAGGTCCCAGCCACAGACAGGAACGCGCTGAACTCTTTGTGGGGCAAGCTGGCCTCTGAGATCCTGATGCAGAACTGGGAAGCTGCCATGGAGGACCTCACCCGCCTGAGAGAGACTATCGATAACAATGTAATGCCCCACCACTCAGAATTCAATACCACACTCAGATTCCCTTACATAGGCCATAATATTGACCGCCTTGCGTTTCAGCACAGCACCGCCGCTGTTGCCGTTCCTCCCCTCCTCTCCTCAATCTCCTCGATTCCTTCTCACCGCAACTCACAAGTCAAGCAAAACCTTAATTGCTGTGTTATGGCGGTGCAGCTTGATTTTTAATTGGAGGAACTGAGCTGGGAAAGAAGGGTTTGGCCTGGGGAGAAGTATGAGTAAATAAGAAATTAAAGTCTTTGGACATTGTAAATTTCTATTCTGAACTTTGATTTTTACAGAGTGTGGAAGGCAGCGGAAGCCAAGTGTTTTTTTTCGGAGTCAGAAGTTCATCTTGTTATGATCAAGTCACGATCAAGAGAAGTCACGTTTTTAAAGGGATAGTTCACCTGAAATACAATATTTTATTATTATTTACTTGCTATTTTGAGGTTTCATATGATTTTTTTGTTTGTGGAAATTAATACGTTTAACTTTTTAAATGTTAACAGTTTACATATGTCGCTACCTTAACTTTAGTGTTACAACATTTTTATATTGCTAATAAATGGAGTTATTTTGAATGGTCTATTCAGTGCTGAGAAAAAAAACAGTTTACACACACATACGAAGCAGCACTACTGGAGTAATAGCTGCTTTACCATTAAATTAATAAATTAGATTTGACTACATTAAGATAGAAAACAAGTTATTTTAAATGGCAACAATAGTAGTTTTTTTTTTTTTTTTTTTTAAGCTATCATTCAAATTCAAAACGGCACAAGCTGTTTGGACTGGTATTTGGTACTTTAATGAAATCACAATTCCCCAATTATTTGCAATTTCATGAAGCACATTCAGTTCAAAATCTTTAAAAAAAAAAAAAAAAAAAAGAAACTCCTAAGTTAACATGAGGCTTTATATATGAGGACAGAATCTTAATTTGGCTTTAAACTAGGCTTTTAATATTATTTTTAACACCTCCAATTTTGTTTTTCTTTAGACTGTAAGTTCTCCTCTCCAGTCTCTCCAGCAAAGGACTTGGCTGATCCACTGGTCTCTCTTCGTGTTCTTCAACCACCCCAAAGGGAGAGATAACATCATCGAGCTTTTCCTTTACCAGCCACAGTAAGCACCTTCTGCAGCTGCTCGTTTTCCATCTTGGATTTGGTTTGCATTGGTTTGACTCTAATAAAATTGGATGAGGTAGGACAAGAGCACGGGTCCAGGTTGGAAAGCCCACCGCAGTCCGCAAACAAAATTGCTGATGCTGGGCTCGCCAGCCACTCAACAGACCCACGACCCCAGCGGTCAGTGCGAAACTAAGCCTAGCAGTTCAGACAAATACCCTCATGATCAGGTCTAACTGTTCCATGAAGAAGATTAGGTTTCCTTAAAAAACACCAATAGCATA
>JAUMHP010000070.1:15571624-15586615 GCA_032361065.1 Enteromius trimaculatus | reverse complement strand
CCTTATTTTTCAGGGTTTTAAATGTCTTTTACTTTCTGTGCCTGTTTGCACATTGTTCACAGCCATAATATTTTATAATTAGAAGGCGGTTTTATATTAGAGCTGTTGCTCCAATAAATATGAGCGTTGTTGAAATCAACTAAATTCTTGGCTATTGTTTTTTATTTTTTATTTATTTAAATTTTTTTGCCGCCGTGATGGTCTTAATTTTTCTTCATAGAGGTCTTGAAAAGGTCTTAAAAGTCATTGAATTTGAATATCAAAAATGTGCAGATACCCTGGTGTATATTAGCCAGAAAATAAAAACTGTTTCTTTTTGTGCCTCTTCGGGCCGTGTGAGTCTTGAACCCATTAGGTTTGATGAATGGTGCTGGACAGTCTGATTGTAGTGTTCCGATGTCTCCATGTCCAACAACAGTAGCTTCTTCAGAGATCAATGACACTGAAATCCAAATAAGCGTGTCCCCGCAGCCTTTGCGTAATCACTTAAACATGTGTCCTGAGGTGCTCACCATACTCCCAGCACAAGTTTCCTCTCTCATGGTTACTTAAGCATCTGTGGTATTCAGATCCAGGGAAGACCCAGAGACTATCACATATCCAAATCAGACTGATCCCATAAGGTCTTCTGCTAAAGGGACTGTACTAAATCGTTCAGCCTTTGGCTGTTTACAGATATGGCACATTAGGTATAGATTTTTACTCATTATTATTATTATATACAAGCATGTTGTTAAAAAGATCTTTGAGCAGATCAGAGAACTTTTTGGTTCACTTTTATAATGTTTGAAATTAAAGCCAAGGGTTTATTCATATTAAATGTATGTAACACAAAAGATATTTTGTAGAATGTAAAGGCTTAAGTTAAGTTTTAAATAACTGTAACCACGTTTCAGACAGAACATCAAATGTAATTTATTTGACAGTTTATGACGATTGAATTAAATCGGTTTGAAGTAAAAATAAAATGGTAAATAAATTGCTAAGACACTTTTATTTAATGTAGACCAAAATGATCCTATACCTAAATTTATATATTTAGGAGTTCTTTCTGTATTTATTTTTTCATTCACATCTTAGTGTTCACATCCAGCATTTGTATGAAAATATGTGGATGAAAAGTCTGGCTGCTGTCAAGTACAAAACATATCCTATAAAAGTTCTCCATATGACTTGTTTTCCAAGTCTTCTTAAGGAAGTTTTACTATTAAAAATAGTTCTCGTTAAATCACCCATGTATGTTACATACTGTAGGCAAATTAACTGTCAGCTTGTGCCAATTAAAATAGATGCAACAGTTTGGCGACAGCCATGTTTGTAACCACAAGATGAAAGCAGCAGTATTTTTGTGCTTGAACAGCTGATATTAGTTTTGCATGCAATGCAAGATTTTATTTGTTAATAAAACACTTGTATGCATGTCATCAAATACATTTACAAAGTAGAGTATAGGTAAAAAGGACATGTCATTTGTGTGTGAGCTTTCTCTTAAATTGCATTATTTTTTTTGTTTTGTTACCTTTTTTTTTTTTAGGAGTCATACACCTACAAAGATCCCATCACGGAGTTTGTGGAGTGTCTGTATGTGAACTTTGACTTTGATAGTGCTCAGAAGAAGCTGAGAGAGTGCGAGGCGGTAAGTTCCAGCTGTCTTTTCCTGTTACCTTTTTATTAGCTTGTTTCTCAGCGTGTCCTTAAAAGCACGGCACACCCTCCTCTTTATAGGGACTCTGCAGATTGATTGTATCTTCTGTCATCTTCCTGTTTTTCCAAAAGCGTAAGATTCATAACGTAAGATTCATAAGGTTTCATAACGGGTTCCATTAGCAAAAGCGTTTGAAGAGACTATACTTCTCCTAAGACGTTGAGCTCATCCTTCACTGCTTGTCTGGCCACAAAAAGCCTTTCGCTTTGTAATTTACGCAGATGATGTCTCAATTTCCCTAATGATGAGATGTGATGTCATCACAACAAATTTCCGACCTCTGATTGGTCAGAGGTGTCCTCTGAACTTTCCTAGAACTGGTGATAGTCATTAGCAATGCTGTGTGTCACTTTTCTGCAGCCGCAAACAGCCTACCCTTCTGTTTAGGGGCCTGAAAGGGGTCTTAAAGCACAGCGGTCTCTGCGTGCCGCGGTGTCATGGCCAGCTGTGGAAGTGGGCCCCTGAAAGAGCCTCTGACTCACCATTTGTCATGTTTTTATGATAGCCGGTAATTGTCAGATCAGTGGGATGGTTAACAAGAAGTGCTTTTGGTGAGCAGAGGCGGACACACGCACTGGAAAGAGCTTTCTGTGGTACAGACAAGCCAATGATCTGTATTTTTGTTCCCGTTTAAAAATGGCCTTCCATAATGGTCACTTCATCAGTTTTCACCCTTGCCCTGCTGTGTCATTCTTTCTGTTTTTACAGTTAAACTACTGACTTATAATGCCAACACGGCACCGAAAAACAAAAACACAGTGAAATAGAGTAACAAGCTCTGTTTCAAAGGAATAGCTCACCTTAAAAACTCAAAATGGCCATTGCAATTGTAAATATCATTGTTTTTGGAGAAATTTTGATAGTCTTTTTAGACTATCAAGACTTGTGATAGTCACGGCTCCATGCAAAATTTACTGAAAAGATGCTTAGAACATCGAAGACACTATTAAAATATCATAAAAGTTGACATTTTGACTTGTGAGCCATATTCCAAATACATTTGTATAACTTTTTAGCTTGTGTCCGTATTCTTCCACCAAAGTGAGCAGTCATCCATTTGAATGCAGTCAGATTAGAATAACAAATGTGACCCACAAAACCAGTCGCAAGGGTTTTTGAGATTTATACATCATCTGAAAGATGAATAAAAACGATGTATGGTTTGTTAGGACAGGGCAATATTTGGCAGAGATGCAACTATTTAAAAATCTGGAATCTGGGGTACAACTACTGGGAAAATTGTCTTCAAAACTGTTCAGATGAAGTTCTTACCAATAAATATTTGTAATCAAAAATATTTACGGTAGAATTTACAAAATAAATGTACAAAATATCTTTATGGAACATGGTCTTTTCTTTATATCCTAATTATTTTTTGACATAAAAGAACAATTAATCATTTTGACCCATACATTGTGTTTTTGGCTCTTGTTGCTACATATATACCCCAGCAATTAAAGACTAGTTTTGTGGTCCAGGGTCAATCTTTCAGAATAATCCACAATGATTTGTTCATAAATAAGACATTAGGGTAGATGTCAAGATTTTGTTCTACAGTATATGGTTTATTTTAGTTGGTATAACTATTTTAGTTTTCCATCTGATTTTTACACAAAGCTGTCATACCGTTTCTGAAGTCTTCGAATATTTGATACGAGTAATGAAGACCACTTTTCGGATGCTTTTGCATGTTCTTTTAAATCTTAATCTTTTAAGTCTATTAGCTTTAGTCTACACTCATAATCTTAAAAAATTCTCCTTTTAAGTGCCACATAAATAAAAAAGACATGCAGATTTGGAACCTGGTGATAGTAAATGCAAATGTAAATAATTACTGTATGACATGATTTTAATTTTCCCATGGTGCTTGTAGAAGATGTTACTACAATAAACTACCAATAAATTCTGAATATACTGTATATATTGTAGCTGTGCATTTAGGGACCGCGCGCTCAAGTCCATCATTTCAAATGTAGATGCGCATTTTGCATGCTCACAATGGAAGCGACGCATTCATTTTTACAGGCGCTTTTCAGATTGCAGCAAGTGCACCGTAGCTCATGGGTCAATAAACCTCAGGCTGAAGAAAAAGTAAATTCACATATGTAAAGTAGAATACAGAAGAAAGTTCAATACTCTTCGGCAATAAAATAATCCCCAAAAACCAATGAAGCACAATAGTTAGTTTTTTAAAAAGTCATTTTTGCTTGTAAGTCTGGTTGAACTGGATCATCAAAGGTCAGCAGCAAAGATATTGGTTAATAAAATAAGATTAGATACATTTGTGTAATTTAATTATTGCGGGTTTGTGAGTTTTTTTTTGTATTCATTTTGTTGAATACTAAATCCATTTTTTGAGAGTGAGATGAATTAATGCACATTCACATTTAGTCTTACCTGATACTGATATTACAATAGCCAGTCTTAACAGTTTACGTGATCTGGCTCTTTATTTGTATTCATTTATTTCTTTTATATATCAAAATATATTAAACGTGCATGTGGTAAGAGGATCTGCGGCATATCACGTTGGTTAAAACACACAAAGGAATGTGTTGTGAAAAATAATCACAGACATGGCATTGGACTCTAGAATTATCACAGAGGTTGTGAGAGAAAAACACAGACATGGCAGATTCGGATGGGATTAAAATCACCAAGTACGTCTGTGAATCAAAACATTCTCTAACGACCCTCTGTAAAACTAGTCCCGTCCGCATAGGGCTTTACTTTTAGTCACTATTTAGGTAGCACACACATCCTGAATGCCTTTGGTAGAATTCAAATCAGCCATTTTAATCTAGATTAATCTAGATTAAAAAAATATATATCTATTTTACTGCTGTTTGAAAACCTGTTTTTCAGGGGTAAATCTTTAAAATAAAAAAAGTTCTCCAGAATCGTGAGAGAATCGTGATCTTTATTCTAAGAAAAAAAATCGTGATTCTCATTTTATCCAGAATCGAGCAGCTCTAATAGTAATGATACCAAAGACTTTTGCTACAGACATCGTTGACACAGCACCGAGATTTAGTCGCCATTCTGACCCTGGAAAACATTACAGTTCAACCTAAATGTATTTGGTAAGCTGCCCCACAAACATGCCAAATCTTAAACGGCAAAAAGTATTTTACTTTGAATAAGAAAGTTTCAGTGTGATAAAAGCCAGAAATGGCCTTCAGGCGCATTCTTGGTTGCAGTAAACACATTACATTTACAAAGATTCATCCCAAGCGTAATTAGCCTGAGTGCCTTTAGCCTAGTGTGCACTTATGTCGAAGCTCATTCCCGTACTCTAAATGATTATGAATTCAAAAACCAGTTGCACTGACCATCTTCTGCCATTGCCTAAAATAAAACAATAAAAGAGTTTTTAGCAACTAGCACCTCATATGTTAAGTAGCAGGCTTTTTATAGAAGAATTAAAAAACCCCAACTTAACATTGAAATGGGAACCTTCCTAAAATGCTGACATGATTTATAAACATTTACTCCTGTGAGAGTGCCCATTTGATCAGGCCAGCTGTTTTTCATTCTAGACGTTTATCGTCAAGAAGCAGAGAGGAAAACGAGGCCCAAATCACCAGGAGTCGTGTTTTTGGTGGGGGTCTCTGCGGGTCCAACTGATCGAGTCATTTGGGAGATCTCCATTACACTTTGCATGCTTGGAGGCCAGGCTTTGTAAGGCTAGCAGTAATTAGCACACCTGCATCTGTGAGATCTTGTGAGAGCCCTCTGGCTACTGGACCTCCAGAACCAGGCTTATTCTACAACGAGAGCTCAAGCCCAGGCACTGCTTAAATGGTCACTAATTAGTCTTGACCCTGATTATGAAAGCCTGAGGCATAATCGAGATCACACGCTGCAACAAAAAGTTAAACCGTGTGGCATGTGAGCATAACTGGCTAGGCTCAGATGTATGTCAACTCTAAATGCTCACAAATTCACAGTCTGATTGAGTGGTGACTTGGAAAATCAGAGTTGCCCGTCTACAACAGCCCAAGGCTTTTCCTGTTCGGCTGCTGAAGTCTCGCAAGTCATCAGGCTGTCTGCGCTCCACTGCCTTTGCTTGTACAAAAACAAACATCCTCTTACTTTAAAACAAATGTGGAAAAAAAACAGTGAAATGATCCAAATGAGGATTTTTTTTTTTTTTGCGCATAAAGAAATTATTATAAAAGAGGTGCATGACCTCTCCCCCTCAGGAGTTCAATCTAAATATTATGTACTTATTTGCATATTTGTCTATTGACCATTTATACAAATCTAGTAATAGTCTGAAACCAATTTTTTAATTTGAGATATATGTGTGTGAAAATATATTAGTGCTATCAAATGATAAATCATGATTAAGAAGTTAAATAAATAGTTTATAAATCTTTTTTACGTAAAACACATGCATGTATATTTTAAAATGTGTATGCTATGATTATATATTGTATATTTCTATGTAATATAAGAATATAATATACATGTAAAAAATTTTAAAATATACATAAATATAAGTGAATCTTTTTTGTGGATTCCAATTAATGTCAATTAAACTGCAATTGGGTAATTTTAAATGGGTAAAAAAAACAAAACAAAACTAATTATAATTAAACATGATAAAAACATTCTATAAAAAAAAAAAAAAAGTCTAGATTTTTCAACGTTCATTATTTCAAGTCTTACACATGAGCCATCAGAAATTATTTAATGCTCAAGAAACATTTGTTGAACAGTTAATAAACAGTTAACGCTTAATATTTTTTTGTGGAAACTGTGATGCATATATTATTTGATGAATGGAAGTTCAAAATAACAGTGTTTTTGAAACGGAAAGATTTTGTAACATTATAAAAAGTTTTTACTGTCACTTTTAATCATTTAATACAGAATAAAAGTATATTTTGAAAAATAATACTGACTCCAAACTAGATGTCTAAAACAACCTAAAATTACCCAAATACAGCACTGTTGTTTACAAGCAATTCTTTAGCATATCATCAGCACCCATGGCTCCAGAGGTTCTGCAGGCCTGTGATTCAATCCAACTGGACACGGTCCTGGATCTGTAGAGACCGACCGCATAAGTGTTCTGGGATTTTCTTCAAGCTGTGGATCATCACATTGCTTACTTTGCATCTTGATTACCTTATCATGCTTATCCAGTCAGATTTTGTAATTTTTCCTTCTTTACTTGATCCATCTCAGCTGAGAGGGGCCATTTGCACAATGGTTTGGGCTCATAATGTCTATGCTATGCATAAAACATAGACACAACCTTATATAGTCCTATTTTCAATCTTTTTGAAGACTGGGGGAAAAAGAAAAATCAAAAAGCTGCACTTTAAGATTACCAGTAAGCTAGAATTGATGCTTTTTGTGCTACTTTGAAATTGTTGTAGTCTTTTTTCTTTTCCCCCGTTACAGAAAAACCTTGATGGTAATTATAGCATTTAAGCAAGCTGTTATCAGCTTAAGATAAGACGTTGTCACTGATGAAATGTGTGTTGGCTGATAGGGCCATAGCCATGTAGTTGGGATTTCTTCAAGCAGAACCATGGAGATAGTAGCTTTCAAAGCCTAAGCAAACAAATCGGGGGCTGTGAATTTAGACGCGCACACAAAGTTACGGGATGAGGGACTGCATGTGAACCATGTAGGGACAGCGGGGGCTCACACATGTCTCAGCCATGTGGAATGCACTGACTATTTGCATTTTGACTGCAAGGTAAAGCACACCAGGTCTCTGCAGGATGTGGAGGTTAGTATGCGGTGATCAGAACTCAGCTGCTGAGCGTCTGAGATTGATAGTAGACAGTAGTTGAGACGTTTGAAAGCAGTGGCACTATAAATTGGTTCCACCACGCAGCCCGGTGGACCCTGCGGCAACAGGCAAGACAAACGGTGATAAGTCACAGCCATTGCGGTGAATTTGGTGGCTGGCTCTGTTCCTGCCCTGTTTCATGTGGGGGCTGTGGAATTCCAAGATCTGCGGTTAGCTTAGAGTGCTGAGAATGACCCTGTTTTTTTTTTGACCCCGTTTCCAGATACTGGTTTTCTCCTGTGAGGATAGAATTAAACAACATTGTATATGTGTTAGCTATAGGCCTGCATTAATTTCCATAATTTTAATTCGCCTTGCTTTTTTTAATATTTTTATTTTTTTCTCATACTGTTATTCCCCAACCAGGTGCTATTACAGAGAACAGTTTTTATTTCAGTTTATTTGGAGTTTATATAAACTTTTTTTTGTTCTGCTCATTGTCCAGAAAAACATTCATGTTTGATTGTTGCTTTTACTTTTGTTTTAATAAAAAAAAAAATTATATATATATATATGAAAAATTTGCTGAGCAGAATTTGAAGAGGCTTTTTAATAAATATTACAAAAACTTGAATTTTATGAAAATTACATGGTCATATTTGGGGCTCTTAATAAATTAACAAATTCATTTTTTTTTTTTTTTACTTGTGTGTTTTAGAATAATCAGACTGAATGCATTTTCATGCATAATGTCTAATGTCAATGTTTATATCTTTTAAAGGTGCTGGTGAACGATTTTTTCCTTGTGGCCTGCCTTGAGGACTTCATTGAAAATGCTCGCTTATTCATCTTCGAGACCTTCTGCCGAATTCACCAGTGCATCAGTATAAGGTAAGCACTCGTGTTTAATATAACAAAACATTGAAGAACCATTTTAAAAGTAAACACATTTCTGATAAATTGTTGTCAGGAATGATCAAAAAGTAAAAAAAAAAAAGGTAGCAGGTCTGAAAATGTGTCCACAATGTGGGAACGCTTCCTGTTTCCTCTCTTCCATCCCCACTCCACTCTCTGATAAGTTTTTATTACCCAGTGTGCTGGAGGAAGCATGTCCAGAGACCGGCTGCCAGCACCTCAATCTCACACATGGAGACACGCATTCAGAACCAGACATCCCAGGCACATCCACCCATCTGTTTTGAAGCATGTCTAAAGGGTCTACATATTGGCCCTCTGGAGGATCTTAATGACTGCACCCCGTCTGTGGATAACACGGCGGATTTTTGTCTTCCAAGTGCCACTTACTCTGTTATTGTCGGTTGCGTTGTCACATCCTTGTTAGGACTATAACATAACGGCTCTTTAAGGTTTTTATGCACGCTAATTCACTTACAGCACAACCGAAGAGGAATACTGCCACAATTAAACAAATTATAAAAACTAGTGAAGGTACATTACCAGTGATTCTTGCTGACCATTGATCCAGATGGTTCAGTTACTACTGACTCGATGCGTCTTCTGAACTCCTCATAGACTCTCCGGTCTGAATGCGGCAGGTGTTTTATTACCACTTTACTCTGGTTGCGCTTTTTTTATTGCCTCTTTTACGGTATATTTACGGCATCGTAGGCTTCCAGAGAAGACATGCAATGGTTTCAGTCCCCAAGATTTTCCATTGGTGGAAAAGAAGTGGTCTGTATGGAAAAGGAGGTTTTGGGCGGGTGTCACCGGTTTCCCTCTGCCTGGTTCCCATTAGCCTTCCAGTGACGGAGTGCAGAGCAGAGAGGCCGCGTTGCCCTCCTGCCTGTTTAATGAGCTTTCATAACTAGTAGTCTTTGAGCATCTGTCCTGCATTCTTTTTCCCGCCGTGGCCTCTGAGCGCCAAGCAGAAAGCACTTGACGGCAAACTGGAGATCTGCTAACAGGTTGCATCTACCTCGGGGGATTTATGACATCCTGTAAATCCCGAAGGGGACCATGTTCGCAATTGCACACGCTCACCCGACACAATATTATATACCACGTTTGATGAAAGCCCTGTGTAGGCTTTTTTTTAATATATATATTATTATTTTTTTCTCAGTTTCTACAGCAGTGCACATGCATAGTTGTAGCTATTTGGAATCTGTTATTTCTCTTCTAACCACAGACCCGACGATCAAAAACCAGCCATCCCCAGGTTCTCACACTATTTCCATGCTTCATTGTACAGCCTAATTGCTTGCTCGCATTTTCTGAGCTGTATAAAACCGAGAAGGGCTGGAGTCAAGGTTGAAACATGGAATGTGATCAGGCTCTGTCCAAATCTCCAGTTGCAGATAGTCTGGAATTGATTTGGAGTCCTGGCTCTTTTTTGGCAGTCTCGTTGCAATTGAATCCATTTTCTTGTCAAAGGCGACAAAGGTAATGCTGAACTAGGAAACTGAATTGTGATTACTGTTGATCTGTTTAAGTTAGTAGCTCAAAGGAGTCACCTGAAAGGCTGCATTTTGTTGGTTTAGGGGATTGGAAAACATCTATTTTTGGTTTATTAGTGCATGTTACTGGTACAGTACGCAGAAGTCCTCTGCAGCTAATTGTGGACTCAAATTAAATATATGCTGGTTTTGTAGCACTTTTGTTATGTTTTCAGTCGTTGGCCTTGAATGAGTAGGCAGGATTTTTATTTTTGCCCTCAGCATGCACCAAGAAAGACCACAACTACAAATGGCTTTATATATAAAAATGTCTGTGAAAAGGCTGTACTTGAAATCCGGTTTTACGACTTTCACTTTTGATGGCCCTTTTGCATTTTTGTGTCTTGCCCTCAAAGACTTAAATTCCCAATTTTGTATTCATTGGCCCTGATTTAAGTAGAGAGCCTGTGAGCGTGAGCCTGTGAATTTTAGTTTTTAGTTGAATGGCATTTCCAATCTAGTTATCTGTAAATCATTATGGTCTCTTACAATCCACAGTAATTAATTCTACAGTTGATTTGCAGGGCCACTGATAAAAGGGGTATTGTTGTATTTCTTCTGTGTTTATTTGGTTTTTTTTTTCTTCCCTTAAGGCTCATTCACACTAAGAATAATAACTGTAATTATCAGTCATAACTATAAAGTTAGCGTAATAGCATCCATCTACACAAAAAGATGTTAAAATTATTTTTATAAAGCATTTAGGGTGTCAAGTCTTCTGCTTCTCCTCTTGGGCTTAAAATCTTTTATAAATTCAGTTGACATCTCTACCAGTGACTCATTTCTGTAAGAAAAACAAGCATATGTCATTGAAACCACCAACATTTTCTTCTACGTGAAGAGAAGATGATGTTTTAATGGGATGAGGAGAATCACTTTTACCCCAAGCTATGAAGCAGGGGTCACTTCCAGTGATGTGAATCTCTTCGTGCCTTCATATGGAAATGTTTAGCAATGTATTTGTTTTGAGTCTCCTATGTTTAAAACTTCTGTAGTGCAGGTCAGCGCTGTATCAATTCGCAGCTGACCTTTTAACAGTCTACGGCTCCTGGAGTGAGACCGCTTGCCCCAGTCCCAGCGGCCTGGAATCGGAATTGGATAAATCAACTGCGAGGAGCCGGTACATGCAAGGGGTCGAAGTGAAAACGATCCTTACCCTCCACCCCCCAACCCCAGAGGACCAGGTTTAAGTCTGTGTAAAATGAGACTGCAGCGAGAGGAGTGAAGCAGCTTGGCTTAAACCGCCCTGTTAGGCACTTATGCTTGAGTGGCTCGTACACCCAACCTCTTTCTTTTCCATAATTACTTCTTTCAGCGTTTGTATATTTTTGGTTTCAGTTCAGACTTTCGTTCATATTAGTGGCAAGCACATGTACATACTACCTTTTCCCCCCTTTCTCATTTAAAAGCTGGATAAAATTAGATTAGCGTGTGTGTGGGCCATTTCATTGCGCCGAGGCTGTGGTTGACCTTGGTCTCTGGTTTAGCTTGTCCGGAGGGTCAGCTCCCCTGAGAGGAAACCTGATCTTATTTGTTTTGAGTCGATCCTTGACTCTGGCTTGACTGACATGTGTCACCATTTAATTAAACTAGTGAAATAATATTTGTTGCCGGTTGCGTCACTAGAGTAAACCGGCACCAAGTTTGTTTAAGCTGTTTATTTATCATGCCGTTCTCCCCTAAAGCCAGTCATTTGGACTGATAATGAACTCTTTGGCGTTTCCATTGATTTTTCTGTGAAGGCTCACGAGTCTGCTTCATTTCAGACATGGTCTAGACCTCTAGGTCTGCGGGCCTGTAATGGATGTACAGCTATCTAAACTTCCCAGTGTCTTAATTGGTTTCCTGTTCCTTTTCGGCTGTAATTGTTCATCAGCGTGCCGCATGCTTCGCCGAGTGCTTTGGGGCTGCCGAAGAGCTTGGATTTCATGTCCTTGCTTTAACCCCCGGAGTCGACAGGCATTCCTTTTTCCCGTAGTGAGTGTCACCGCTTGATGTTGGACATGTGTTAACCATCACCAGCTTGGAACTCGTGATGTGACAACCGGCACATTCGTTGGCGGTTAGCTCTTAAATAATGAGCTTTATGACCAATCTAGCCTGTCACGCATCATTTTCTGAGGGTTTCACTGGGAGCAAAATGATATAAGCTGTCATCTCTGCCTGTCTCCAGGCCCATGCTGTTGCCACGGTGGGTGATTGAGTTAACCTTTCACTGTGAAAGCATATTCATTGTTTGGAAACCTGGTGTGTGGAACAGAACGGGACAAGCCTGCACTTTTTGACTTGCACGAAATGAGCTTAGCCGAAAAGAAAGCCAGCTGCGGTAGTGGGATTTTGCATCAAAGAACACTAGAGCCCCTGCTGCCACCTTTCTCCCTCAGTGACTGCAAAGGAGACACCTGGCTTCATTTATGGACCGTTTCTCAAAAATGTCAGGTGGATGGGCAGAAGTAGTCATGCAAGTCCATGCAATGTCCTTTTGCTCTTGTCTGCAAAGTTTCGTCTCTACCTTGACCTCATACTCGCAAAAGCGCAATGATGTAATTGTACTGTTTTTATGGGTTTCTTAGTGCGATTAGAATCACAGACTTGATTACATAATGCAAGGCATTTGTCACTCTTGAGCAGACGTCTAAATGCTGAGGTATGACAGTATACCCATTATCATCCAGCACTTTTCATCAGCACTTTAAACCTGCGTGCACACACACACACACACACACACACACACACTCCACAAGCTTGTTATACATCTCACAATTTTCACATAATGTCATCAGTGTATATAATGTTCTCCCTTTACCCAAGTTTTGTCCTAATGGACTGTGTTGCCTCGCAGTATGCTGGCCGATAAGCTGAATATGACTCCCGAGGAGGCAGAAAGATGGATTGTCAACCTCATTCGTAATGCCAGGCTGGATGCCAAAATCGACTCAAAACTGGTGAGAGTCTCTCATATTTTATTTCACTCTTGTTTCTCCGCCTCCCTCCTCAGATAGCGAACGATTGATAGATGCTGCGTTAGTGTCCTTTAATTAGTCTGAAAATCAAATTCAGCCTCTTTTGTGCAGGGATTGTGTTCTGCTTTAAAACATAAAGGAGAGGCAATCAATTGCATCAGTTATTCTGCTCAGTGCTCGCTTACTCACCATATCCTTCCTCGAGGGTAAGAGGACTGTCATTACAGTCCTGAAGGAGAGTCATTCTCAATATGGTGACATAGCCATGACAAAGATTAATATTGAAGAAGACTTCTAGAAAGCATTCTATAACTGTTAGTTCATTTTTTTTTTTTCCCTTTATTTCTTTCTCTATTTTATATACACGCGCACACATGCACACAAACAATAGTTTGTAATACTGTGTAATACTTGTTTTCTGTATAAAATAAAATTCAAAATTTCATATAGTCCTGTAATGAAATACTTAATTTCCTTTAGAAATGATCTTGACATGTTGATTTAATGCTCAAGAAACATCTATCAGTTTTAAAAATTGTTTTGCTGCTTCATTTTTATTTTATTTTTTGTGGAAAGTTATATATATTTCTAGTATTCTTTTATTATATTACTTTATATTGGTGTTTTCCATAATTCTTTGAAGGATGGAAAGTTTTAAAAGGACTTCTTTTGTAATGTTATAAATTTATTTTCTGTCACTTTTGATTAATGTCTTTGCAGAAAGAAGGGGAAAAAACCTTTGAACAGTAGTGTTATTTAATATTTGTGTGAAAGGAGCGTTTTTTTGCATCTGACCGAAGAACTTGGTCAAAACACCCAAACCAAGTAACAGGACTTCTGGTCTCAGGAATCTCATGACATTCTACTGGAATGACCTAGAATTAGCTCCTGTCTGTTCATGAGGACGTTGTGAAAATGTGTTTGTGGTAACAATAAAATGATTGGTGTTCTCTCTGGAGTTTAGCTCTGACTCTCTTTTCCTCTCCTCCATTCTTTGGCAGGGTCATGTAGTGATGGGCAACAACGCCATATCACCTTATCAGCAGGTGATCGAGAAAACCAAGAGCCTTTCGTTCCGCAGCCAAATGCTGGCCATGAACATCGAGAAGAAGCAGAACCACGCAAACAGGAACGAGGTCAAAGCAGCAGAGCATCTCCTTCTATCTGATCTCATCTCTGTTTGTCTTGAGCACTGTAGTTTACACACACAAATGATCTATTCAGAAGAATGTCGAGCGGCAGTCAGCCCAGAACAGTCTTTACACGGCGTAAACCAGTAAGAGCAAGTTTAACAGAGTGAGCGCTTTCATCATGCCATTTTTCTTCAAAGGCCTAATGACAAGGTAGCACAGCACAGCCATAAAGAAGAGGGTCTGAGTCCCATGACTCAGCGCTGCAGAGTAAATAACGCTTGCACACAATTGCACACGCTCCGTGGAGTTCCCTGCGTTTAGGAGTCACCACAGATGTTTTGCTTGGGGTCCAGTCGGTCTTCGTTTGATCTTGGCCTTGCGCACTGATTGGCCCACGACAAACGTACCCTCGCTTTGTTTGAAAAAGAGCATTTTAAAATAACGGCCTTTAAATGTCTCAATCCCTCAAAACACGTCACTTAACTGACTCACTCACACAAACACCACAAAGGCAAAGGCCATAACACACAGTCCTGTATTTTGATGTGTTTGGCCAGACACAATTTAATTTAACATTTTCTCAGGAAAAAAGGTGCAAATGTGAACTCGGACTACTTGTACTTGCAAAATGACCACAGTTTTCTAGTAGATATTTTTCAGGAGATTGCGGGCCAAAACCAGGCATCAAGCAGTTGCATTATTCCAAAGTCATTTTTTAAATAAATAAATAACCAAAAAATAAAAAAGAGACATAAATGAGACTATAGAAGTTGTCAGAATTTCAAGAGAAAGAATTGCTATTTATTTATTAACGTGTATATATGCTTTAATAGTGACTCTAACTTCTGGTTTGGCCTGCAGAAATACATCTATCACTGCAGCAGTCTATAGTAGGGATGCAGCGATTAACCGGTTTCGCTATTGTTAATTAACAGTAAAGGTTCCGCTAAACAGAGTTTTTTTTTTTTTTTTTTTTTTTTGA